>JAKCOX010000044.1:2965891-3327327 GCA_022605575.1 Laterallus jamaicensis coturniculus | reverse complement strand
TCTGTCTTGAAAAGTACACAAACACCTTTCTAAGTTTAAGTTTAAGAAAGAGAAAAGCTAGGAGCAATTTTTGTTATGCTAGGGCATTGGGTTGAAGACTGGATGGTCCAAAAGCAAAGTGCTAAAGAACAGTAAACAAGATCACTCACACTTGCAATCCACAGAGAAGAAAATTATTATCCCATGAAAATTAAGGGAAGGAAAGGGTAAAGCAATGTGGTTTGTCTTTAGTTTCTGACTTAAACGGTCCTTCTGAAGGGGAGAGAAAAAAAAAAATCTTTAATGACATCACTACAACATTCTGCAGAAGCAGGTACAGAGAGAACATTATGATCAATATGAACATCAATGCTCTAGACAATGATAAAAGTTAGAACTTGGAAAGCTGAACAGAGGGAAGATTTGACAGACATGGCTATCACATCCCATGCATACTGCATGTGGGAGATAATCTCTTATCTCACCGCTAGCACAACAAACTTCTAGATACTAGGACTGGAGAAATACCAAGAGAACTCAGATTTGAATGAAGCCATGAAGGGTCCTGCAACCAAGGGGGAAGGAAGCTGGAAGCCGAACATTTTGGTATACAGTGGCTGTTTGTTTTCTTGATTTAGAGCCACAAAAAAAGTAGCAAAAATTTTAATGTACTAATGCCATGAATTACATGACTGACTTTTCTTAACTATTTAGACAATTCTTACTAAAGGTTGATACATGTTGATAAGAAGTTATTTCAGTTCTGTTTTTCTTCTCATCTGCTCTATGATTAAAGAATGTTACTGTCTAGGACTCTATGTCTAACACTTTTCACAACTGTTATCTTTATTTACATACAAAATGTTGCATAAAAATAGGCCTAAGTTGGATCTCATCTGCTCTGTGCTATAGTCTTTTCAGAACTGAGTTTAGGAAATCTACAAAATGCTATTTCTGTGAAGTCTGTCAATATCCAAAGGCTTATAGTTTTTAGAGTGAACAGATATGCAGTAAAATCTTCCCACTTGAAAGTACAAATGCAGACTCTTACCATCTCATGTTGCCATAATTATTACCACCAGCTGCAAAAATTATCTGCAATAATAAAAATACACAGGAAACATAAGAGACTGAGCTTCTTTACTCATTCAGGATGATGCAGGAGAGATGCTGCTCATGTATATCTTGTGCTAAACTGGATTTTTTTCCCCTAAATGTTGCTCATAACTAGTAGCATGTACCATATGCAGGGGTAGGAACTATTATGTCAGACTTTTTCCTTACTCAGGCAAAAATCAGAGTATTTTAATCAGTTTCAGCTTGTTTGCAGCTCGAAGATTCTCAGGTGTACCTGAGATGGTTGATTTCTGCGAATATGGTGAACACTGAAGAGTAATATTTTCAGGGTTTTATCCATGCATCTAAATCTAAAGACACAAAAATAACCAGTAGTACTTAATATCATGTAGTGGAAATATAGTGGTTATTTCTCCCTAAAAATGGTTTCCTATGCAGCTCTGTGCCAGCTGTATAGTACTTGCAATTATATTTAGAAGCTGCAAAAATTCTGTATAACCTGCATTCTGGTTTACAAGATAGGAAGACTTATTTTGCCCTATAATTACATTGGTACCAGTAATGTTTCAGTAAAGTTTTCTGCAGATTCTGTTTCCACACCAGAAATTCCTACTAAAGTTACCTCCTTTTTTAACAGGAAATCAAAGATTTTTCACTCAATAACATCTGCATGAAGCTCATAAGAATCATTGTATTGCCAGGGTCCCCGGCAATAAAAGGTCAACAGACATCATGGAATTCAGGAATATTTACTTGATATTCATACTCTAAACCCTCTGTCAAAACTTTATTAAAATAGTGTATAGAGAGGTTGCTATTGCATTATTATGTAAACTTCATAATCTAATCTAAATGTCAAACCCCAATATGAATTTCTTGGTTTGTTTTTTTTTTTCTTTTCTTTTGCATATTTCATGAAATAGGCATTAAAAACCCCATTCGGATCTACTGGGAGACATGTTCTGTAGTGGAACGTTTTGTTTTGGTAGGGTTTTATTGTTGTTCACCCTGTTTTCTTCTGTAATTAGTGCCCTTTAATTGCTTTGTATATACAGTGAAGAAAAACAAGTCGCAAAGACTGTTTCTGTGGTCCTGATAGAATTCCCATTCTCATCTTTCCCATTTTTTTCTAGAAAATTAGGCTACATCAGAATCATTGTTTTTGGAAGTGTGGTGGCCAATTTCATCCTTTGAGATGACCTTCCAAAAGAGGTTGGGTTCCAAGCTATTGAATGCACTGTCCAGGATTCACAGCTTGAAAAATCACTTGATAAACTATTTTAGGTCAGGTTAATGAATAGAGAATGGACATTATCTTCTATAATCTGGATGAATGATGACAAATGTCTCCATAGCTGACCATCCTTCCAGAGATGCTGACGCAATTGTTGACAAGCAGCCAGCAGAGTAGACAACTGCATTCACAGATACTAGGACCCAAAAGCTAAACTTCACGGAAGGATCTAAGAATATATTGGACCTGTGGGCCACAGCTTGGGATGCATTTGACCTGAAATCCAAGAAAACCGAATCTTTGATGTAGATCTCTGTCATGTTTCCTTCTCAGTTTGTTATTAGTAAAGGAAAAGATGGGTGAATAATATGCCAGAATTGGAGCATGGTGTACAAAGTATGCAGTGTGTTAAGGACAGTCCTCATCAGTGTTTGTATATGTGCTTGGCGTCTTGTTTATTTCATCATGCAGTTGATAAAAGGTTTTTCCCTTTTAATATTATTCAGCTACTTAAAGAAGTTTTATCTCCAAGAATCGGTGACATGATACATTTTTTTCCCCTTTTCTGTCATTACCCTTTTCTCTCTGACTTTTCAAAACCAACTGTCAGAGTTCCAATGACTAATATCTAATTCCCTTGGCCCATCGAGATTCATTTAATTCAGATTCACTAATTTGTAGAAATTACCTTTTCCCATATCTGCCCATATCTTTCTTCTTCCTCTCCTTTTTTTTCCCTTACATTAGTAGTTCTCTGCCATAAATGCTAATGTACCTGTTCTGTGAAACTTTCATAAGTCCACAGCCTAGATAATAGTTTATGGCAATTTTGTACAGGACTGAAGAATTTGGTACCAGCTTTACCTCAGCTCGACTGTGTCTATCTTATCTTCTCAAATGAGCAGCTGTGACTATGGTACTGTATGCCTTGTGTGCCTCATCTACAGTTCTTTATCTTCTCTGGAGAACCAATGGCTATTTTGCAATTAAATATTCAAAGCTGATTTTATATGTTTTGTGCTTGTGGAGACTCCATCTCTGGAGATATTCGAGACCCATCTGGACACTGACCTGTGCAATATGAGCTAGGCTGCTGCTTTGGCAGGGGGTTGGACCCGATGATCTCATGATTCTGTGACTCTGTGATCTAGTTTTCTGTTGGTTTCCTAAATGTTTACCTAAAGTGATCCCAACACAAACTGAAAGAAGGGGGAAAAAAAATTAAAGATCTGAGAATCAATAAAAATTCTCAGCGTCAATAAAATAAACATGGAAATACTCTGACTTGCGTGACACTGTTTTGTTGTTGGGGCAGATGCATACAGAATGACCTGAGCAGGTTTTCATCAGAAACTGTGTACAGTGGCAACCCCATCTGGCAAAAGAGAGATCACCGGGGTGAGGAGAGCTTGGACATCATCACAAGCAGACTCTGAGCATGGATCTGAGGTATCTTGTGCCTGTGAGGGTGCAGGGTGGATGCATAGTTGGGAAAACACAACCATATGGGCACACCCTTTATTTTAAAACACGTTATATGTGAGTGAAGAGGGCTCGACCACAGAAGAGCATGGTGATCCTCACATGGCCTGGTCCCTCCCTGGAAGAAAGAGATATGGCTGCTTAATTCAAGTCTCTTTAGTAGTGTGCTGGTGTGTGCATCCCACAGATATCCAGAGCAGGGAAGATCCTTTGCTCTTTATCTTGTCCCACTGCTTATCTTGGGGAGCAGATAGTCCTAAGTAGCTTGCCAAGGGGTGGCTGTAGGAGACAGCTGTTTCTGATATCCCATATGTCCAATAGCACCATTCCACAGATTGCTTTTATCTCTCATTCAGCGTACCTCTCTGTTTGTTACAATCTCAGCAACTTGTGTATTACCCAGTCCCTTTGGAAGAGCCTGTGAAATATTTATGAACATCAGGAAAAAAAATTTAGAATATATATTTTGCAAGTGCCACAATATGATCTGTACAGTGGAAACTTGCTTTTTTCATTACAATCGTGCAAAATACCATGCTTTAAATGAAAACAGTGGCGAGGAAATTTCCATTTCTGCTGTCAGAAACACACATAGAAAAACACTATATATGCCTCAGAGATTGTAATTTTATCAATACCACAAAATCTCACTGAAATGTGTTTGGGGTTTGTTGGGTTGGTTTCAGGGTTTTTTTTTTTAGATATTTATTTATTTATTTCAAGCGAGGTTGATTGTTCAGCAGGTGAAAAGCACCAGACTGGAAATAAGACTGGAAGCAGAAAAAACTGAATTTCCCCTCTGTACAAACCTTTCGTGACACCAGCAGGAGCCAGGCAAGTCTCTCTAAAACTACTCTGTCAAACTGCCCTGTAACTGAAGTGACATGTTGTGGGGTCAGGTGAGCACCGTAGATTTATTTATACTTGCAGATTAAAAACATCTGGGACCAGTCTCTAGCACTGAAGCCAGTAAGTGAAGAAAAATCCCTATCTGTACTGTTAAACTCTCCAAGCCTTCAAGACAGGGTAAAAATTGCCTCCTCAAAAATTCTTCCTTGCCCACGCTGACTCCACAACTCTACCCAGTTATTTGGGGTGGGGTGGGGGGAAGGGGAGAGAAAAGCCATGCCAGTGCTTTTGCAGTGTAGATGCTTGAGATTCAGTGCCCAGCAGCCTTTCCTGACATTGCCTTGTTTGCAGAGATGAGGATGCTCTGCGAGACTGGCAAGTAGAGGCCAAATCACCCAACAGCAGTAGAAGCTGGGATGGCTCTTGCTGTGGGGATAAGATTAATGTAAAACGTTCTCTCTTTTCCTAGTACAGATAATGTTTCAGGTCCGCCCATTCAAAAATGGGCAATGAAAACCTTTTTATGGACAGTGATTACAAGCTGGAGTAAAACATTGCCTCAAAAAATTTCACTACTTTAAGATACAGGATATTTCTTCAAACAATTATTATTGAATTTATGCATTTTTTTTTAAATTTGAGGGGTTTATTTTTTGCAAGTTGAAAGGATAGCATTTTGAGAATTATATTTTTAAGGGTTTTTTTAGATGATGGGGAAAAAAAAAACCAAAACAAGCTATATCATATAACAGAAAAGGATTTATGTCATACTGCATATTTTTTCATGATACACATTCATGTAAGCTGGGACAAAACACTTAACCAACCTATCTTGGAAACTAAATAGAGTATCAAGTTAGGATGACCCCCCCCTCCCAGATTTAGAAAAACCCGACTAGATGGAAAACATGACAGCAGGCACACGGTAGTGGTTAAGGTGGTCCAGGCAGAGATCCTCTGCCTGGCTGGCTGAAACACCAACTTTTGTTTAACCTATAGCCTAGAACAGAAAATGTTCTTCTGTGATGACACAAAACTAAAGAATATTTTTACACAACTTTGTTTGCCAATCTAAACTCACCACATGCAGCTAGGACAGGAAATACAATTAAAATAATGTTTTTGAAAGAACATCTATTCCATTACCTCTCTGCTGGAAACACAAATTTCCCCCACAGATTTCTGTTCTGTGTAATGTCTCGTTCTGGCAAAGTGCTTGTGAGTTCATATGCACCTGTGTTTTTCTGTACTTTATTTTGACTGTCTTTCTACTTAAGTATTTGGTTGGTTTACATACCCCAGTCAGGAAAAAAATATGAAGTCCAGATATGTACTTAGCATCCTCAGAGCACAGGTTGATTTGACCTGACCTCAGAAAATGGATGTAGAAATCTGTTCCCATCAAGGGAAGTCTTAACGGATTTACAAATTGGTATCAGATGTGTGGGTGTGACGTAGCCTTTCTGAAGATAGCAGTTTGTCTCCAGCAAAGAAGAGTAATAACATCAAAAGTTTAGCAAATCCATCTTTGATCCCTAATTAAATTGCTTCCATCTGCCAATCACTGGGAGATGCATGAAGATGCTGTAACCACTGACGCTCCACCAATTCACATTTGCTATCTGTGATGTAGCATTTGCAACGTGTCCTTGGGCAGAAGACCTGCTGCAACCCTGCTCAGATCCACATCCCCACAGCAGCTGCCTTTCTTTTATAGTCCGTATCTGCAAGGGCCCACATATTGCTTTATTTAGATTAAACGGTACCTGACTTGGGTACTTGACAATGACATGGGTGAACGGACAGAGTGTACCCTCAGCAAGTTTGCTGACGAGACTGAACTGGAAGGTGTGCTGCCATCCAGTGAGACCTGGACAGGCTGGAGACCTGGACAGAGAGTCATCTTATGAAATTCAACAGTGGCAAGTGTAGGGTCCTTCACTTTGGGAGAAATAATCCCTGGGAAGCAGCTCTGTGGAAAAAGATCTGGGAGTCCTGGTGGAAAACATGTTGACCATGATCCAACAATGTGCCCTTGGGCCAAGAAAGCCAACGGCATCCTGGGGTGTATCAAGAGCAGTGTGGCCAGCAGGTCAAGGGAGTCTCTGACATTCTCCTCCGCCTTGGTGAGGCCTCATTGGGAATATTGTGAGGAGTGCTGGAAAGGGAGCTACTGGAGAGGGTACAAAGAAGGGCTACGGAGTTGCTGAGGGGGCTAGAACATCGCTTTTATAAAGAGAGGCTGAGGGAGTTGGGATTTTTTAGCCCAGAGAAGAGAAGATTGAGTGGGATCTTATCAATGCTGGTAAGTACTTAAGGGGTGGAGTCAGGAGGATGGGGTCAGTCATTGTTCAGTGGTGCCCAAGGACAGGATGAGAGGCGGTGGGCACAGACTGCAATAGAGGAAATTCCACCTGGACATGAGGAGGAACTTCTTTCCTAGGCAGGTGGCAGAGCCCTGGGCCAGGCTGCCCAGAGAGGTTGAGGAGTCTCCATCTCTGGAGACATTCTATGATCCTGGATGCTGTCCTGTGCAGCCTGCTCAAGGGGATCCTGCTCTGACAGGGGTGGGACTGGATGATCTCTAGAGGTCCCTGCCAAGATCCATCATTCTATGATTACTAGAGTCTAGATTCTACCTGCTGTCTGGTACAAATTTAATTTCTTTTATTGATAGCATTATACATTCTCATGGCACCTAGGTAATCAGGTGAGCTGAAGCCACATCCCTGTTCCAGCAAGACTGAGGAATGGGGTAAATTGCTTTGAAACAGCAAGCAAGACATCAAAGTTAAAAAATACACAGCTTTGGTGCTGAATTTAGTCACTTTTTGTCCTATGGATGGCAGTTGTCAGTCCACCTGTATGTGCTCCATGTCTGGCCAGCAGCCGCTTCACTCCAGGCTGGCCATCTCTTGCCCAACACAGCCGTCATAAAGACACCAGCAGAACTGCTGCACAGTGACAGGGAGAATGGGTTTTTATGAAACAAAGCTTCCCTCGTTTTGTTGCCTGCGAACAACTTATTTCAATAATGTTCAACATTGTCCTCTAGAGAAATATCTTTTGCTGTAATATTATCTCTATTCCATCTCTTCAAGACATTTTTGTTTAATGTTTATATACAGTAAATAAATATATATTTTTTCAAGCTGAGACAGACCTTGAAACATAATGTATCTTTTTATAGCATTATTCACCCACTCAGAAGAAAACAATTCACGAACATGGAGTTTAAAATACATCATAAAATTCACGCTTCTTGCCGAACAAATTTAACTTAACACATCCCCTGCATTAATAACTGTAACACATGGAAGTAGATCTGAAAGAATTTAAGTCTGCACAGTCCAAAAATGTGTGCACTTAACCCTGAGGTATGGGAGAGCAGACAACATCCGTAATGGGTCTGGGAAGTAGATTTCGTTAGCCAACTGGTGATAGGCAGGCTTGGTGCTGCTGTCAGGAAGGGAATGTAGTAACTACAGGTCCTGGTGTCAGCACCATGGCTGTCTACTTCTTGTGAGGAGATGGAGCAGGGCACCTGTTTCCTTACTGAAGAGTTGGGTATCTGTGCAAGACACATCCTTCCTGAAGCCACAGAGGCCTGAGTTGAACATCTCTCCTTGCTCATCCTCAGCTCCACGTGGCTACAGGTATTATTGTGGTGGACATGGCTGCACTGGCCCAGTACCTAACCTGAGCAATATCTCCACCAAAAGTGCTCCAGGGTTGAGGTAGAAACCAGACCCCTGATCCTTGGGTGTTTCCTGAAAAGGTGTCATGAGACACACCTGTACAGGTTTCTAAAGGCTTTTAGCTCCTGCTTTTCAGAAGGGCTACACATTTCAGTGTCGGGTTGCTTGTAGCTGCCTTTATCTACCAGACAATTTGAACAAGGTTTTAATCTATCCAAACCCTGAAATCTGTGACAGAGCATCTCAACGTCTGCACCACATAAAAATGCTGAGAACAAATTCCTTCTTCATATAATGAAGAAAATGCACTCAATCAAAAGAGGAAACAACTTCCAATGCTTGTCAAGCTGTCTCTGTACAGGTCCCAGTTCTGAAAATATTGGCTTGTAGGAAGGCGCCTTATTCCCTTAATGAGCTGTTTATCCCCGATGGAGCCGGCGAGGTAGGAAACATTTTCTAAAAGATCAGTTCTCCATCAGCACGTAGCGGTGAAGGGGCAGCAATGAGCTACGGCTGTACCAATGAATTCATACTTTCTAGAGTTTTACTGGGGTATAGCACATAAACTTCACCTTGCGCTCATTTGCAGAACCCCTCTGGAACTGGCATTTTTTTGAGATTATGACTTAGTTGGAAAACATGCCTTATTTTTTCTTTTTTCTTTTTTTTTTCCTTTTAATTTCCCCCTCCCCCCCATTTGTTTTTTGTCTGATCCGACAATTTTCTGTACTTCATCATCAGCTTTTAGCAGAGCACTGAGCTCCAATGTGAGAAATCCTGTTCCTGTAAGCATTGTTTCTGACTCTGCGCCTGATACCAGAAACAAAAGCAATTGGCACCAGTCCTTTCCTCTTAAGGCTAAATATTAGTAGTTCACTTTTGTTGCCCTTATCTATGAACAATTTAAGACTGTTTCACTCAGTGTGTGCTTAAACATGATTACAACTAACAGTAAAGATGTTCTCAGATGTATTTATATTTTTATTCATTATTTCCCTCCTTTTTTTTTACGTGTTATGAACACCACTTGATTTTTGAGAGGGAAAACAAGAATCTTGCCAAACCTCCAGGTAATCTCTAATGCTCACATCATATGCAGCCACATTAATCATAAATATCACGTTGCTAACAGCTACAGATCAGTTACCTGATACATGTACAACTAAACAAAGAAAAAAAACCCGACCAAATGTTGAACAAGAAGTGCATATACTTTATCATATGTCTCACTGGTGAAGTCATTTATTGGAATTTCTTCTTAGGCCAGATTTTAACATGAATAAAACAACATTCTTTCCTCTTGTATATTTGGATCAGAATATATGTATTTTTACTAAGAAAGAGTTCAGCGAAGAGATAATTAACCTCTAAGTAGGTATGATTCATGAGTATTATTTAAGAAGAGGCCATCCTTTCCAGGCACAGATATAAACACACTTTAAGCAGAAATCCAGAGAACAGATTGTTTGTCTGCAAAAGAATTATTGTGGCTGCTTTTCTGAAGACAGGTTGTATTTCAAAGGCACAGGCCTGCTCATGGAGCAAAAGGAAGAGACTCAGTGGGAGCACAGGAGGTTTCTGAGTAGCTGGTGAAGAAGAAATGGCAGCAACCAAGTCAAACTTCATACCACCTGCACACAGATGTAGAAAAAGGATATTCGGGTGAGGTGATTCTTTGCAAAGGGGTCTACTTCTCTGAGCATCCAGTCAACGACTGAATCTTCATTCTGGGAGACAGAGTGAGAAGAAGTTAAAGTCATAGTCTAGAAGAAGGAACGTTGTCGATAAGATAAACATCATGAAGTGTAAAATGTCTTGGTAGAACCTGGAAGCATTACAGCTCAAAATGGATTGTCATTTGTAAAAGACTGTGTCCAGGAAATCCATATGCTAGAGTGGTAATGAAGAAGAGGAAGACATGGGGTTTTTTACTTGGATTTTCTTCAAATTTAAAATTTAAAAAAATAAAACATAAAAAACCTGAAAAATTTAGGACTGTGAATTGCTGACAAGTTCAAACATGAGGGCTGGGAATCTAGTTCTGGGCTTTGTGGGTTTTTGGAAGATCTTTGACCCATTTGCACTTCATCTACAACTACAGGTCAGATTATTGAAGAGCTATCTAGGTAAAGTTCATTAGGTTAGGCATCTAAATACTCAAATATTTAAATATGCAGAATATTGGCACTGAGTACTTTGAATTGCAAAAAAATCCATTCCTTTCTGACTTAAAATATTTTATCCACGTAGGTCATTATATGCAGGGGTTTTATCATATTTCTTTTAATGCTGTATTCAGTTTAGTGGCATCTTGGTAGCATATGGTTACGTATAAACTTCATATTAAGCAAAGAATTGAAATAACATGGACACCGTAGTACAGAGTCCTTGTGCACCAAAATCAAATGTGGGTCAGATTTTGCTATCAGGTAAATTCAAAAGTATGAAATATCCTTTTCTAAATCAACACTGTACAACATATTTTTTCAGTTTGTTTGGTTTTTTTCTTTTGTGAATGGCTAAAATTTTACTGGTTTAGACACATTCTACAGCTTTGGTTAATGAAAAAATTACATTGTTGCGTAAAATTTATCTGTTGAAGTCTTCATCTTCAAATGTATTTTCTATCTATTCAGTGGACTAGAGATCAACCACGTCTGGGGAGATACCATGTGTACTTTTCCAGGCCCTCCAAGGCTGGAGGACAAGGGTATTCTGTAGGTAAGTGGGGTGCATTTATGGTTGAAAGAAAGTTTCAGAAGAAACGTTCCATCTATGTACTGTTCTTGAGGCAGCTGCATAAAAGTGGATGTGTTAGCCCATTCATGCAAATGAAATCCCTAGTTCACAGAATCACAGAATCACAGAGTGTTAGGAGTTGGAAGGGACCTCGAAAGATCATCTAGTCCAACCCCCTGCCAAAGCAGGATCACCCAGACTAAATGACACAGGAACGCATCCAGGTGGGTTTGAATGTCTCCAGAGAAGGAGACTCCACAGCCTCTCTGGGCAGCCTGTCCCAGGGCTCCCTCACCCTCATTGGGAAAAGTTCCTCCTTACATTCACATGGAACTTCTTCTGCTCCAGCTTGTACCCACTGCCTCTTGTCCTGTCACTGCCATCACTGAGAAGAGCCTGGCTCTGTCCTCCTGACTGTCACTGTTTGTATATTTATAAGCATTAATAAGGTTATAGTTCTGCTGTTGTAAAAGGCATCAGGCTGAGATGAGGTCTCCAATTTAGAAATTAGGTGTATTTGCTCTTTACAGACCTGGGCATTAGTTTTCCATATCCTTTGTTGCATAATGCATTGAAGTCAATCCCTGTCCCTACAGTGAAGGTAGAAATGGTGAAGGAATTGCACATTCAGGCTTGAATGTTCTGAGAGGGACTTCCAAAATAGTTATATGTTACGTCACAACTCGGCTTGAAGTGATCCACACTTGTATAAAAGGTGCTGCAGCTTACTTGTATACCTATGTAACTCATAAATAGTTTGGTACCTTCTATTTACTGAAAGAAAGATTGGTTTGTTTTATTTTAAAATAACTAGCATTTCTCAGAAAGCTATATTCTTCCTGCTCCTCTGCTAAGGAAGCTAAAGGAATCATTATTCTCAATATTGCAGAGTATTAAAATGCATAATTCCCAGAAAAATTGAGGAATTAGTTAATGTACTTGATGCTAATTTTGCTCACTATCCTCAAATATCATCATCTCTACAATACACTCCATTTAAAATGTTAAATTAACTTCATACATGTTCTTTTAACTGATCTGTTGAGCCGTTTTTAAAACTCCAATTACAGCAGCTGATCAGGGCAGATGGGAACTTCTGGAGCCCACCCCACAAAGTACATTTAATTCAGAGATATTCCAGGATGTGCTTTGCAATGGGAGTATCTCAGATGGTGTGGGTTATGTGGTGAACCAGAAGTCCTGGTTTTTACATGCTCCAGCAGGTCCTACCTTTTTAAGCAAAGTATCTCCTGATTTAATTTAATTTTTTTTTAATTTTTTTTTTCACATCACTCTTTCATTAGTCGGACCTCCCCACTTTGCTTGGACCAACCTTTGAATATCAAAGTGTCCCTCATTCTATGTGTTCAGACATATGATGGGTGGGAGAAGAGGGGGTTTTAACATCAAAGATCAGTCCCAGGAAAGACCAGATGGGGCAGAACAACAGACATCCAGAAGAAAACAGCTCATTCTCCCTGAAGAAGACAAGAATCTTTTCCAGGGGACCACTCTCCTCCAGCTTTTTTTTTAATCCATGGGCAAGATAACAACATCCAAAGAAATATCCGTGAAAACCAAGATTCAGACAACAATTTATGGTAAGTGATGCTGTTTGAACCGTAATTTTGTACAGCCTTACCAAATGTTTCAGACTGTGTAGCTCTTGTGCATATGCAACTCACCAGAAAACAAAAGGAAAGGAAAAAAATAGACAAAAAATTGTAAGACATGAAATCTTCACATCTTTAATTGGAAATCAAAGCACACCATAATAATCTTCTTCAGAGAACATGAGCCTTAAAGTATTATATGAAGTGTGATGCTTACAGAGTAACAAACAAATGAAGACTGGGTACAAACCTACAAACAGACCTGGATAGGCACCAGTTCTGCTGATAAGGCTAAATCTTGATCTTTTGTCTCTCTTTGTGAACAAAACGATTCAGCTGTGGTAGACCACAAAACTAGTTCAGATTGCCAAACTCGTTTTATCTATTTGATTCACACGTCAAGAAGTGAGAAACTGGTGAACACGTTCTTCCTCTAAACTTCCATTCATCTTTCCTCAAAACGTTGTAACCCATAAGCCTACAATGAGCTTCTAACACCTACACCACGCTGACATCTCCTTGTACCACTCTAACAGGAGAGATGTGGTTTGTCAATGCAAGAAGAGTCTGGTAAGGTCATGAGCACTGAATCTTGCTTATCTAAAATAATTAATATGCCTTCTCTATTCTTCTTGTGGACAGTTTAGCACTTGTTCATATTAAGGCAAATGTCCTATCGGGTATGCTGTCCTGCTGTAGCTGATATCTGAACTCTGGATGCACAGACAGCTTTGGTCTGGATTCTCTCTTCACATCTTTTAGTAAAGCCACTAACTCAATTACACCACTGCTGATTTGGGGTCCTGTGAAATACTGAAAGTCATGCTTAAGTTTTCTCAAATGCATCTAGTTTCCACCTCATTCATTCTCTTTTTCTAATCTACCACTTAGAAATGATGCCCGGATAAATGGCTGATTTGACCTGGACTATTGGGCAGTACCACATTTCATGGGCAGTTCCTACACTTCAGTCTCCATTCACTTACTTGCCATACTTTGCCTTACATTTCTTTAGCTCACGAGGACCCTCAGAGCCACAGCCTATGACTCAGCCTGTTATGTGGGACACATGGTGACCACATTATCTGCAAATGTGCAAATATATCAAAGCCACTAAAAATATGCCATTGCCTTCAGCAGAGATTTCTTGACTGTAAGAATGCGCTATCAGTACAGAGTTTGAAATCAAGATAATTAAATATATCCTGATTTCTAATTGCAACTGATGTCAGTAAATAGGCAGTTTGATGAGATTTAAATCACACTTTAGGTCTACTTTTGCATTTGATCCCAAACTTTTCACAGAATCACAGATAATGTAGGGGTTAGAAGGGACCTCTGAAGATCATCTAGTCCTACCTCCCGCTAGAGCAGGATTACCTAGAGAATGTCGCACAGATTGCATCCAGATGTGTCTTGAGTATCTCCAGAGAAGGAGACTCCACAACTTCTCTAGGAAACCTGTTCCAGCGATTCGTCACCCTCACAGTAAAGAAGTTTTTTCTCATATGGTGATAGAACTTCTTGTGTTTTTTATTGTACAGGGCACCACTGAGAAGAGACTGTCTCTTCCTCTAGGCACCTACCCTTCAGGTATATAAAATTATTGATGCGATCCCCTCTCACTCTTCTCCAAGGTAAACAGCCCCAGTTCTCTCTGCCTTTCCTTATATGGAAGATGTTCAAGTCCTCTAATCATCCTCATAGCCCTCCACTGGAATCTCTCCAGTAGTTCCCTGTCTGCCTTGAACTGGGCAACCCAGAACTGGACATAATATTCCAGCTGTGGCCTCACCAGGGCAGAGTAGAGTAGGAGGATGACCTCCCTTGACCTGCTGGCCGCACTTTTCTATGATGCATCCCAGGTATCATTGCCTTTCTTGGCTACAAGTGCACACCACTGGCTCTTTTCCTCCTCATCAATATTACCAACATTATCTCCTTTCTTTTTCTTTTTTCCTTCTTCAGATACATTAGTGCCACTCTCAGAAAGAACCTCAAGACTGACTGTGAAAATTATATGCTTCACTTCTACCTACCTTCTGTCCATCCCACAGCCTACTAAGTCTATTAACTCAGTGTATTAACCCAACAGGTATGTTTGGGCGTGCAAGGTCCTAAAGGCTTTAGAGACTTCTTCATCCATGCTCAAGGCAGTCTTTACGGTCTTGTAATCTTCAAGGCTAAGACAAATCTTCAACGTCCCCTACGGACTGCTTTTAGCACAGATTAATCTGTGTGTCTGCTTAGTGCATTTTCAGCTTGGAAATGCCAAGTTCCAAACCAGTTGCTTATGTGTCGTCACTTCCAATACACAGCTCAGCCTCCAATAGTGACTGAACAGTACTTCAAGATCCTCTTGGTATTTTAGTGAAATGTTCTCCAGGTACTACTGTTTTGAGACTCATTCTGTTGTCCTTCTGGATTACTGTGTGTGTTTCCTTTATTAACAGTCTTAGAGAGTGCAACAGCTCAATGCTTCTAGATTGAGGATCTCCCCCCCTGTTCAGTGCTGAAGTTCTATCCTTCTGATATTTTTTTTTTTAGCTTGCAGTAGCTATTGCAACTTTTGTATGCTAACACAAAGCTGTTGAGCCAGCTTTGTGTATCAATGGCAAACAAAAAAAGACACGATCGTACCAGAAGTTTTCAGCACTGACACCCACCAGCATGTTTGCTTTCTTCTAGTACACTGAAACATGTGCACTCAGGATTACAAGAGAACAAGGTTCTGAAAAGAAAATCTACAGCCTTTTATTATATTAGTGAGGGAAAACCTTTTTTTCTTTCTTTTCTCTTTTTTTTTCTTTTCTCTTTTTTTCTTTTATCTTTTTTTTTCTTTTAAATTGTAGGAACATGTAGTGAGTCAACTTTGTTTTGGAGGCATTTATTTCTGCAACAATTCAACAGTTGTGAATTTTCTGTGGGTAGAAGTAACTGGTTCTAAATATAAACCGACAACAAGTATTCTTGTCTTACTGAACTTATTATAGCTGTGTTCTTACTGTTGTCACCAGCCTTGCTTTCTTGTTTCTTTCAACAATTAGAAGTAATGAAAACATGCACATTCAATTAAGGTAAGACTTCCATGAAAATGACAAAAGGATGAAAATTCAGTCCCATAATACACCTGGAGTCTAAGACCGTGGGCTGTTCTTGTTTCTTTTCCTCTGTCACAAATGAATTTTGAGAAATTGCCTTTCTTTCTCAGCAGTTTTCACTGTGCTGTGATTATGATTTTGTGTGTGCATCTGAAATCCTTGCCTCATGTGGTAAAGAAGCTATTGACAATGCACATCCGAACACAAGACCCTAATATTACTTATAAATGAAAATAACCCCAAATAATTAATACTTTAGTTGATCAATAGCAATCACAGTAACAAAATAGAGAAATGCACACAGAGGTGCTGATTCTCTGTCAGAGGTATTTGGGTTTGCCTGCCTACGCATGCAGTGCATTTTTGGCATTGAGATTACTTCAGAAATATTTTTTTTAAAATCATGAAGAAAATCATGTTTCATAGAAAAATTATGTTTTTATTAAGGAGATTTTTGTATTTGAGATGAGCAGAATCTAAACCAGAAGCACCACAGCACTGGGTGACACTCAGATATACCAGTTAGTAAGTTTGGGAGGTTTATGGAAACAGCTGGCAAATCAGCAGGAAAGTGCTGATTTCAAAAAAGTAGTATTTTTCCAGAAAATCAGACCTATTTAGTAGCACTGTTAGAGATGAAGACAAAACCTGCATTAAAATATCATTGAGGCTGCTGACTTAAATCTGGCCAGAGACGGAGATGTACCTCCTAATGAATCAGTGGTCCACTACCAGAGAACAGGACCCTTATGAATCTTTACAAACATCATGTAATGACTTCATTTGAATTCCTCTGGTGCAGCTCATTCAGAAAAATACATCCCCAATCTTTGCAGTATGTGTAGCTTAAAAAAGTATTTATATTTAATTGACAGATTTGGCCCCCCATAACATGAGGCGTTTTTCAAACTTTTGCTGCACATTCCTTTTCTAGTGTCCCTCAGTCATAATAGAGGAAAGACCAGGCTTAGAGTTAACTTAAATATCTCTATACTTCTAAAGGCAAACACATTTTAAGTGAGTTTCATCAAATCTGGCAAATTTACAGTTCTGTGGAACTTTGAGGCAGGATTGGAGGAACAAGTTGTTTCCATGTTATGCTCTACCTGATCTCATTTTGTTTTTTCTTCTGCTGGCTGTCAATAAAATGCCACTCAGGAACATCTTGGGAACCTTCTGGATTGTTTTCTTTTTTTCTAAAATTTTGCTCCAAATCAAATTTAGTGAAGAGCTCCAACCCCACATCTGCAACCTAGGAATGCAGTATTTTGGAACTGACACTATTGCTAAAATGCTTTATACTATAACTGTTTTAAAGATCTTTAACTATATCTCAACAAGCAAAGATGCATGAGGTGTCATGATTTCAATTCTCATCCGAATATAAAAAAACATTTCAATAGCTAGCCCTTTACTTATTCACCGACATGATCTCAAAATTAAACACAGTACCTGAACTTTTGGTGGTCTTTGCCAGAGAAGATAACTATTACTTTTACTGTTATTGCCATCTTACGAAGTTGTCATACTCCAGCAGGGTATCTGAAGATAAATGTGGAAATCAGTCAACAATCGTAAAGTACTTCTCTGATAGAGGGTACACTGTCATGCAGCTAGATATATAAACAGATTTTGGCAGCTAAGGTCAACTTGGAATGAGTTTTTAAAGTTCTAGAGCAAAATCTTTCATCTCACTTCCAAAAAATTATAGCTGCTTTAAATCCACAGGCAACTAAGATTTAAGCCAGAATTCTTCTCATGTTTAAAGTTTTTCTTGTCTTCTGCATGCAGATTACTTGAGTTTAGTAGACAGAGTTGAGGTGCTGAGCTGATACCTACTAAGCCTGATTGTAGACTTATGGAAACATAAGGCTGGAAAGCGCATCAAGATGACTCAGGATATGTGACTCAGCATTTTTTCTGTTTCTTTTGATAGATCATCTTTTGTATGTCAGAAGATGATCAGAACACGGGATCCAGACTGGCACTCAGAGTCACATATTGGTCTCACTTTCTTTGGGGGAGTCACGTTTTAACAAGAGCTTCTGCTTGAGTAGATTCAAATGCATATTTCTGGGGACTTTCTAAGCCAATAAAATATAGCCTGTTTTGGTGATAGCAGACTCAAGTTTACTCCAACAAGGCTCCTTTCCTTTGCAGATGAGCATTAGAGAGTCACTAAGACTCAAAGAGGGTGAGCAAGTTGCACTCGAAGCTTCATGGCCAGTTGCTCTACAAAGTGAAAAGGACTTGCTATCATTTGGATTGATCCATCAAAGATGAGTGCCCAGGATCATCTCTAAAAGCCATAAGGAAATGTACTCTTGTTCAGCTGCTGACAGTAAAAGCTTATTTTCCTACAGCAGGAGTGAACACAGAGGATATCAGGGGGACGAATCAAAGGAGAAAAATGAAAACATTAGTTGTGGTCATTTCTCATGCGTGTCTGAGTGCATGCCCAGAGATACATGTGCAACTGATAAATACCCCAACAGCTCATTTGACATGATTACAGCCTTTCCCTCCTTCCCTGCTTTCAGAGCATACAGACTCTCCATTCTCCCCTTTCTTCTCCACATACTCTACTTTGCAGATTAGCTCAGGCATGGGTCCTGTGCTCTTCTCAGCATGTGGTCCATGATGATTATTGCTCCTGGCACATGTGACACAAAGGGAGAAGGACTTATTTCAGCTTTTTCCATCCCAAAATGTTGCACACGTGCTTGTCACAAGTGGATGACTGAGGTGACTGCCTTTTGGGTTATCATAATGACTTCTTGAAATGTTTTAAAATTCATTTTGCATGTATTGCCTTCTAATGAACTCATGTCACGCGTTGGAAAGGAAGCAATAAATAGAACACGAATGGTAATTAATAGTAAATTGTTAGTCAAACGAGCAGATTTGGAAAAGACTGTACCCATCTTTTATAATCGTGTAGCTCCTAGCCCCCCACAACTCTGATTGTACATTTGACAGTACACCGTAATAGCATTCAAGGGGTCTTTTTCAACATGCATGGAAATCTTGTTGCCATTTAAAACTGAATCCCTATAGAGTTCATTTGAAATTGTTTTACTTTGATAATGGCTTTATTAATGTGGTCTCGGTGGACGTGAAATGAGATTGTTTGACCATTGTAATGTGGTTTTCATAGGCTTGCAGTAAAATAATTTACTCTTGTAATGTGGTTTCCATTAGCTTGCACTAAAATCATTTCCCTCTGGTAATGGGGTTCTCATGTATATTCACTTCAACTGTTTTGCCCTCAAAATGGTACAATGGGCAGCCTTGTGGTATAGGACTCAGAGTGTAGTGGCGTAGGTGGCTGCTGCTAAATCTGCTGTGTCAGACAGGGTCTCTGCTATGAAGATAATACTCAGCACCACATTTTTGCCCTGGTTCAGCTGTATTTTTCTTAACTGCCTCACTACTTCCCTAGTCTTTTTCAGTTCAACTTAATCAGGACAGTTCTGACTTCATAAATCCCCATATCAATATTCTTCATGTTTCAATTGCTCCTGATTCTCAAGGAAGAGATACTAGGGACTTAGTCACAGCTAATTTTCCAGCAGAGGTGATTTCCAGGTCAATTATTTGACACTCTAAGGTAATACAGGGGAGTTCTGGGCTGTTTGCAAATGGAACAAAATTATCATTGCTCTACAGGGTCATCTTCTACTCATGGATGACAGTGGAGAATAGCTGTGTTCTTTGTTATTCATAATTCACCCTGCATACCAAGATCCATAGGAAGGGAATAGAAAGAGGGTATACCATTTCCATACCAGTCAGGCGTTATCTCACTGTGGGAATATTCACACTGGAAATTTCAGAGAGATATGTAGTGATTTTACACATTTCAGATATATACTGAGAATTTGAGTGCTTATTTTTCCCTTCCCTCACTCCAAGATACTTTTAGTACCTGTCTCACAGTCGCTAAAATAAATATCTTTCAGTAGTATTTTGGGAGGGTTTATCTTGTGAAAGTTCATTTCCTGCTCTGAGGACTGACTCTATTTCTATCGAAATTAGAAGCCAAGTGAAATTATTCCCATCAATGCCAGAAAACAATGAGGAGATTATGTTTCTGTCCCACCTGTTCTGTGGATGAAGGAGGGTTGAGGACTGTCGATCTGCATGTTTCAAAAGTAACATATTCACACACATTTCAAAGGAAAAAAGAATTAAAAAGTAGGGTCAAGTTTCGCAGTGATCTAAGCTTTTCAGAGTAAGGCTAGCACAGTGTAACTTTTAATTAAAGGTGGATTCAGCAGGATGTCTAGCATTCCAGTGATACTGGGAACTGCTGCTCCGTTCCCGAATATCATGGCTTGTGGTCCAATAGGAACAAAAACTGGCTGGAAGAAAGTTGCCCATTGAACCAAATCATCATATTTGCATGTCTTATATTCAAAAGTAAAAAAAATAAAAGTCTGAGTCCTGAAATGACTGTTACAGACTGCAAGTATTAGTGAAAAAGTCTGCAAATGCAACAGACTTGTCGCAGAGGTTTTCTACAGGACAGCACTTCTATTACAGATTTGATCCAAATAAGCATCGGGTTCTTGTGTAACTAGAAAAAGCTGATTCATTTATTTCTTTTTATATGCATAAATACTGCACTGCAGAAAGGAGAAAAGGCTGAGTTTAGAAGCTGATGGTCTGAGGAGGGGAAATCTTCTTTGCTGCTAAGAAGATTTCTGTAAATCTCCACGAGCAAATGGAATGTGGTGTCTAGATGTCTGAACTACTGATGGGACTTTTTTGCGATTGTAATGTAAATTATACTGGGCTTGTTTTGGACTGCAGTTAGAGTATTTCCTTGTTGGTAGAAAGATGAAAAGGAGTAGGCAGGGTCCTCTTGGAATTATGTGCACAGAGAACTTCAGTTTTGACAAATGTGAAGTTCAATACTGGTTACGGTATTAAGTTAATGAGTTGTTTAAATGGATGTTCCGCTAATGACTCAATCTCGCACTCACAACCAGTAGAGCATAATTTTGGGTGGGTAGATGAAAATAGGTTTCCTGCCCCTTTATCGTCATATGATGGGAAAACATTTCAGTGATGTTGCAGATCTGTCTAGAAGAAATTTAAGTGAGCTCCTTAAAGCTTCATTACCATTCACAATAAATGAACCAGAGGGAGAGAGGAGTCCAATGCCTACAGGGGGATGATTTGTGTTGTTAACTATGATAAAAGATCCTCTTTCCAGTTTCTGATAGCGCAGAATATCCTGGATTGCTGAGGATATGTAACAGCACAGCAGAGGAAGCTTGATGAACTGCTGAGGATAACTAAGGGCAGAGAGCTTAAATGGTAGAGATGATTGTCCAGCTTTTAAGGCCAGAGCACATTAAGTAAGTTAATGTGGCTATCTAAGGACACTGAGCATGCTCAGTAAGCGGTGATAGATTTTTAAGGACTCAGAGCATGCTTTTGTGCACAGCTCCTTATGCCACATAATCCCTAAAGATGCCATTTTATGCCATCTGGCTTTTGTTGTTATTCCCAGTCAGCACTTCTAGATTGTTGTTTTTTTCTTTTTTTTCCACTGTGAAACATATTTCCCTTTCATTTCAGAGATTTTTTTTTTTATTTTGCTCAAAGCTTATCCTGCATACCAATAAATCAAACCATATTTCAAGCTTCTTTTTCTTTTTCCTTTCATTTTAGCTGTGCCCACAGACCCAATTAACAGTCATCGTTAGTCACATGTTCCCTTTTTTCCTTTCACTTTCTTGAATGATTACTTCCACAAACATCCAAGGACCCTGACTCCAGGAAGATCTGGGCACGTAACGATGGACTCCAAAACCCTCTTCTTGCCATTTTGCGCCAAGTATCTTGGTTTTATTTGCTCACCCATTTCCATGGGTGTCTGTGTGTGATCCTTCCCAGCTGCTGGAGTACAGCAATAATGACTTGGTCTAGGATGAAGGAGGTACTTGGCCTCAGCCACCTCTGTTGGGGGCTGATGGTCAGCAGATACAGGATAAGAGAAAATAGTTGATTTCTATTTTGGTGCCTAAACCAAAATACAGTGATGTTCCTGGAGCCACAAAATTGCCAATGACTAGAACAGGATGAGGAGATCACTTGTCCCTGATCTTTCCCATTTGGTTGCAATTAGATTTGCTGTGTACTAGCAAAAACCTGCTGTCCAAACCCGAAGCCTGTGGTTACCAGAAAAGGACAAAATAGAATTTATCACAAGTGCTTGGATATTCCAGCAGTGTCCCATATGTATCCTAGCTGTTATGTTGGGGCAGAGGTGACAATCAGAGTCTTCTGGAGACTGACTCTGGGTGCTGCTCATCACACCATGCAATTGCTCATAAAAAGCATGACTGACATGTAAAGCATTATTAAGCCTTGTTAATTTACCTCGTTTTCATGCTTGGTAATTTTTCCCAGCCACGAATAAGAAGATAAAAAAAAAAAAAGACTCAAACCCTTATGAACTGTGAGAATACAGGTCCATACAAGCAGGGTCTGTGCCACAAAGGGAATGAGTGGCAGGAATTCTTTCCCAGCACATGTTGGGGTGGGGAGGATGTGAACAGGGCACTTGATGCGAATATGGCGATGAGCTTCTTTGAACAGGGTTAGGGTTTTTTTTATATTATTATGTTATTTAATTGGAATCTGCTAATTGAGGCAAGGGATCGCTGTTGCTGGGTAAACTCATGGAGGGTATTTTATTTAAGCATAGATATGTAACAAGGGAGAAAGCCTCACTCTCGCACTGTCACCCCCTGCTCCCGCTGAGGAGTCACACTGCATCACTTGGTCTCCAGGGCCAGAGAAGAGATGTGGCATGGAGAGAGAATGTTCCCCACCTTCACTTCCTGTAGTCCCCAGCGGGGGAGGGGGAGGATGGGACTGATAACCAGACCACCAGCACAACCCTCCATCCAGGAATCACTGAGGAGGGCAGCAGATAACTTCTGCTGGAGGAGGAGGAAGGCTTTGACTGGTGTTTTTCAGAAGAGCCCTTGCTAATGCAAGCACGTCTCTGTACGGTTGAGGTTCATATAAGCCAAGAGCTCCCACTTTCATTTCCACATGCCCCCATTTGATGCCAATGTCTGGCGACCTAAAATACTAATGTTGATGCCTGGAGGAGTCAGGATACTTCCCCACGAAGGATTATCAATGCAGTGATATCCCGTGATGCTTTATTGTGCTGCTTCTGATGGGAAAGGTTATTGTTGCTGAGGGTTTTGGCAGTCTGCTGGAGTCAGAAATCAGGACAGCTGAAGGATTTTCAGGGTGCTGGAAAGCATTTCCCAGCAAGCACTGTCCTGACCTGCGACTGTCCATGGCACTGCGTGCCGATAAACTCCTTCACAGCAGCAGCTTCAGATGCATTCCTTAGTCGGTGTGCAGAGCCGTGCCAGTCAAGGCCAAGTAACCCAGATTTTGTATATTACTAGCATGTAAAGAATGCAAAAGCTGGTGATCTGCTGATGAGAAATAATTTCACAGAGAACAATTCTAATTATCTAATATACTTCAGAAAGATACGAGTTTCTTGACAGCATTTTTGCAAACAGAAACAGAAATTAGGCCTAGATTTTTCAACTCTAGTGGGACTCCCAAACTAAGGTCCTATATCCATATTTAGGTACCTCCTTTAAAAACTTAACTTTTCAACGTGCTTTGTACCCACTATTTCGCTCTGATTTGCATTCCAGAAAATCAAGGTCAAAGCTAAGCATGACTTTCATCTTCTGCAGATTATTTATTACAACAGATACCCCATTAACGAGGTGTTAGTCCTCTGTAGGACGCATTCTCATTGATTAACTTCTGGGGTTTAGCCCTGTTGACATACTTTTATATATATATATATATATGTATATATATATATATATAAATATATATAGGTATCTAGCTAATAGGCAATTGGGTGCCATCTACTTTTGAGGATGACTATGCCATATGGGATAAGGAGACTAGGTATCACACCATTAAAAGACTTTGGAAGTGTCGTAGGAGCTGAAGAAAGCAGTGTGTTTCTAAGTGCTGTTGACCTTTGGTGTGTAGGTGAGACCTTATTTGCAGCTGCAGTATGTGTCCTGCCTGGGTGGACGGCGAGGCGCGCGTTGCAGAGGACGAAGTTCAGATGCATTAGTTTCCAGTTTCTGCCTGGGAGGAGGGGAAAGGAAGGAGAAGTTGTGCAATGCTTCAAGGCTCAAATTAATGTAAAATAAATCAAACCTGAGACGGTGTTCTAAAAGAGAAATCTGGCAGTCACAGAGAGGAGAAGGTGCTGGGCCTGGAAACATATTTGTCTTTTTTAAATGCTCACTTTCAAGTATGTCTGGTTTCTAGCCCAGTTTGTATCAGAAGGGATCAATTTTTTTCCCCGTTTCCCTGTTCTACTTTTGTGCTGGTATTGTCTGAATCCCAGAGTGAACAGCAATACATCATCCTGCTTCAACATCTGCTAGAGCCCCCTCTCTTTCTAATCTGCCCAGATCCCCAAAGCCTTTCCCACCTGCTATAGCACCAAATGCTCATTATAGCACACAGCTACGCCCTTCGCTGTCCTTTCTCCCCGACTCTCAAGGTTAACATGGAACAATGACTATTATTAAACGGGGGCTTTAACAATGTAAAGGCAGCCCAAGCTGGGGAAGGGGGTGGGGGTGGGGGGGTGAGAAAGGGAGCTGGGAGGAATTGGGTAACATGCCAGCTTTGCTGGCAACAAAGATCTGCGAGAAAGCTGTGGCCAATTTTCCAGTCGAAACATGACTCACTGAACAGAGATGCACCCGAAATAAATAGCTTCCCTGTTCTGCGCCCAGCAGAAGCAGGAACCACACCCTCCTGTGGTTTTGTGTCAGGGTACTGCGGGTACCGCTCCGAGATGCTTGGTGGAGCAGCACGGATAAAAATGGCAATTTTGAAGGAGCTGGCGGCTCTGGGGGTTTTGTTTATTGCTTGGCAAACTGAAAATCATAAGCAATTGGAAGACCTTTCTTTTTCCTCTTCTCTTCCTTTTTTTTTTTTAATTTTCCACACCCCATTCCCCCCCTTGCCCAACTTCAAACTATCAACCTGCTGCTTCTGCTTGCATCATCAGATCCACTGCCAGCTCAAAACCCTGCACAGACACATGTGGGTTGTGGGAGGAGAAGAGAGGGCAGCAAAGGAGAGGGACAGGCTCCTTTGCCTTGCTATGGATGGGGTCCGATTACGGGGTGCCATGCTGGAGAACGGAGTCTCATCCTGAACACTGCATTCCTTTGCTTCGTCTGTATTCTGCCTTAAGATATCTGGAGTGACCTGACCTGTTGAGAGTTTTGGGATGTTTGGGGTTTTTATTGATGTGACCTCAAATAAAGGAAGAAAAACCTCCGTGGTGTCTTCCAGCCCTTGTGATCCAGTCTATGGATTGGACCACAACATATCAGAAGGACTCCAGATACAATTTGTGAAGCCTGAGGAGACCGCACACTTCCACATATACCTCCAATGCACGATCCTGGCCCCCATTAATATCATATCCCATGTTACACATTTCCATCTCCTAACAAAAGAACACAGTGGTCTCTCTCCCCTTTTGCCTAAACCACAGAGAGCTGTATGCAGAGTACAGTATGCTGAGCAGAGGAAGTTTTTTGGAACTCACACACACCCTCACCGAGGACCTGGGTTGTGTCTGGGCATGTGCAGTGGCAGACAGAGGGACTTGGAAAGGATGGAGAGAAAAGGATGGCTTGTTTTAGTGTTAGCTGTTGCTGTCATATGTTAGGCATCCCTGTGGGATGGCAGCTTTCCTGGTCTCTGGATGGATGGAAACATGCTGTGTTTCCTCTTTACGACTGTGCTTTTGAGGCCATGCCTTTTTTAACAAGCCACTTAAGGTGCATACCTGTTGGATTTGAGCACTTCATTCATTCACTGGCTTGCTCATTCCACTGAACAGGAACAGCTTCTAGAATACTTAAAAATCCATTTTAACTGGACCTTATGTAAATAAAGCTGCACTGAATGCAAATCCAGGGGGAAAAATCATTTAAAAAGGGGGCAAAAAATAGTAAATAAAATGCAAATTTTTAAAAAATAAATGTCAACAACTCACAGTTTCTGTTTACTACACTTGGATTTGTTAGAAGTACAGTTGCAGTTACCTGAAAGCTGTGCTTGAGCAGTGCTCTTTGTGTGAGACTTAAAGCAGACTGCTGAAAACACTTCATCCAGCTACAGCATTTCAACCCCCGAGCCACGTCCCAGCCATTCAAGGGCCAGCTTTAAAAACAAAACAAAACACAAAACCAAAAACAAACAACAAAAACCTGCAAGAAGAAACAAGAACAAATGAGGATTTGGCCCCGGATTGTGAAAATACTCGATAGCATTTCTGCTGATGCCAACTGAGGTTAGGCTATCAGTTTCATGGGAGCAAGATCATGGCTTCTGTATGAGCCAAACCATGACTGTGACTCAGCTCATCTTAGATGTTTCAACCACGGTGGGAGTCCTACTCGTGCAATGTCTTTGGGTACTCTTTCATTCAGCTTCTGGATGAATACAATTGTCTGGTGGAATGTATTCTTCATCTTATTTTAGAACAGTGGGCAGCATAAAGGGCAACAACATGCATGTTTTATCTCTCATTATGTGTGTACATGCAGACACATGCATGGAGATTACATCTTATGCCTGCCAATCAAAAAAAGGGAGGAAAAAACCCAAAGTGCTATTAAAGAAAGCCACACAGATTGGTCTGATGACAGTTGTGGGTGGCTATGCTTCAAAGACCCCATAAACCTCCCTCAGCTGCATGAGGTTTTACTGCAATTCAGTGTGGGTGATGGGATGTTTCCATATGCACTTCCTTTCGGTTATTGTCTTCTGCTGAGACTTCCTTTATTCTGTTAAGACCACCATTTCCCTTCCCACCCGCAGACCTGCTTCCTGGCCTGAATTTGGCCAGGGGATTGCAGCCTCCATCGACTCACAGCTCCCCACCGCCCCCCCCCACCTGCTAAACTCAGGACCTCTGCAACAGGCATGATCGCTCACGCAAAGGATGCTGAGCATTGCTGGGAGACCTCAACACCATGGAAGAAAAGAGCTGCCGGCACCCAGTGAATGAAAGCTGTCAAAGCTGTTTTCCATAACCAGCATTGTGGGATGTTCAAATTGTAGGTGCACATACTTATAGCTCATGTCAAGGCCTGCAGTAATCGCTGTACATTTTAGTATGCATTAAAGTACAAAGCAGGGAACATGCAGAAAGAGCAAGCCCTGGAAAACAAGCAGTCGGCATTTAAGTGCTTGTGTTGTTTCACTCTGCTGATTCAAAAGAGAAAGAAAAGAGAAGGAAAAAATAAAAAGGAAAAACCCTATCCGCCACTCGTGCTCATGCAAAAGATACAAGAAAAAAGGGAGCATGAAGAAGAAGGGAAGCCCTGGTTTCAAGCCTGCCTGTTGTCCGGCCCTGCCTCCCCAGGCTGGCTTGGAGCTGCAGGTCTGGAGCCCTCTGAATACTGCACAGGTTCACCTAGACTTCTTAAATTTGCAGTTTGGTCTCTTTTCTAAATCGAACAGGCAAACAAACGAGTGTACTATAAATAACATTAGCATTGTCACACAAACTGAAATAGCTCAAGAAATGCAAAAATTATGGTAATTATGGATGACCTTGACACTGTCTGCCCTTTAATCACAACAGCTGGCCTCCTCCCTCTACCCAAGCCAGGAGTTAAGATTAGAGTCACCCTTCCCTTTGAGAGTTTTGGATTTAAACCTCCTTCCGCTCACACCGTGCCTTCACATCTCTGAAATGCCCTGGGGCAAAGGACCCCAAAGCCAAGGGTCCTGGGTGTGCAGACCCTGCTCTCACTGACACAGAGATGCAGGTACTGAGTTTACACACCAGTAAGTGTGTGTTCTCCCTTTTACTTCTGCCAACACAGTATCTGTCCTGAGCTTTGAGCTAGATTCAGGGAGCCACTGGTTAAGCTCTCAGAGATCCCTCTGTATCCCTGGGAGCTCTTACTTTGCACTTAAGTACACGTCCCTGCGCATGCATTCATGTAAGCTTAGTAAAAAGCATGATGTTCAAGACATTGAATGATCACCAGCAAGGTACTGAGAAGACTTTAAGTACCTTACACACTCTGCATTCAATCCCCTTCAAAACATACAGACACATTGTGGGGCTGACTTAATGGCATGATGGCATTTTTTCCCATGACTTCCACCTCACTTAGTAGGTCAGAGGAAGGATGCTTATTTAATCGTGAGCCTCTTGATGTTTCATTTTCCCTTGTTCTTGCATGTGTCCTTACATCTCCCCCACTTCCCACAACTTGTGCCTTCTGCAGCTAATGCTTTCTAGCTATGCCACCAGCGAAACAGAGCTCCTACACGTAGCAGCTTCCTGAAATTTGCCGTGGTGGTGCAGACTTCCCTGCCTCTACCCCAAACTTACTCCTCCGGCTCCAAGCTATTGCAGACCAGTGCCTTCCCACTCTCCTTTTCCAAATGCTTTTATTTCATCACCCAGTCAGTCACAATTTCCACCGCGGAAGCCCGACCACTCTTCTTCTCACCACCATCTGGCCATGCACTAAAGCAAAAGCTTCTAAAATTCCACTTGCGCTAGCTCCATAAACCTTGTTAGACTCTTATTACTTTCTGGAAATGTGAGCAGAAATCCTCATTATCGATCCCTACAGAGCTTTATAATGTGCTAATCCCATCTAGCCTGCTTTGGGGCACAGACCTAGAACCCTGAAGGAAACAAGACCTTGCAGCCATAGCCATTGCTGCTTGGGGGGGGATGGCCTTACAGCATTTTTCCCCAGCTCCAGAGACAGGCGGGCTGTGCTCTGCATGTGTTCAGGAAGAGTGCCTGCTATATTGACACCAGTCCTGGTAATGCTTGGACACAGGGAAGCATTCGGCTGCAGGAGTGGGCCCTTGTACCCACACGGCTCAGTACAATTTGCATCTGAGAAAAATCATGTAATTATTTATCTCACTTGGTTCTGCAGGATTTTTGTCAGACTCACAAGCAGGCCTTTTGGCACTCTTGTGTTATTGGAAGTTTCCCAAACACATGTAACAAAAACTCAGTCGGTTTAATAACAATTATCAGCTTTTTCTCAGTCTGTGTTGAGTCTGTGTTTGTCTAATGTCCGGGTAGATATTTTCTACTTATTATAATCAATAAATATGCTACTTTGAAGATAAAGGCACACTTCTTGCGAAGCCTACTGTACAGTGCTCTCTGATGCAGCAGTCTGCCCACTGTGCTCAATGGTGGAGCAGCAAATGGAACTGATAGTTGGCATGCCTTTGTCAAGCCATTTCCACTGTCATCTTCTAAAGAAACATCCAGAGGAGCTATGTGTCCTTCTATTTTCTGCCAGGATAAGGCATGCATCTAGGAACTTTATTGTATTCCCTTCTTGGGTATAAATAGACTCCTCATAAGTAGCATGTGCAGCACTCGCATATTCCTGGCTTTGCAGCAGATGAATTTAGACTTCTTAGGTAGAATGTTTACTCTTGTAATTTTATGTTAGTCACTTAAAATTGTCGGTTCTCTGTTTATCTTTAGATCTGACAACAGCTCTGCATTTATTACTTGTTTCACCTGTAAATATTTGAGTTGTCATTGTCTCATAGAATATTTTATTTTTTCCCCACTATGACAAATTACTATTTTACTCTAAGCATGCTGCCACTGATCCAACAAAATCCAGGTTTCTAGGAATATAACTCTTCACTCTTTCAAGTTTTTATGGCCCTCATAGCTTTCCTCCTTGTCCTTCCTCTCCTTCGTCCATGTTGCGAGACAGCGTCAAGCCATGACAAGATTTGCTTGTGGCTACAAAAGACATGGTATTAGTAATGTCGTGGAAGTGACACACATGGCTGCTTTGCTTTCAAGTATACTGAGATAAGCAGATTATAACATGTTTTGTGCGTTACAGCCCAGTTCCCATTTTTAACTGCAGAAATGCTTGGGTATGTTGGAAACACGAGGAGATCTAATTTTCAACTTTTGAGAGAATTATCCTGCCTCCTATTCAGCAGGCTCTCTGTTAACACCCTGTACTTCTTTCTTCTCTCTGACTTTATTTTTGCCCTCTCTACCCCTGTGGCTTTCAGCTTGTCCTTTTCCTTGCTTTTGATTTCATGCTCAAACCTTTTCCTTTTTATTCCCTGTGAACGCGGACCTGGCCTTTCCCCCCTTCTTAGCTTAAGGCTCAGTCTTTTTCTTCCCTTTGGCACTAGGCATAACCTTCTGTTTTTCCCTTCCTTTATGCTGTTTGACTTTTTCTCTCTCTGACTTCCCACATCTTGTAATTCAGGTTTTTCCCGGGGAGGAGGGGGGAGGGAGGGTTGGGGTGGTGGAGGTTCAGATGGCTGCCTTTCTTGAAGATATGGGCCATCATCTCCTACATCACCACTTCTGTCAGATGTTCTCTGCAGCTCTGGTGACAGCCCTTGCTAGCCAGTCTTTCTCACTGACCTACTACATTCGCAAAGGCAGAGCCTAGATGACAGCTATGACACCTCCTCAGGAAGCTGTCCACATGGCAATCCCCATACATCCAGGTTACTCTGCACGTGTTGGTCAAGCTTTTGAAACAAGCATTCATTTGCTCAGTGTCCTGTGAAGGTCCTTCTGATCAGTTAAGGAAACTCTATCTGTAGCATTCCTCAGAGTATTTACCCCGTACCTCTTCCTCCTACAAGCAAAAGTGACTGCACACAGGAAAAGTAACTGTGTTGCATATCAGCAAAGTTAGAGTCTTTCAGAGGGATTATGGAAAATATTAAAGCTGTTTTCCTTGAAAAAAATAGTGTATGTTCCTTTATAATTCAGTTTTCAAATATTTTCCTCACTGCCTCTATGACTTCAAAGCAGCTTTCTCCCTTTCTCTCTGCTGTTGAGGAGGTGGCTTTCTCTCTGGCATCTGGACAGCACCTTCTCCTCCCTGATGAAGCCCTGCAGCCCTCACCTCAAGCCCTCTCAACCTGATTCTCCACCCAGCAAGGTCTGCTTGTCTTTGGCAGATTTCTTAACCCTAACTGTCCTTCCCATATCCATCCTGTGCGTGAGGAGCACCCTGAGAGCTCTGACTGGAGACTCGGGTCTCCAATCTCTTTCCCTTTAATTTTTGGCTCGGTAGCATACCAGCTACAGGCCTTCTCCTGTGTTTTGCATGAGGGGAAGTAACTCGCTGCTCAGCTGTGCAGAAAGTTTCACTTGTTCTTTTCTCATTTCTTCCCCTTTCCTTCTGTCTCCCCTGGAGCAGGTCCTCGCAGCTCGCTGGCTGCTGCTTGTTGAAAGGACATCAGACAGAAGCTGAGGGGGACATGCATTAAGGTTAATGCAATCACAGCATGCCATACATGATAAAGGAAGCAGAAATAACACAGAAGAGTCCAGGTTTTGTTGAGGGCTCTGATCCTGGCCGCTGACTCAAAAGAAATGACACAAACTGGGGGCGATGGTCAGACGTGGAGCCTCAGCCGCGCTGAAGGGAAGTTGCTGCTGAAAAAAAAAAAAAAGAGAGGGAAAAAAAGAAGAAAAAAAAAAGAAAAAAGGGTCTGGCTGGAATTACAATGTACAAAGGAATGGAAAAACACTTACTAGTCTGTGAGAACTAATGCTATGCAAATTAATTCAATTCAGCATTAACTTCATGCAGATCCATCTGCATAGCATGTTGCAGGCTTTTTAGAGGTGCTGTAGCTGTTCCAGATTGCTGAACGAGACCCCACGACTTTAGAAATGTTGACCAAACTCGGGATTTCAAAAGGCTGGTGCTTCTAGCCTCACCAATGTCCTCATGCTGCTCCTGTTCCTCCAGCTGTGGAGGAACAGTGACCTGCAAAGGCTCTGGCTAGCCTGAGTCTTCACCCAGCTTTTTCTGTGCCTCTCCTGTGGATATTTAACTCAATTTCATGAGTTTGGTGTGACTATAAAATTTTCCTTTACAGATACAAACTTCTTCCATGTGATTTTGCATGGTCTGTGCCAAAATAGATTGTCAATGCAAACCTCAGCCTATTTCTCCCCTGAGCATATAATTTTTCACATGCAAATAGATCTGCTTGTGTTAAAATACACTTTATAATTATTTTTACTTTATTTCCCCCCATCCTCCCCCCCAAAATAGAAAGCAATCAAAGAGAAAGCAGCCAGTCAGGAAAATGTTTAATTGAGTGTAATAGCAATTCTTACCAGCATCAGAATAGTCTGCACAAAAAACTTGAAGCACCAGCACTTCTACTGGATAGATTGACAATTGTCTCAATCTTCATTCACCTTATGTGCATGGCTGTCAGTATCTGAGAAGTACCAGTTTAGTGCAGTGGGAAGTGAGCAAGGAATCAATGCCAGAATTTTCAAGTTTAGGGAAAATATGAGAAATAATATCACTTCGCATAAATGTCATTCACTCTGCTGTGCTGCCTAAATTCAGTATCTAAATAAGAAAGAAAGGGGGGGGGGAAGCTCCAACCGTTCATGAGACACTGCTGAGCTATCTTACACAAAGGAGTAAGGCAGGGAAGGTCAGTGGTAGAGTTACTGTCTCCACTATGAGTCCGCCCTGAGTTGCCTTCACCGAAACAGTCCTTCTGCTGACCTAAGCAGGTTGAGCTAATGAACAAAGGCAGCCAGAGCTCTTCTTTACCACCGTCTGCCCCCATGTACAAAGAAGCTCTGAAGACAATTCAGTTGTATTGCTGCAGCTTTGCGCTGGTGGAATGAAAAAGGTGGACCATCAGGCTGCTCCTAGGCGGGAGGTGGCCCAACTTCAGCTGTCCTCCATGGCCAGAGATACCAAAAAGCCCTTACAGAAAGGCTGGCCATCCTCTCAGTTGTGCCTGAGAAGCTCATACCTCCCAGGCTGCAGTCAGACTAAAGGCAATGCCACTCCAGTAGAATCCACTTTGCCTTCATCCTTCTGGGTCATGCCAAGGCACACTGAGGTCCCCAGCCTGAACTTGTTGCCACGTACACAACTGTAAATCAAGAGGAACTACTCCACTATGAACCTTTCTTACAAAATTACAAGAGTCAAGTCCCAGTTTCCTGTTCAGCTGAGTGTTGCCTGGATATTTGATGTAGCTGTTACCTGAGGAGAACACCGATGTGTCTAAAACGAAAAGGACTGTCAGTAAACCTACAGGTCTCCACAAGAAGGCCAAAAGTATTAGCTGTGCCTTTTTATTTGTGGAGAAAGTTTGGCAGGAGTTTCTCACTGGGAGCAGAATGGTCTGTTTACCAAGGCTAGACAAGCTGTAGACCCACAGTGTGCTCCACCCCTCCTCCCCCTTCCTTTGTAGGGGAAACCCTACAAAGCTGTGCTTCATGTTGTCCCTCCCCAGGCCTCTAAGATAATTTGGAAAATTACTTTGTTATTCAGACCAAAGACAAATCAAAAAACTTAATGCATTTCAAGTATTCCATCAAAGCAATATAAAATTATCATGCAAAGTACATCATGAATACAGGTTTGTAAAGACTCCTTAACCCTTATTTCTTTAAGTGATGACAAATCACTAGGCTGCAGTAGGATTGTGATAACAGCTGCTCTAGCTACAGTTAGCAAAGCAGCAAGGTGCTTTTAGGAACCTTCTCTTGTGAATTATGACTCTTCTACTATCACGTGGCTGTGGTAAAGAAAAAACTAAAAGACAAAAAAAAGACAAATACTTTGAAAATTAGGTTCAATGCTTCCTCATGTGAGCTGCATGCAAAACATGACAGAACAGCTGCAGAAAACTACCTGAATTTAATCTCAGTCACCCTGCACATCATTGCTGGGATTTTTGTGTCTTTTATGGGCTTTATTTGTGGTATGGGTTATTTTTTTCTTTTTCCATATGATGCCGCCACAGTACGGTGGCTTATTACATTTGAAAATATGATAGTGAGAGAAAAAACAAAGAGTCCTGCTGAGCTTGGATGAGGCCTGGGCAATTTGAGCCTTTATGAAATGGGTAATCACCCTTAATTGACATTTGGGGAGGGGTGTCTAGAGCTCAGAGCACCTTTATTTATGAATTAGAGCAAGGTGTGACTCAGAGACCAGGCTTTACATCACATTGCATAACATATAACATAACATAACATATAATGTAACACAACACAACATCACAGCATCACAGAATCACACGGTTGCAAAAGACCTTTAAGATCATAAAGTCCAACTGTTGCTGTTCTATGCTAAACCATATCTCTAAGTACCTCATCTACCCTTTTTTTAAACACATAACACAATCATGCCATAAAATAACTCACTTGTAGTTGGAAGCATGATAAGCTATGTGCTGCAAGGACATGTTTGCAACTGTAGAAAGAGTAGAAACTCTCCCCTTGTGCATAAGAGAAGCTCTTTCCAAAAATGCCTGTCCTCTGTGCACTTGATCTCTTCCAGCCAGGCTTGTTGAGCATCTTCTAACTACTGGCAAACCCAGAGAAGCTCAAAGTTTAAAAGCATTCAAAGAGTGGAACAAGAGTAAAATGCTTCATACTCCAAGCACCATAAAACTAAGAGATAGAGAGAAAACACTCCTTTCATTGCAGCTGGCATCTTTTTTATCAGGTACCCTATATATAAGCAAACACGGTGTTGAGCTGTCAAGTCTGAGGTCATGGCTGCTCCAGAATCGGAGTGGTTTAGTGTATTTTCGTACGTATTCATTACAAGGTACAGCGTACAGTTAAGAAGCGCGCTTGTGGCGCCAGCGTGTGATTTTGGCAAGACGGGCTGACCACTGGGAAATTGCTGAGCTAACAGGGAGAGGAGCCGGGCTGAGCGGTGCCGGAGCCAAGTTTGCAGACAGTCACCGCACCAGCACACCTTGTAATGACAGATCTGCAGCACTCTGTGCTCGGGATGCTGCTGGAGAGAGAGGCGGTGTGTTTTCCTAAGGAAAAGGGAGCACGCGTTTTCCAGGGGCTGTTTATGAAACCTCTCAGCTCTCCTATTTCTGAATCCTCTGGTGTGCCTGTGTGGGTTGTCAGTGTGTGTAAATTGTCCAACTTTCTAGCTCTTTGGCTTATTTCTTTTTCTCTCCCTGTCCTCTTCCTTTATTTTTTTCTCCCCCTTCCCTCCCGCCCCCTAAAGAAAAAGTTTGAAAGCCTAACCACAATGTAAAACAAATAAAAATAATGTAAAAAAAAAAAAAATCGGCTTCATACTTAGTGGTCAACTGGCTGCCAAAATCCTTTTCAGAGTGACCATTATGCGAAGCAGGTATAAGTCAGACACCTTAAAAATAGTGACATTTTGGTCACGACACGCAGTCTATTAGTCTGCGGGGGATTTTTTTTTGTGGGTCAAAAAATGTCTTTCAGCCCCTTGTGAACGTTCTTCTCTGCACACAAATGTTCACTTCCCCCCTCCCCTCCCCTTCCAGTTTCAAGCAGCCTGTTTATTCAGAGTAAAAAAAAGAGAGTACAAGAGTTGTTAAATAGAAAAAGAATTTGGAGAGGGTGTCAAATGATAACCATGACAACTTAGGAAGCAATAATGAAGAAAAGAAGCCCAAACCCAGAGAACTTAATGTTTAACTCTCAAATCTAGGGAAAAAAATAAATAAATTTTAAAAAATCAGCAACTGAAATGGACACTGTTCTGCTGTGGGTACCAGGTCCAAGTGAGACACAAGATCTTTATGGAAATGTAGGGGGGGGGGCCCATGGTTATGACAGAGCTTTGCAGTGGCAGAAGAGTGCTGTAGGTTGACTCTAGGATGGTTCAGTAAAGATAGGGCAAACATCGAGAGATGTTTGGCCAACTTGGGCAAAAATCTTCACTGAATTTGCTGCTCATATAGTGGGCAAGGGGAATATTTTATATGCAGTACAGAATTGCAAAAAACCCCACCCTGCAATAAAGCCTGGCACCTGTACTTAGATATTTCTTCTTCAAATGATAAAAGGCTTTGAAGTGGGGTGGGTTTTCTTCTGCATGATTCTACAGGTTCTTCTGACAAAGATGGTCTGCACTCAGAGTCATATTGAAGCAGACCACAAGCTCATTGTACCCATCCTTTTACGGTGGTGCTTTCCTCTGTCCAGTGATCCACCTTTCCCTCGTGCTGCTGAACCGGCAGTGCCTGCCTTGCTGAGGTGTCACCCCTGAACACATCATCACCTGATTCCAAAGGGGTGTGCTCCCCTGGCAGCTGGTGATGCAGGAGTGTCAAGGAATAATACAAATCGCAGAATCACAGAATCATAGGGTTTGGTAGGGACCAAAAGAGACCATCGGGTCCAGCCTCCAAATACTATGGATGAATTCTCCATACCTGCAAGAAATCTGGCAGGATAACCCATTTGACAAGCATGGTAACAGGGACCTCTTGCTTACCAACTCAACTCAGGATGCATGACCCCCAGTAGCATTGTTACCTGATTTTGGGGTTATTTCTGTACATATAAAGGAGAATACACCTTACCTAACTTAACACTATTGAGAGGATGACCATGTTTGTACAGCATTTTGTAGGTGAAGGACAGCATCCCCTCCATGGCATTTCCCTCTGGGTCATCTGGCTGAAGTCAAGATCAATACCAGACCCCTTTATGTCCCTTTCAGGGGAAGCCAACCTTATGGAACAATGTGTATGTGGCTATGAGATCTCGGTGTGAAAGACACTCAACGAGAGGCTGCTAACAGAAGCAAGCTTTGGGAAACTTAATGTTATTGAACTAGGGCTGTGCAAAATTCACACTGAATTTGATACATGCAAATGTATTCATTTTCAGCGCACAAAGGGTTGAACAAAACCTCAAATGCAATTGAAACATCAGCATGCCACTGACTGTCAACCATCTCTTCAGGCTTATTTGTCTCCCGTTCAGAAGTTTCCTTCGCCAAGAGCAGGTCCTCTGTTCTCCCTTCCAAATCTCCCTGGTTTCATCCTCTCCTCCTGTGCTCTCCATCTATGAAAGAGTTTCCTCTGTTACTCAGTTAAACACTTTCAGATTGGAAGTGGGCTTTTTTTCAGAATCCCAATCAGTCGTTGAAGCACAGCTCTTGTAAAGGATTTAGGTGGTTTGGTTTTATCAGAATTTAGCTACTTTAAAGGGCACTTTAATTGGCATTTTGGTGCTTTAGGGATCTGGGCCTTGATGCATAATTCCTACAAGCTCCCATGGTAGATAGATGTCTAACTTCTAATCACATGTTACACATAGAGATAATGTTAATGGACCATATAGAGTTCTCCAATTCATATCAATTCCTTATTTATGCTGAGATTTTTAATCTAGATTTCTTTTCTTTTTTTTATGCTGCTCCCATGCTGGCTATTCTGGGCTTTATTTTAAATAACAAGGATTTTATTTTTAATAATGGAAATCTTAGTTATTTAAATTGGAAGTCACAATCTCTTTATTTTTCACAACAGATGCTCTGTGAATTGTATGAACTTGTGAATTTCGAAGCTTCTCTGAAGAAGTCAGAAGCACAGCTAAAACTTGTAAAGTTTAACGGGATAAAAGTTAAAATATCCCTGAGTCCTGACATCTATTTGCTCTAAACCTTACTTATGTAAAAAATGCCAGGCATCTTTTTTTCCATGTGGTTTAAAAGCTATAGGGTTTCATCGGCAGTGCAAACACAAACCATCGGTGTTAGGTGAAGAATGTAACCTCAAGACTGGATCTTAGGAGCCCTGTACAAAATACAGAATAGAATTCAAATTCTACTACCTGCAGGAGACAATGCTGTTGATTACTGTTGAGTGCCATAGGAATGACCGTTTATAACTCAGTTGCATCCCAAGGTCTGGCCCAGTAGCTGCTGCTGGGAACAGCTGAGAAAGGCCTGGTGTATTTTTGTGCGTAGCCACTCCACTTCCCCTCCTAACGTGGTCTGCACATTGAAACTCATCCTTTATTTGGATGAGCTTGGTTGTTTCGGAGCATTTGCTTAATGAAAGAGCCGCTGTGCAGTTTTGCACTCATGTTGCATCATTTGTGCATCACATTTCCTCGAGGCGGAATGGCATTGCTCATGTGGCTGCCGCTGCTCCTGGCACTGTACAGTGTGCTGCACAAAGTCTTCACATCCACCCTCCTTTGGCCCCAGCAGGGATTGTGAATGTTATTTCTCTTTGCAGTATCTCAGAGCAAGAAGGGGAGTGGGTGGAGGAGAAGCCATGGAGAAGCAGAGGCATAGGGTCCCAGTCAGCGTGGGGCTGCCATTTTACAAAAACCTTGCTGAAGTGAGAAACGGGGCTGCTGCAACCCTTGCTTTGAAGCCCTGTGCTGTTGCCTTTAATACCCAAGCTGCTACATGGATCCCTGCTGAATCCTTTCATTTATCCCTTCATTTATATGATTATTTTTGCCCTGGGCTCCACTCCCCTCTCTTTGCTGGCTGCCGCTGTCTGAATTCTCCGTCTCTCTCTCCATGCTCACTGTCTCCTCGCTGCAATAAGGCACGGAGCAAGTAACCACATAGCTATTGCCACGGCCATGCACGCAGCTGCCACAGCAACAAATACCGGGGGGACCACGTCTCCCGTTACGCCAAGCCTTAGAAGGGATGCACTGCAACAAGTGCTGGGTTTGACTGTCAGATTCTCAGATGCGTCACATATTTCTTTGGAGCTTGGGACTGTTGCGACAGCTGTTGGTAAACACTGCAAATCCAGCATTAGGCCAGGGAAGGAGATTTTGGTTTTCCTTTTTTTTCTTCTTTTTTTTCTTCTTTTTTTTTTTTTTTTTTTCTTTTCTCTCAACTTCTGGCTTCCTGGTCCCGTCCTTAAAAATGTTGCAAATGCACTGGCATTTCTCCTGTCGATCTAAATAGCGCTGGGTATTGGGTTTCAGCTGTGCAGGCCAGTGGGCAGTCTCCTTCCCCCCCCACTCCACAACATCCTCCTGTGCCGGGTGACTCATCAGCAAGTCTGAGAATGTGCACCAGGCTGTGGCTCCAGCAGGAAAACACAGCAAGCAGCTAGAGGAGCATTTGGGAGCTGGAGGGGATTTGATCGCATTCAGTCTGATGCTAAAAACAAAGTTAAAATATATACTGCTAAAATTGGTGAGTGGCATTCCGGTGGGGTGTGCTAGGCGGTGAGAGACGGGCTGCCTCTGATTCACAGAGGTTCACTCAGTAAAGCATAAGCATGTAAACAGGGCTCAAGTGATGTAATTTAAAAATTACGTTGGCAATAGCACTGGAGGGGCTTACATTAACTTGTGCTGGTGGTTCTGCATCAGCGGGCTTCTCCTCTACTCCCCAGACAGGAGCAACAGTATCAAATCGTATCCCCAAAGTGTCCAGAGCACAGGCTTGTTTGGAAAACGCCATTTCCCTATGATGGGAGGGAAGTCAGGAGTCAGAAACGCCACCTTTTGCTTTTTCCAGATGTGCTTTGCCTCAAGTAACATCATGCTGACTTTTAACTCATATCAAAACAAGCTTAGGAGATATTCCTCAGGTTTTGTGCTTGTAATTAAACCTACCAACCCTGCCCCTCTAATGTTTCAGTGTTTAGATGTGTTCTCCTCACTGATACCTCTATGAGTAAGTTGCAATGACTGTCCAGTCTGACAAGGAAAAAGTTCGAAACTATTAAGTGTGAACAACAGCTGCTATCATAACTTTGCTTTTCCCTAACAAGGTAAGAAGGTCTCAACTTCATACTGTGAGTTGGAAAATTTCCTTCACTGGTATTTTCCTAGGCCTGCTGCTGCCTTATCAGCGTGTGATGCTGGAAAACTACTTCAACATCTCCACTTCCAAGGCAATATTTTTAGTGTGGCAAATCTGAAACCAGACATTAAAATATGTTATTATATAGGCACCTAAATAAACATGATTTAGAGAAAAAGAGAGGCAGGAGGTCAGCATCTCAGAGAATTATGATAAGAGCAGAGATAGTTTCTGTTAAACAAGTTGCATCAGAGCAATTGAAATGCTCTAACATGAGCCAAGCATTAGACCCATGACAGGAGCAGGGACTGGGGCTGGGAACCTTTGCTCACAGGATTTTGACTTTATAACCACTCTCGTTTTCAAATTAAGCACCATTAATAGCTGCCCATAGTGAATAAGTAAAAATTCAAGGAAAACTCTGATTGGTTAGTGAGCACAGTTCCCTCTTTAGTTTACTATGACCTGCTGGGGAGTTGAGAGTCTTTTGGGATGAGTGAGACCTTGGGAGCTTTGCGCTCTCTGGCAAGGGCTCCTTGGATAATAGTGCCCACTCTATGGGAAACCTTGCATGCTATTCCTCCTTATTTAAAAGCTCATGCAAGACCAGTCACGTGGATTTCATCCGGCCACTTGCTCTCTCACTGAGGCGGGTTTTATCCTCTTCAGGACTTTATGAAGCAACAGGCTAATTTTAACACCATCACTTCTCTCTTGAATGCTACACTTCCATTTTAAGGGAGTCTGGTGGGAAAGGAAGTACTCCCATAAAGGAGGGAAAATTACTACCTGTATAGCACCCCTCTGCCCCTATATCACCCTTGTACAGGGCAGACAGCTCAGTGCCTGCTGCAGAATGGGTCAGAATATGCCTCCGCCCTTTCATCTCTGTCAGTTCTCTTCTCAGTCCCCCCCAAAATCAACCAGTTATGCCCATGTTTGCCATAGAGGCAATAATGCTGGTAACAAGAATGCTCTGTCAGCAAGCAGAGAAAGACCACGGAAAGTGAATATTGCACAAGGCACAGGCTCAGCTCAAATCATTATTTGTTGCCTGAGTGCGTATTTTCTCACATAAAAATTACTACACTCTAACATGAATCATTAAAGTTACTCTTTTAAATAGGCAGGGTAGCCTCTTTTCAAACTGTAGCAAACGTATAGTAAATTCAGCGTATACACAGCACTGGTCCCAAAGCAACAATACTAAAATTAGAAATAAGATATGCTGTGACCCCACACATTCCACTTAAGCACAACAGAACCCACCTACAGTAAATATTTTGGCTGTGCTGATGTTGTCAGCAGTGAAACTCATACGCATGAAGGCTGCCAAGACTACAGCAAATAAGATTATTATTGAAAATACGACTACTGATGTTTTGCTGTGTATTAAAAACATTCCAGGACCTATTGTTGATTCTTTTGTCGACACCACCATATTGTTTTTACTGACCTAAAAAAAGGAAATAAGACATTAAACTAGCATATTCTTAATTGCAATTGGACTGTTCTCTTCTGGGAAAGTTGGGTGTGCCTAGCAGAGAGGAAAGAAAAAAATTCAACTTTACCATCATTAGTGAGAGAATATATTTCTTGATTTGTAGGGAACTAGTCTGAATGCATTAATAATTTTCAGACACCCATTCCTTCTAACCTACTTATTTTTTCCCAGCCAAGATACACTATGCATCACACCAGCTGATTAGAAACTGGTGTAGTTGCAAAACTACATGAGTGAATTTTGAATTTGAACCACGGTGCTGTAATACCCAGGATGTGCTTTACCATATTTATTTCCCTTGCCCTGACACCTTAGAGACCAGCTCCAAGTGTTTCATCAGAGGTCAGAGGTTACATCAGCTTGATGCTGATCTAGCTGGGATGGTGATGGTGGCCAATGGGTAGGACACTTTGCATTAAATGCTATTGTTCTGTGAAATATATTTTTTTCCCAGAGAAATGTTATTGGCTCCCAACATGTGGATTGAAGGACAGATTTAGGCCAGAATAAGAAATGGTGTTATTTCTCAGGCATCAGTTACAAGGCTGGACACTATATGATGCAGTCCTAGAAGTTAAATCAGTAGCCATGGTTAGCAGGCCAGGATAATGCCTAGCTCCTAATCAAAAGATTACCATAAAATTTCAGTTGTAAGTGTAGCCTGTGAGATGGTGATTGAGACTTACAAATCCTAAAAAAATTTGCGCCACCCTTTCAAACTGCATTAGTTCCCAGAGTTCATGGAAGACACCCACACCAGCTCCCCTGTCTTAGATTCTCCACATAGTTGAGGGAGCCTCTCCATCTGCCGAGAAGACGGGGTCCAAATAAACAAAGGGCATGTTGAGCATTTAGAAAATGCAGACACTGCTCCTCAGCTTTAGCCAAATGCAGACATCCTGGCGAAACTGGAGGAATGAATTGAAGACACCATATGTCGATGGTTTGGTGAATGCTTCAAAACTTGCGACTGATTCTAAGAAATCACTTTCAAAACTGATGGCTTAATTCATATAATAAATAAAGTTCTGAATGCATATATATACTTGTGTAATATATAGTGGCTATTGTTTCTGATTTATGCATTACGGCTTCTGGTTCATTGAGACTCCCCATCAGAGTGGGTATCTAATGTCTTTGAACAATATTTATATAAATTATCTATAAAAAAGGATTAAATTTTAACAAGTGATTTATGATCAACAAAGACCTTTTAAAAGGGCAGAGCTGATCTTTTATGTTTAGTGAATCTTAGACTTTTCCAGATTTCTTAGGTCATATTGCAAAACTTCATCTGATGTTGAAATTAGCTGGAAATTTAGAAACCCAAACCCAAGCATACCTCAGAATTATATTCATGTTTTGCATAATTAATTCTACTTAAAATCCTAGCTCCATCCTCCTCTTCTCAGTTATCTTCCTTCCTTGATCCTTGAGTTGTGAATCGAAACTTTTCCAATTTTCTTCATTTTTAACTCATTTTGAGCTACCATAATTAATTGGATTGAAAGGAGTTAATGTGGTTATAAAAATATTATTTCATAAACCTGTGATAATTTGACCATGTTTTCTTTCATTGAAGTTGATAGTAGTTTAGCTTTGGTGCTGCCAGATGGTAATCCAATGTGATTTAAGATTTCCTATAACAATAATCTGGCAAATTCATTCTTTGATGAGAGGAAACATTTCTTTTTTTAGCCACATTTTGTGATAGAACCATCAATATAGAAAGACATTCTGCTACAATTCTTAAAAAAAACCCCAAAACTCCACCAAAACCCCACCAAAAAAAATCCCCAAAACCCCATTGTATAATGAACACTATTTTCTGTTGTTGTGAAAAGGAACAGAAAGAAAGGAATGAAAAAACACCAAGAACAGGTATACTCTGTATGTAACTTTTATTTGAGGCTTGAAGAGGACACAGCATTCTGCTGAACACCCGACACTGAAATTATTCAGAATGTGCCTGGTTGTCCCTCTAACCTCTACTAGAAAACATGAATCTGTTTTAACTTGCTTCTTGCAGTCACATATGCCAAATTGATCCTTACTGGAACTTCAGTGACATTAGCCAAGTTCTTCCCCTGTCCAGACACTGTGGTGGTAACAGCCTTCATACAGGTAGATAAATGGTAGAAGATCTATTCATATAGAATAAATAAACAGGTACGCAGAACTAAAATTTCCACAACCAGCCAACTTAATTATGTTCTGAGACAGAAGACCATGAAAAGTCAGAGGAGCACTATTTCTGCTGGATGAAAAAAAGACAGCAAAAATAGTGCCCAATATGGGCGGAAGAACAGTGGGTTAGGGTAAGGATGATTTAAAAGTTAACTGTTATGAAAGATATCCCCAGGCTATTTAATTTTGTTGGATTGTTTCCTGCATGGGAAAGACCGCTATTCCCTTTTGCCCTGCTGAAGGGAACCTGAGGATTGAAGTGAATGCCAGATGAAAGGTAAACTGACAGAGGCAAACTGACAGAACCCTCATCATGATTAGGACCTAATGAACCACCTACAACTACCTGAAGGGAGGTTGTAGAGAGGTAGGAAATGGTCTCTTCAGCCAGGGAACAGGTGATAGAGGGGGAAATGGCAAGAAGCTGCACCAGGGATGGTTTATATTAGATACTAGAAAAAAAAAAATTAATGAAAGAGTTGTCAGGGCCTGGAACAGGCTGCCCAGGGAGGTGGTTGAGTCACCTTCCCTGGATATGTTTGGAAAAGGCTAGATGAGCTATTTAGGGATATGGTTTATCTTAGGATGGCATTGGTTGGACTTGATGATCTTCAAAGGTCTTTTCCAACCTTGTGATTCTGTGATTCTGTGACCCTGCCCCTCTTCTCTGCTCTGGGGAGACCTCACCAGGAGTGTTGTGTCCAGCTTTGGAGCCCTCAGCACCTGTTGGAGTGTGTCCAGAGGAGGGCCACAAAAATGATCCAAGGGCTGGAGAACCTCTCTGATGAAGATAGGCTGGGAGAGTTGGGCTTGTTCAGCCTAGAGAATAGAAGGCTTTGGGGGGACCTTGTAGCGGCTTTCCAGTCCCTGAAAGGTGCCTGTAAGAAAGGTGGGGAAGAACTGTTCCCAAGGACATGGTGCCATAGCACAAGGTTGATGGTTTTTAGCTGGAAAAAGGGAGATTTATGTTGGATATTAGGAAAATGTTCCTCAATATGAGGATGGTTGATCACTGGAACAGGTTGTCCAGAGAGGTGGTGGAGGTCCCATCCCTGCAGATATTCAAGGTCAGGCTTGATGGCACTCTGGGTGACCTGATCTAGTGAAGATGTCCTTGCTTACTGCAGGGGGGTTGAGCTAGATGACCTCCAAAGGTCCCTTCCAACCTTAAACCTTTGATGATTCTATGAGTCTATGATTCTAAATCCATCACTGACCTGATCTAGTGTTGGCAATAGTCCCATTTCAATTGGGAGGCTGGATGACCTCCAAAAATCCCATGCAACCAACACTTTTAAGATTCTCTGTGTCTAAGAAAGAAAAAAAGAAATCATAGTTTAGCACAGATTAAATTCAGGTACTTTCTCAGAACACTGAAGCCTCCCTTTGACTTAATCCTAGCATCTAAGTAAGACTTGAGTAAATCACTATGTTCTGAAGCTGTTGTATGTGGATCTCCAGACATCAGAAGGAAGTTAGCAGGTTTTCCACTGAAAATGTTCTGCTATCAAATGTTCACTTTTTTTCAGATGCCTGGTTAAAATATTGGGAAGAAGGGATAGCTTATCTACCATGAGGTTTTCCACGTTGAAGACCACATACCAAGTGATGTTTTGCTTCAGATAGCACCACTCAGTAAGGACCATGCAAATACAGTCAGCCAAAAGTAAAGCAAGATTTTTTCTCTCTCAGCATGTCTTTCTTGAGCAGGAACATTGTCTAACCTTTTTTTTCTCCACTCCTAAGTCCTTCTTTCACAGCTATTTCATACCCATTCAAAAGGGACTCCACGAAATGCCTTGAATGCAGGGACAAGTTGGGAAATCCTTAAATCTTTAAATTTTCTAAAGAAGAAAATAGGGAAGTCACAGGCTAGTGTCTCAAACACTCCTATAAGGAGCTGTCCTTCTACCTGACCCTCTAAAAGAGAGAATAGTTATTAGCTGTTTCAGTCACATAACACATCCACCCTGCCTCCATAAAGTACAGTTGTTGGAACAGCCCCAAAGATGCTTGTTGAAGGTAAAATAGGCTTTTTATTTTTTTGCGTGTTCAGTACAGTAAAAATTGGATCAGAGTCCAGGAATTGCACTATATGGAAGGATCTCAGGAAGCGTCAGCCTGCAGAGAGCACTGCAGGGAGAGACAGGTCATCTCATACCCTAGAGAAGAAAAATTCATGTCAGCTCTGGAGCTATTTTTGTAACAAATTTACTCTATAAATAGCCTCATGAAGAATTGTCTGAAAATATTCCTGATTCTGGTACCTCTGGAAAATCTCTGTCAGTGACCGGGTAGGGGGAACGCAGAGGGACAGCAGTACCTGGGTGAAAGTGCTCAGACAGCTTACTCTGTCATGTTGGTGTGATGTGGCATGGCAGAGATGAAAGGTATGAAGTATGATGGGCAACAAAAGACCAAACATAAGCTCAATGGTTCCAATTCCCCTGTCAACAGAGTGAGTACTCTTGCCTATGCATACTTCCCCATAACCTTTTCTCAGCTGAGACTGTAAGTGCCCATATAGGAAAGACATGACGTCTCTTGTTTACATCAAAAAAGGGAAGCTTTGTAAATTACTCTCTTTCTTCTCTAGTAGAAGAGAGACTGGTTTTCTTCTCCCTTTTCTTTCTTCTAGTGGTCACAGCACCAAGCTTGACTGAGTTCAAAAAGCATCTGGACGATGCGCTCAGTCCCACGTTCTGACTTGCCTAGCCCTGCGTGGAGCCAGGAGTTGAACTTGATGGTCCTTATGGGTCCCTTCCAACTCAGGAAATTCTATAGTTCTATGATTCTATAAGTCTTGTTTTCAAAGTCTTCATCTGCCAGTTTCACTGTCCTAAACTGATTTTCTAGCACTGATGAGAAAAGCTCCAAGACTAGCCATTTATTCTAAGTTTAGGGGTTGACTCAAATTTTTTACATACTCTTTGCCAGTTTATCAATGAGGGGAAGAAAAGTGCAAACAAATGAGAAAGCTTGAAAATCCTTAAAAGAGTCAGAATAATATTAAACTAACGTAATTACTCTGTTTTCTCAAGAAACAAGTCATTGTGTGAAAATGTGAATCTCATTTCTTTTGTTAACAACTCAAGTGATTTAGGGTTTCAGTTTGGTTTTCTGTTAGAGCTGTTTTAAAACCACATCAAGATTATCCTAATCCATGCACTTACACATGCAGGCTAAAATAATCTGCAACATTCATCCTCCCCAGATTGTTTGGGGTTGTTGGGTTTTTTTTTTAATCTCTCAGTGTAGGAGCTCCTGTTTTATTGTAATGATCTCCAAGTCATATAACACATGCGTACCTGATCATCAGTCTTTGTCCAATACAGCAGCAACTTCAAATGAAGAAAATTTCCTGTATTTTTAAATTTTAATCCGCTTTCTGAAAATAACAGGCATTTCAAGGGGTAGCATCACTGACATCACTGACACGAGTGAGTTAACAGCTACTGTATCCTGATGCTTCTCACTGCACCGGAATTTTTCTTAATGCTTTTTTTTTTCCAGTTATAACAATAAACTTTAGGGGAAGGTTCATTTTCCAGCCAGAACACATTTTTTTCTGTGTGCTTTTCTAGTTGAAATTCCAAAACTCCTGCCCATATGGACCTGTCTGTGCCTTTTCTTTAAAACTGAAAACTCCAAGACAAGATTGGCAGGAAGGTTGTTCTGAAGTGATCAGAGTAACCACAGCTTCAACCCAGGCATGGAAAGACAGTGATGACGCTCTGGGGCTTGGATGCTACTTGCAGGAGCAGGGTTTGTTTCACACCTCCACCCTAGACACCTTGCATAAGCTTAGTCAAGTGATAAACCAGCCAAAGGGAGTTGGTCTACCTGCCAGATGGAAAATGCTGCTGTAGATTAGGTGTTTTTTGTAGGGTGGGTATCTGGGAATGAGAACTACCCAAATGAGCTTGTCAAGTGGGGATACCTCATCAGGATAGACATGCCCTTTAGGGACTACAAGGAGGTAGTGGTCTTCTGCTAAGATTTTGATTTTTAACCTTCTTCTGAAAACATATTGTACAGCCAGCCTTTTCTTGCAAAACTTATCAAGAGAAGGAAAAAATTAGTTCTTTTTTAATTTACACACATACACACACACACACACACACATGCTTACGTAGGCCAATGTTCTTGTCACTAGCGTACTTGAGAAAATGAGGCTGTTGCTCTACCTCTTAATTGGACAGGACCCAGAGCAGACCATGGGAGATAATCATGCAAAATCCAGGCAGATCTCTTGTCGAGGCATGAGACAGCTCTTTAGCTGATGACTGTGATTAGAATTTGGGCAGTTCTGAATATGCCTAGATTTTTTCTGGCAGAAAAGGTTATGTTCCCTGTGGGTTAGCTGCAAATGAGTGGGAGGTTTAGAACCCAAGTTGTGGCTTTAAGTATGAATAGGATGGTTAGATGATTTTTACTGCCCTTCATGCATTCACTTCATAGCCACTTAGTGCTTCAAAGGTCTTCCCTCTCTGCAAAACCAGAGCACAAGCACTTCCCCATGGCTTAGTGAATCATAAGGAAACAAGTATTAGTGTGCTGTAGCCATAAGCTGATTGTGGTTTCAGAACATTACACAACTAAAAATTTTGGAAACATGATACAGAGGTATATCAATCACATCAGATGATTGTAGAGTTAGGAATGGTGGCAGATTCACAACCATTCCTGTCACACAAGCACACATGTAAAGCTGTACTTGATACCATGATACAACCAGTCCACCTCCTAATTTTCCCCCCCATCTCTCTGTGTTCTTCTCAGTACATTGATCTTCCCCAAGATTTCTTCCTAAATCAAGCCCTCTCTATGCATATTCCTCAATCCTTCAGTCCCTGTGAACGGTGATGCTGAAGTCAACCTGTTGCCCATCTGTAGTAAACACCTAGACTACATCAGACTAGGATGTGTCACTAAAGAAGCAATCGCATAGTTAAAAAAAAGAAAAAAAAAAGAGAAAAAGCACAAAATAGCAGATTGCCTACAGATTTTTTCCTTTGGGGCTTTTTTGTGTTCTTTTTTTTTTTTTTTTCATTTTTTTTATTCCCCCAAACTGATTTGTGCCTCTGCTTTTCTGTGGAGCTTTCACTAAAAGAGATCACAAAAACTGCCACAGCTACAGTACTGAAAGCTGAAATCAAACCGCAGCTGCAATAAATTCTGGGTCTCGTTTTTGCAAGGCAGGACACGTAATTTTTCTTGGTGAATTGAAGACTACTTATAACTCAGGAGGGAAAGTTGACAGCGTGAGCCAATGCCACACAAGTCCTGCTGATCGTTGCTCACGAACCATTCCATGCAACTCCCTTGATGACCCAGAATGAACTCAACTTGAAGCTGAGGGAGGTGGGAGGAAAACAGCATTCACGCCAGTTGCCTTTTTTTTTTTTTACCACGACTTGCTTGTCACAGGAACAAAGATCATCTGGAAGAGGGTTAAGGAGTTGCATAGCAGCAGAGGAAAAAGAGCCCTCTAAAAATAGAAGAGGCAAATAAAATATATCAATAACTTAACATAACCCCAATACATCACGCTGTAAAACGAGTAAATGAAAGCTCTTTCGAATTTTACCACTTGCTGCTACCAGTGGGTGTCATTTCCCACCATACCTCCATCTTCACAAATGAGTTTAGCACCAAGAAATGATGCAGCTATGTAGGAGTGACAAATATCAAGCAGTCAATATGCCTGAATAGTCTGGGCTCAGATGGGTCTTCTTGTCTGGGGGCACCCTTACATTGAAGGAAGGAATACACGAGGAGGTTTATTTAGCTATTACACAGGCTTGCATTGCTTATATGCCTGTGCAGAGGGGAAATACAGAATAATAAACGGGCTGACTTATCTGATTGCCACTTTTGTCACACTTTGGGTCCTCAGTGCATGATCCTGCCAGGGAACCGACTACAGCAGCAGCGTTGTTCAATGCAACCAAGAGCTGGGCATCCAGCTACCTCTGGACTCCCTTTCAATTTAAGGAAACTAAAGTGGCTCCCTGCCTATGTAATGACACTGCACAAATAGAAGCATTTGTAACATCATTCAATTAAACATTTTATAGAGGAAGGAAAATGGCAATTTGTTGAAATAAATCTGTTTTCAGACAAGCAACATGTTTCCTGTTTAAAAGACTGTGGGGAAACCATTAAAAATGTCTCAAAAGTCACACAGAGAAATTTTTTTAAGCATTTTTTAAACAAGTGTTACTTTTTTAGAGGCTGGGGAAACTTTTTTTGGAAACGAAGGTGATTACATAATGAGAATGTACTAAATTAGCCAAAGATGAGCTACTTCATTTTGCACAATCCACTTTTTCCTCTCCTTCCCCTAGTTCCCCATTTGCCAGATTTTTGTATCTATGATTTGGGATGCAACGAGTTTTCCAAATGTCAGTGATTCTTTTAAAACTGGAAAACTTTTGCATTCAGCTGAGAAAGCTACTACGTTTGTGCTTTAATAGTAGGTGGCACGGGAAAATGGGACAACCTGTTTTTTTCCAGAGTGACTGCAAAAAGCTATTGAAACACAGTGCAGTTTGAGTGAAGAGGTGTATTAGAAAGCTGACATGAAATTTCACCATGGGAAGGTGGGTGTCCAACCCGCTGCATGGCAGATATTAGAAGTCCTTGAAGAACAGCACTAAGATCATTGGAGAGGTGTTCCACATCCTTCTTGAAAACCAAGTGCCATTAAAATGGCAGAAAGGGTAATGCCCGGTGTATGCAATGAAGCCTTCTTAATTGCAATGCTATAAATGCTCTACTTCAGTAGGAACAACACACAATGGCTACTCCTGATTACAATTATGTGATGAATATATCTGAGGAATAAGTCAATCAGAGCAGAAGACGCTCCTCAGCCTGCTGGAAAACAGCAGTTTTGCTGGGAGATAAATTATGGTATGACTGAAATTCAGATCCCACATCCCAGAAGCTGTGCTGCTGAAGCTGTGTTGCACTGGTTGGAAGAGTGCAGGGTATCCTCACCTGTGCTGAGGTCTTATATTGGAGATATTGATAGGTATTTTTTTACCTTAACATAAAATCGTAACTTAGAGAAAATGGTCTTGAATGTTTTGCATATGCTTGTTCACGTTGCTGGTCGCAACATGACCTGAATAAATACCCAGAACACAGGAACTGGTTTGCATGATAGTTTAATTTTAAAAGTCAAATATTTTTAAAGTGATTTATCGAGCTATGGCTCGTGGCATAAATATAGGAATTTCAAAAGCATTAATGGGAATCTTGACAAAAATACAGAAAAGAGAAATTATGCAAAATCTGTAAGAGTGTGAAAATGGTATAAATAGGATAATTATTTTTCCCCTGGCATGTTAGTTTTGTTGCATTATTTGGACAATATTAAAGCCTATTTTATTCAGGCAAAATCAATATGAAGACAAGGTTGTCTGGATAAGGATGACAGGAATGGGCCTGAGGTCTGCTGTGTGACTGGTATGGTTACAAGTAAAGCTAAATTAGCTGACTTTTCCCAACATAAGACTTCAGAATAATTTTTCTACATTTGCTCAGTGAAGGCAATTCCCTTACATGAATCTTTTAAAGGAGCAAAACAACAAATTGGATAGTAAAATGTTGGTCGCAGTTCTCACAGAGGAGTTCAGTCAAAAAATTTGCAAAACAGGATTAGTGAACAGTATGTCCACATGGTTCAGGAGTGAAACTGCAGTGGAAGTCCATCTGAAATCCAGCAACAAGAGAGCTCCCTTGAGTGGTTTAGGGCAAGGCTGTCAGGAACTTCAGATGACAGGCCCATGCAAAATGCAATCATTCTACAGAAATCATGATGTGAGAAACATCTGGGAGGAAACTCGTTACTGTGTCTATCGGAGTTTTTGTGACATGAGAAAGCCTTGCCTTGAGTTTTGTTCTAAGTGGTAATGCTAATAATGATGACAAAATAGTGACAATTATTATCAATCCCTGTTTCTATGCTCATGTCAATGACCCAGCTGAGACTGAATAACAAACTTCAGACTGTCCCTATCCAAAGACCTGAGACCCAAACCCTCGTGAAGTTAGTCATTTTAATCACACTGATATCACAGGATTAACTAGAAGATTAGACACCTACATATGTTTAACTTGTGTATCTGTAGGGTCAAGTAAGACAAGGCAGATATACTGGGATGGTGTAACCCAAATGAAAAATGTTACAGCAGAATATGACATTTAGTTCATTAATGTAGCAATAGTAGAATTATTTAAGTTAGAAACAGGGGTAGGAGTTGGAAAGAAAAGGTCACGGAGTTAACGTTAAAAAGGCAGAGCAGAGGCTAGGAACAGGAAGGTAGTTTCAGGAAGGTACAGGGCAGATTGGAAGTTAAGAGACCTTGAAATAAAAATTCTGGAGTGATAAAATAATTTTTCCAGTGCATTATTTGAATTAGTGTTGTGGGTCTGCGCAGCAAGGTTTGGTACCTGAGGGGCTGCAGGGGTGGCTTCTGCAAGAAGCAGCTGGAGCTTCCCCCAGGCCCCTCAGAGCAAACACCAGCCAAATCAAGGCCGGACCCACCACAGACCAAGGCCGAGCCCATCAGTGATTGGGGTAGTGTCTCTGGGGTAACAGAGTAAAGGGGGAAAGCCAAGACAAAGGGCAATTGAATCCAGCGAGAGGAGTGAGATGATGTGAGAGGAGCAGCTCTGCAGACATCAGGGTCAATGCAGAAGGAGGAAGGAGGTGCTCCAAGCACCAGAGAGAGAGATTCTTCTGCAACACATAGAGAAGACCATCGTGATCCACCTATCAGGCTATGGAGGAGCCCATGCCAGAGCGGGTGGAGGCACCTGAATGAAGGAGGCTGTGGACCCATGGGAAGCCCATGCTGGAGCAAGTTTCTCCCTTTCCCAAATGAGGAGAGCAGTGATAAAGCGGCATTGGTGGACACCTGGCCTCCAGCCTGGGACATCCCCACCACAATTAGATAATTCTGTAAGTTAAAAATTAGTGAAACCATTTGCTTAAATTTAACTCCATGGCTGTTATGTAGCATCATGAAGTGGTACCAGGAAATACTGGGATGATCTTACAGCAGATGCAATTGTCTGTTTCATTCAAAGAATACGAACTCAAAAACAGAGTTGGGAAACCCCTGCATATTTTAAAAATTATGTATATGAGGTCAGGGTTTTGCTTTGAACTTACATAAAAAGTAGATAAGCTGCGTTTTCAGTTAGTTTGAATTTAAAAATAGATAATGTCCTGTTGGTCAAATTATGTGCTTTGTTCAACTCAAGCTTTTTTTTTTTTTTTAATTTGCTGCAGAAAACTGAACTTAGAAAAAAAAAAAGCCCAAATGAAAACATTCCCAGAAAAAAAAATAATTCTTTTCCTTTTCCCAAACCTCAAAAGCCAAATATTCGCACCATCCTCCTCTGAATGTCCAAAACTCCCTTCTTGGCTGCTTCTGCAGCTGCTGCTGTTGAATGAAGTCATATTACATTGCACTGATGAGCATTTCATTCACAAACAGGAAGGAGATCTAGCCTTGTAAGGGCAAAACAAACAAGTTTAGTTCACTGGGTGAAATGAACCAACGGACCATGGATTCGTTGTTTTTTTTTTTCCTTTTTTTTTCTTGAAGCAGCAGGAAAGGGGCTGCTGACGAGATATTTTGGAACAACTTGCTATTAGGAAGGAAGTATGAGTGGGTGTAGTTGAGAAGTAACTCACTCTCATATGACACACACGTTGCGAGTATGTTGAAGTCTTGGTCTCAAACAAAGGGTGGAACTGTCAGTTTAGTGATGCAGAACAGAGGGAGCTGTTTGATTGTTTGTCTTGCTCATAGTCATCATCCTGCTGAAGAAACCATGGTCTTTGTTAAATGACCAGTAGTTCATTTGGCAAACATCACTCTTCTGATGGCCCATATGACTTTGAATTTTTTTTTCAGTGTTACAAAAAAGGGAAAATAAAGAATATTAAGGACGCTTTTACATAAGGGAGATTTTGATGGAAGATGTTGTCAGGATAATCTAGAGAGTTCTCCTTGTCGATCATGCTTTAGATTCCCTAATGATAGATCAAGAAACTGTCAAGAAACTTAAGAGCTTATCGGGAAATCAGATGGAATCTCAGCTTAATACCACAGACATTTCATGTTCATGTTTTAACCAAACTTCAATGTCAAGACATTTTAATTCAAAATGAGAAATTTTTCTGTATCTTGGTATATTTGTAGGGGAATCTCTAGAGTGTCTTTTCAAAATCCAAACCTCAGTAAAAATCTAGAGACATGACAGAAAAGGGAAATAATTTTTTAAACTTTATTTGGTAAGAGTAAAATATTATCTTGGTCACTATGTCTGCGAATGAGGTCTGTGGATGTGGCAATTCACACAGTTTAACTAATGAACAGAAAACTTAGACTCAGTTCCAAATTAAGGTCCACTTTAATGAAATTAATCAAGAGACCAAGAAGTAACTAGTGAACTCGTGTAATTGGGTTTGTCAGAAATAGCCAGAATGATCATTACTTTGCTTGAAAAAGGTTGGGTTATCATATCCTTGTGTACACTGTGGCAGATCTAAGAAAGTCAGCTACAGATAAAGTTGCTTGGCTATGTTTCAATCAATAGTTAGAATGCAGAGTTATCTAATATTTTTCTTTGTTTTCTAATGAAAAATATGCCCTAAAATTGCTAAGACATCCTCCTGGCTTTAATCAATCAGTACATTTATACAATTAAAAAGAACTCATCTCTTCTTTGCCTTACACATACCACCACCATCACCACCACCCCCTCTTTTGTCTTAAAAGAATTTTCAAGTTGAGAGTCCCTGGACTCAAATACTGCAGACATCCAGGAACAAGCCAGTCTGAAGATTGCAAGTGTGTGATAAAGTTTAAAACTTATAAATGTTTGATAAAATGGTTTATATATATATTAAAAAAAAAAAAGTGAAAGACATTCAGAAATATTTCTTCCTTTTCAAAGAGGAAGCAATTTTACCAGATTTGAAAATGATGCATTTAAAATCTCAGAGATAGTACAAATTAGACATTTTAAACTAGACTCAGAGAAGTCTGTCCATTATTGCTCACAGAGAGGCTTTTAAACAAATGGAAGAGAGGTTGACTGCTGTTCCAAAACATACATTATGTGAACTAATGAACTACAGGGAAAAGTAGTCCTTCCTTATATTTAGGTTAATCTAAATTTTTTTCTTTAAAAAAAAAAGAAAGAAAGGAAAGCCTGGAGAGGAGATCTTCTACCTCCTCCTCCTCCTCCTCCTCCTTTGTTCCCCACTCATTAGTCACCTGGTAGTGTAATGGGAAAGGGGATTTCTATTTTTTTTCTTTTCAGACCATAGGCAACACCAATTCCTAACATTCTCCCATTGTGCCTGAGCTCAGAGGCTTGTTTACAATCTTTCAACTCAATTGTATCACTGTCAAATGAGGGAGAGGGAGAGGGAGAGGGAGAGGGAGAGGGAGAGGGAGAGGGAGAGGGAGAGGGAGAGGGAGAGGGAGAGGGAGAGGGAGAGGGAGAGGGAGAGGGAGAGGGAGAGGGAGAGGGAGAGGGAAGGGAAGGGAAGGGAAGGGAAGGGAAGGGAAGGGAAGGGAAGGGAAGGGAAGGGAAGGGAAGGGAAGGGAAGGGAAGGGAAGGGAAGGGAAGGGAAGGGAAGGGAAGGGAAGGGAAGGGAAGGGAAGGGAAGGGAAGGGGAAAAAAATTGAGAAAAAAACAAAAATTGAGAAAAAAACAAGAAAGAAAAGATAAAAGAGTATAATTACAGCACACTCTCATGTAGCTGGTTATTTCTGCCTATTCCTCAAAAAATAAAAATAATTATGTATTTTAAATGCTGACATCCATCAGGATAACATCAGTAGTCTCCAGATACATCTTGGATCAGCAGCCTTTCAAGTATTTATTCTTTTTAAAATTAAAGACTCACAAGCTCATCTCTGTCTGCTTGTACATGCACAGTTCCCACCAATACTAGTTTCAGAAGTTGGCTTCTTGCCTGCAATTGTTGTCTCCAACAGGAACTCTGTGAACTGTCCACATTTTGAAAGTGATTCATTTATTTCTGGAACTGGTAGATATTCGTCACTTTCATTTACCTGTGCTTCATCCTTCACATCTTTAAAGCTTTGCTGGACTCAGCTCCAGTTATAGGTGATTAACCTATCTTTCTCTTTTGAACATGCCAACAGGTGCCCATTTCAAATATACTGTTATAAGCAAGAAAATTCTGGTCTGTAATTCTCCCAATCCTAGAGTCTTCTCTAGAGACTTCAGCCAGAACACAGTGCCTAATAAAAGCCTACATGGAGCTGCCATTTTCATCTCTGTAAGTATGAAATTATAAAGCTACCAGGATACCTTTTATAACTCCATCCACATAGTTAAGTCCTGGGCAGGGGCAATACAATCCATCTTTCAGGTGTAAGTAGCTGCAAGGAAAATGTTTCCTTCGAAGAGCTAAAATCTATTAGGAATTTCTAAATACAAGAATATACAGAAAATGTCACTTTGCTTCAAAATGCAGTCAGAAAAGAAAGTTTAGCAGGAAGACCTCCATGACTAGGGACACTAGAGTCAGTTCAAGAAGCAAAACTGCTGTATCCTCAAGGACAAACTCAACCATGTCACACACTATTCATGGGGGGTTTTGCACTTTTCAGGAAGGTGTTATGCATTTGTTGCCATGATAATGTTCAAAAAGGCCAAATGCAAGGTCCTGCACATGGCTCAGAACAATCCCAAGCACAATTACAGGCTGAGCAGAGAATGGATGGAGAGAAGTCTTGAGGAGAAGAACTTGTGGGTGTTCATTGATGTAAAGCTCAACATGAGCCCTCTGTACACGCTTACAGCCCAGAAAGCCAACCCTGTCCAGCGTGGGCAGATGGCAGATAATTCAATAAAACTCAACAGCGATACAAATTTCATTAAACTTATCAAGAAATATAGAGGGATTTAACTCCCTAAAAAGGACATAGTAGCTGAGTTAGGGGCACCTAGGTCTCCAGGCACTTAGTGCTTATTGAAACATCAATACATTTTGCCTTTGCAATTCCATGTATTTGGTATTTAAAAAGAAAAAAAAATAAATTAGTACTCATCCTACATCTCTGAGTAGCAAATTATCAGTAAAATTGTTTGAGGCCCGAAAGTAAAAGGTAACATAGGAACCCAACAACATATTCTTATTGTACTATTATTGTTTTATTGAGTATTATAGCCAAAATAAGCACTCATAATCTGAAGCTAGCACAGAGCTATTATTTTTCATAATTTAATAATGATGATGCAGAGCATATGGCCAAAAAAGGCAAGGAAAACAGTTTTTGTAAAAACAGAGCTCTGTAGATGCACAATATTGAGTTTGTTGTAAAAAGATATGTGCGTCCTTGCGGTTTCTAAAGCACGAACTCCAGGACTGTATTTATTCATCTGTTATTTACTCCTACTACAAACCACAGCATACCATTAACCTGCCTCCACTCCTGCATAAGGGTATACCATTGCTGTTGTCTCTCCCCCGCAGATGGTTAGTGCAGAGATGAGACATTCAGCAAATGCTTCTGCTTTCTTCTGAAAATGAGGAAAAAACAAGCCCAATCCCTCCTGTGATTAAACAGCAATGGGAGAAAAGTGTGTAACTCAGGACTGAGACCTCCATTACAAGTACCCTCATCAGTAGACCAAAAACTACAGTAGGCCATGGTGTCTTAGTGGCAACACAGAATCACAGAATCCCAGACTGGTTTGGGCTGGAAGGGACCTCAAAGCCCATTTAGTTCCAACCCCTGCCTTGGGCAGGGGCACCCTCACTAGACCAGGTTGCCCAAAACCCCGTCCAGCCTGGCCTTGAACCTTGCCAGGGATTCAGGGGCAGCCACAACTTCTCGGGGCACCTTGTGCCAGGGCCTCCTCACCCTCACAGGAAATCATTCTATCTCACTAAGTGCCTATTTTTTCAGTGCATGGACTGCATCCAGCTACAAGGATGGGTGTCTTCGAGTTACATATGTGTACCATCTAAGTATTCTATAGGTGTTTGAGCTTCATTTTTCTCATTTATATGGAAAACCTCTCTGTAAATAGTCTCTTCATCTATCATGTTGGAGATGACAGAAAAAAATCCAACCAACTATTCATCTTCTAAAAAGCTTATGTGCTATGTGAGTCATGTAGAAAAACCAGAGACAGATGCTTACAAGAGCCTACCTTGCACAAGTTGATGTGCAAATAAGGTTCCTGTTTGTGCAGTCATATGATTTATCTGTGAAACTAAAAGGATTGATGCCCATGGGGGTGGGGAGGGGTCTTTAGGTTTTAATTGCTGCAGAATTTCTTTCCATTCTGTATGCTCTATTCCTTTGACTTCTATTGCACTACAGAGCAAGATTAGTGAGAAGTAATGGAAGTTTTACTTGCAGTTCATCTAGTATCAATAGCAAGCCTTTGAAGTGAAGACTACTGGGTACCTGCATTCCCTCTCCACCCCATTACAGCTGATGGTGGAGTGTGAGAGAGAGGATACACTTTGTTATGCCCTGACAGTCAGAGCGGTGGCTGTCTTTCCTGCTGAAGGGTTTCTCTAAATAGCTGAAGTGAAATAATGACTAAGTGAAGAAACCCAAGGAAATCAGGATCCTACCTGTTGTGATACTCGACAGCTAGAAGGAAATGTTGTCCCAGTTCCTGTCACACCACATTTCACTGCCTGAAATTGAGACTGTGGGAGCACTGGGTGCCTTCAAACACAGCAATAAGAAAATTAAATGCTTTCAATAATTTAAATCTTCTTTAGACATCTAAACATATGCAATTCAGACTTCCTGCACTTAGCCTGTCATTTCCAGTTTGGGTCAGCCTATTGCAGTTGAGTACCAGTTCTCAAATTTGTCATAGCAATGAAAGACCTCAGCCTGAACACCTCCTCATATTTGAAACAGGACTTCAGTGGAGCTATTTGGTGCCTTTGGTTTATGGTGAGGGGCTTTCTTCTTTTCTTCTACTGTGATAATTTTCACAGTGACATTTTTAGCCATAGGACTGATAATCATAACTCGCTTTGAATTCTTAGCAACAAATATGATGCTATTCTTCTGAGACAGCTGTATCTGAAGCTTGAAGACATAGAAACTTCTTGCCATATTTAAAAAGAAAAGGTCTTTTGTTTCCTCCCTCTAAGGATGGAGAAGGAAGGCTATGATCTTTGCCCGCAGGTTGTTTGATTGAACTATGACAGCAGAGCATCAACAATGTCTTTAGCATTGACTGTTGGGATAAAGGTATATCCTGTGCACTCTTGGCTGAACTTGCTGGTCTGAATGACATCGTGGTTTGCCTGTGGTAGAAAAGACCTCGGGTTTTTCTGATAGGTTATTTTGTTAAGCTAAATGTATCAAATCAGTAAACAACAGGGGTCTATCACCACAGTTTGAAAACCTTTGATTTCCTCTGGGTAACTTGGGGATCAAGCAGATAGTACTCAAGTCAGTAATTTTTATTTTGTCAGAGTAGACGGTACTTTAAGTCATCCTTACTTGTTTCCTGCTCTGTATTGCAGAATATGACTGGGCAAATAACTGGTTTTTACTAAACATGAGTGATGCAGTAAATCAGGCCTGAATATTGGGACCTGTAGACAAATCATGACCTGTTACCAAAAACCACAGGGAACATTGCAGTTTCATAAAAGTTGGGGGTTTTTTTAATCCATCTTTTCATCATCAAAAACATTGTATACTGGGTTTCAAATAAACACCTTGTTACAGGGCTAAGTTTCTAATAGGGTACATCATGTAATTCTGAAGATAGAGCTGAACAGGATGCTGTTCAATCAAGGATCAAGTACCACAGGAAACAGGTTTTTGTTCAACAGATGTCATTCTGCCCTTAATGTAAGGAATTAATTAGTTCTCATAAACAGGATGAGATACAAAACCGTAGACCTGGCTGTTCCTGGGAAGCAAGGACCCAAAGGCCTGTAATGAAGGTGATCTAACCTGCTCAAATTCCAGTTGATTAAACAGGTTAGACAATAACTGAAATCTAAGGTAGCTTATCTGGGCATATTTCAGTTGTAGAACACATTTTCATTTTCTGACCCCATTTATACTGTTGAACAGTGCATTTGATTTTCCTTGGAGGTGATTAAAGTCAGCAGTGAGTGCAGTGAACTCCTAGGGCAGATTAGGAGCCGTGCCTACACCAGCATGCTCCTATTATCTGTTTGCACTTAGAGTAACAGAGAAGACAGGGAAAAGGAGATTTTCCAACTATGGTTCTGGGCAGCAATATCTGGCAGAGTAAATGTTGCTGTAGTCTAATCTAAAGCAACAAGTGGCACCAAGGACATGGAAAGAGGGAAAAGTATTTGACACAAGGTGGACTAACCTGGCTGTAAATCACCAGAACAGCCTCCTGTCTCTAACACAATTTCCTTGTCCCTGAAGACAGGAAAACTAACGAGAACTGAATTTGCCTTGGCAAAGTAATCTTTTATGAGCTGCTTACATGCCTCTGTGTTTCATAAGGCACATCGATACTTCCCGTGGAAGAAACAGGTAGCATTTTGCAATAATGGTCCCCTTTCTGATAATATTTGCAACATGATACACTCCAGGTTTAATTGGAACCAGAGACTTTTGGACATTTCTACCCACTACCAATTCACATGGTGAAAGTAAATCAAGCCCTATATAAACAAAACAGATGGAAGTGACGCTAATAGTACAATGTCAGCAGTATCCACAGATTGACAGAGCTAGTTATGTTGCCAGATGCACAGAATGTTGCACTACTTGTTCCTTATAAACTAGACTTGATGGAGTATGTCAATGTCAAACTCCTTGCTGATTTACACACGAACATACAAAGACATGCACACTCACAGATACTCACGTTCCTGTGATCTATATCAACCATACCATCTGCTTTCTGCTTTGCATGTGGTAGCTAACTAACTATCCTACTGTGCACGGGTATCACTGAGTACATGCTGTGGAGGCAAACAACAGGGTTTTTTTTCCCCTTCCTCTACCCTATTTAGTGTTATAAAATAGGCTCGTTAACATTTGCCATCTAGGCACGTATATTCCACATGTATTTTTGAAACTTGTTTCTAATTTGTATTTATTCCTACGGCCAGTATATCCTTCCACATACCAAGGAATATTAAAGCTTCAGCCTCTGTGAACACTGTGCTACTTTAAGACTCCATTTCCCCTTTGGAAGAAGCTCAAAACAGTGAGCTCCAGACAGGTAGCAGCACATAAAACAAAGATAACATTTCATCAGTTTTTGTAGCAGACACGCTCAGCTGAGAGTCTCCTGAAACGTCTTCATCGTGCAGCAGCTCGAACCGAGAGTGCAAAATGTCAGGAGAAGGATGTGCTGCTTGGAGGGACAGAAAGCTGACCTAGCTACAGCCAGCGCCTAAAGTCTCTTTCTGACCCATTTCATTGTCTGGCACCTGTCATTATAACAATCTTTCCAAAAGATCTACGGAAATTACACTTACCCTCTGGTAACTAGGTAACATAATCTCCCGGAGGCTAGCTAATTGCAGCCCATGATAACCTCACATACAGCAACTGTTAAATTTTTCATTTCTTTCAAATTATTATGGATCAGTGGAGAGGGTATTGATTTGATTCATTAACTGATTCCCAGTCTGTTCCAAGGTTAATGATTACATGTATCTCAATTACATCCTTAACAGGTTATACTGTATGATTTGTTTCAACTGCAATGTACATTGCGTATCTTCCACAGCTGAAAGCCTTCTTAGCACTTGATGATTTAATAAGGCCTTTTTTTCCATTTCACTGAACATGCCTACAAGGCACAAGTACATCTGGGACAACGGCAAAGAGAAAGCTTTTCCCAAATTCTTTAAAGAGCATGTGCAAGACATGCTCTGAGTAACAGTCTCAAAAGGCCGCAGAGATAACCTGAGATTCTTTCAAGTTTAAGGTATTTGAAGGCGATTCAGAAGTGATGATTGATTCTCCCTGGTTTTATTACTCCATTGCTACATGAAGTTCATATTACCTGTCAATTAACTTTTAAGCTGCTTTGGGTTACTTGGCTGAAAATGGCTTTAGAAATCTTGGACGAATGTTTGCCATTCTCAGTTCTCTGTCGAAATGGATTGTGTATCTCACTAGCAGCACAGTGATTTCACTCTGCTCAGCAGCACTGCTGAATCCTTTTTGGCTCACAAGAGCTCTCCACATTTTTACACCACGACTACCTCTAATGGGGCCATGGAAAAATAAGTTTTTTCATCACTCTTTACCCCTAGTGAGACATTATTTTTGATATTGCTCTGGGATTGCTGCCTTGTTTGGTGATGAGAGCCACGGTGCCAGGCTCTGCACAAATTGTGAATGACAGTCCTTGAGGAAATCGTCATTGGAAAAAACAGGTGTGGGAAAAATTTTAAAAATCGAGCAATGAGAAACCTGTCAGAGTAATTTAGGTCTCCAGTATTTATGGTTAAGTGTCTAAAGAACAGAAATCCAATGCTTTCTCTACCCATTATTTTACTTCTGCATCCTGTTTCCTTAAGTGCGTTGGACAAACACTGGGCGATGAGGGAACTTCTCCTGCATGATGTAGAAATTTAATGGAATGATATTTCACTTGTCTGCGACTCTACTTCACACGAAGGTCTCGAAGTGCTAATACACTACGCATCTTCAGATGGGGTAGATATTGTTACACCCATTTGCAGACCAGTAAACTGAGAGCTGGAAGGGCTGAGTTAAACAACCAAGGGCGCAGAGCAAATCAACGTAAGAAATGGAAATGCAGTGCAGAAATTCTTGACTCCCAGTCGCTGTTCTGACTCCTGATCCACATTACTTCCAGCAGTTTGCATTCTGCATGTACAAAGACCCTTTTATCCTTTCATCTCTCCCCCTCTCAATCCTTTACTTTGGAACCCCGAGATACTGTAGTTTAGTTTGGAAACTAGGAAGCCAAATGAGTATAGTCATGAGGAAAGACTTCAGTTATACAATCCATTAAATAAAACAATAGAGCTTGCAGCTGAGCTATTAAAAAGCGTAGAGCAATTTTTATTTCAATGGCTACATTTTATTTCCTCTTCTGAGTGACTGCTAACAAAGGGCTGCTGAAAGGACTGGATAAAAAGTAGACGTCAGATGCAAGATCCATGAGTTAAACAACATTATTAGATACAATTTCATAAAATCTAGTTGCTTTTCTGCTACTAGAAATCATGTCCTTTTGTCAACTTGTGGTCACATCAGCACTTCTGTTGATATAATTTGCTCCAGCTGCAGAGCGTAGCTGGCCTGCAAATCAAGAACTAGAATAGGGACAGTCAGGAATAACTCAATGGCTTGGATAATGTGCAAATCACTACGCATCTTGCTATTAGTATAGTTTATTTTCTCTCAGAATATTTGGAACATGAAAAATTTATCTTTAGCAAAACAGCCGATCTGACACTTTACTGAGAGCAGAACTGGCTGGCTAGCTTATTGTAACATCCCTCCTCCCCTCACAGCTCACACACACATACACACCCCACTCTATAATCATTTAAGTGGGATTATCATATCAAAACCCTTCATTATCTTTCATTGAATTCAGACCAAACACCTAATTTCATATATTGTTCGAGGTCTCCCTATAATATTGCTCACAATCCTCCACATTCACTTTTTAAATGTTTAAAAGAGGTTGGTTTTGTGTTTTTTTGGTGGTTTGCTTTTTTTTTTTAAATTTCCACTTCATTTCTCACTTTCACCCTTTCCTACCTTTTGCTCAAAATGGGCAGAATAAGGAGTAGTCCATCCTCACAGTAATGAGATCCTTCAAACTCCAGGCCTTCTGGACAGATGGGAACCTGGTTGGAAATGAAACATAACACATCTGGTGGAGCATAGAATGAATGAACATTGTGTGAAAACGGAAAAAGACTTACTAAAGCAACCATTCTCTTTTGTCTCTTCATGAATAGGAAGCATACAGAACCAAGATGGTGTTAGCACAGCCCTTATTCCAATCTACTTTTAAAATATACTTTTAATTTAACACAGAACAGACAGTTGGTACCAAGGATCTGTGAAATTCCAAACTTTTTAAATTCACATTGATACTGGAGCTTTCTGCTTCTGATAAACAATTAAGGAAAGGAAAACAATAGGAAATACAGCTGGAAGCGCCCCTGTTAACAACAGTGATTAATCATCTGTGAAAATGCTGCAGAAAGTTTGTTATTTTCCAGCTCAAGTAAATGGTATACCCTCTTTGTGCAGAAAGGAAGAGCCTCTGTGCAGGTGTTAGGAACACACCAGACCCATTACTTGAGCTCCCTTCACTGGCCCCGAAAAAACAGGCATTTTCTGTTTTAACTCACATCAATTAAAAATCCCATTTAGATCCAGTTTGGCACCATTTAGCACAACTGGCTTGATTTTGCTCATCCATTTTTTCTGTCAGATTAGGATTATAATTTAGCCAATAACGTGCTAACTGCATGAAAAATATAAATTCCCCTGCTTTTATCAAGGTTTTACTTCTTGGCAGTAAAGACAAGGCTTAAGCTTCTCCTGGCATCAAAGAATTGCTCCATCAAACTAGGACAGAGGTTGGCTTCACAATAGTTGTATCCTCAGCATACACTGCCTCAGCCTGTGAAATTTGCCATCAACACATAAATGGAGCACTAAAGGCCAGAGCGAAAACCAATATTGAGTAATGGTGAGCAATAGCTCTCCAGATTGCATGTAGGGAAAACTCTTCCTTTAAGGCACAAAGTAATGGTTAAAAAAGAGCAGGGGAGTTTTCACTCCTGACCTCCACTGAACTGCATGTTGTTAGACTGGTGGATTGTGAAAGGCTTTTCTTTCCTTTAGCCATTGCCAGAGATAAGACATGACTGATTCATAGCCTGGCTTTTAAGGCAAATCCAGTACTTTCTGTTCTGAAAAACCTTCGTCTCACAGCAGAGTATGGAACCTCTTGTTCCAGTCAATATGGTCTAACAGGGAGTGGGTCCCACATCTTTATCTGACATCAGCATTTCTGGGCGATCGGTATCCCTATCCAAAACAAAAAATATTAAACACATCCTTTGTTGTTCATGTAAAGTGAAAAACAACATCAGTTCCCAGTCATCTTTTCTCCTTTGCACTTAGATCTCCAAGCCTGCTTTATCTCATCAGCACAATAGACAACCTCAGCTCATTAGTGTCTTACATTTAAAAAAAACTAGAGCAGCTTGGGCCATAAAACTGCACTGAATCTCATGAACAGCAAGGAACTTTCACAACTGTGTCGTGCTCAGATGAACTCAGACAATTGCCACAGATGCTACAAAAATCAAGACTCAAAATAATTCTGAAATGTGAACTACTTAATCAGCTATCTTCTCAAAATTTGATTCATTGTTTCTATCAATGAGGTATTCTTTTATTATTTTGTTAATAACAGCAAGCAAATACAAAAAAAACCATTAAAATGTCTCGAGCAGTTTGAATTTCATGATCTTGGCCTAAACAATAACGCAGATTAGTTAAGCTAGAGGGAAAAGGGCTCTGGAAGTGATTAGGCAGATCTAAACCACCACATCTTTCATCCTTTTGCTGAAGAAAACCTAAGACTACACTGGCCATCATCACTTTTTCAAATAAGGAACTGGCAACTCAAAACTTGCTGATGAAATGCCACTGATGATTGAAATGCCACTGATATTTTGCCACTGTACCCAGCCATCAGGTCCATGGATATACCGATCCTCAAAGTGACAGCGTGAAGTCAGAGGTGTGGACATGACATTAGCTGATGGGTGATAGCTTCTTAGTGGCTGAGGAATAAAGGCACGCTGCCATTCCTGAGCTGTCAGCCTCTCCATGGGATTGGTTCTGCCAGTGTGCTCCTGCATCTCCCACCATGATGGGTAGATGATGCGGCTCAGCTTTAGCCTTCACTCACTCCAATCAGACCACTTCGCTCCAGTCAAACAGTTTGCTTCCAGAAGAAGTCATTTACTGACTTCTTGGGTTGTCTATTTTCAGAATACAGAGTGAACGTCTTTCCGTTGAAAAAGGCAAGTGAGTAAGTCACAGGCATGGGAATTCCAATCTGATAGCCTTCTACCATGAGATAACTGTCGTGGAGAATGTGGGGAGAGATAAGGATTGATCTTCAGTGGTTGATCTTCAGTAAGGCTTTTTACACTATCTCCTTCATCCTTGGCACTGAAAAAAATTATGTAGTACAGCTGAAATAAGTGAACAGGACAGTGGATCGGGAACAGACTAACTGCTGGGCTAAAAAGGCATGAAGTCCAGCTGGAGGACAGCTGTTAGTGATATGCCCCAGGCAGTGTTGTGGTATCCAGGACTCCTGCACTTCATCATCTTCATCGACGGGTCAGGGTGCATCTTCAGCAAGTTAGCAGGCTATACAAAACGGGGAGGTTTGGCTGATATACCAGATGGGTGTGTTGTCATTCCTCAGGACCTGGACAGGCTGAAGGATCTCAAGAAGTTCAACAAGAGGAAATTCAAAGTCTTCCACCTGTGGGGGAAATAACTCCGTGCACACTGGGTGCTGATAGGCTGGAAAGAGAAGAACTCTGCCAAGAAGACCGTGAGCATCCTTGTGGACACCAAGCTGACCACGAGCCAGAAATATGCCTCAGTGGCAAAGAAGGTCAACAGCCTCCCAGGCCACATTAGGTAGATTATCACCAGCAGGTCAAGGTGATCCTTCCTCTCTCCTCAGAACTTGTGGACACATCTGCAGTGCTAGCTCTATTCCTAGGTTCACCAGTACAAGGGAAATACGGACTTTTTGAAGAGTCCAGTACAGGTTCACAAAGATCATAAAGGCATCAGAGCATCTGACATAGAAGGAGAGGCTGAGAGAACTGAGGCTGTACGGCTTGGAGAAGAGGACACTTGTGGAGATCTTGTCAATGTAGATAAATACCTGACGGAGGAGTAAAAAAGACAGAACCAGTCTTAGCGGTAACCAGTAACAAAGTAAGAAGCAATGGACACAAATTAAACCACAATAAATTCTATTTCAATATTTAAAAAAAATACTGTGAGTGTGGTCAAACATTGGCAAAGGCTTCCCAGAGAGGCTGTGGAGCCTCTGTCCTTTGGGATATTCAAAAGCCATCTGCGCATACTCATGAACACAGGAGACTGGCCTAGTCCATCTCTGTAAATCCCTTCCAACCTCAACCATTCTGCAAATAAAGTCATTGGTTCAAGCTCATATGAGACAAGATGAAAACGACCTTCAGTGAGACAGGCAGGAAATAAACCTTATCATTTGCTGATGGATCTGCTCAGCATCCATTCTGTCAGTAAAACACTTTCAGAAATGTTTGTCTGGATCTAACAGTAAAAATTCTGAAAGCCTTAATTAAGCAATCATTATAAGACTAAGCCTAATCATCTTTAAAGTTTGTTGTAAGGCCTACATCTTAATCAAAACTTTCCCACAAAGGCAGAACTAAAGAGCACTTGACTGTCTTGGACAGATGAAAAAGGAGCAGAAAACGGTGGGTGAGAGAAGGTGAAGGAAGACTTGTAAGACACAAAATGAGAGATATCTTTTAGTCAGAGATATGCAATTACAAGGGAACTTCTATAATTGCAAGTCTTTTGTTTCACACCCAGATACCATGTTTACTAGCTCTATAATTATCTTGAAAAGTAGATCAATACACCTAATTACACTGAGAAAAAAACCAGTTGTGGTTAGGTAATGTTCGTGGAGATAACCCCACTTCTTCATCCACAGGGATTCTGGGACACAAGGAAACAACATTTCTCCTTAGCAGCTGTTCGTTCTGGTGGAGACTTCCCAAGAAATCCCCTTTCTCCCCTCACCACACCACTTGAAGAAAGTCAGAATCAGAAATGAAGGGGAAGAAGGGTGCATATACTAGATCGCTCGCCAAAAAAAATCTTCGCTCACTGTTCTCTGCAGGAGTCAGATGAGATAAAAAGCTGCATCAGTGCTAGCTGTCTATTTAGGGCTGGAATGTATCTCCCTGTACTTGGCTGCTCAGTTTATGAAGAGACTCGTGTGGAGAGAACAAGAAGTCTGAATACAAACAATTTAGGTATTTCCGTCCAAGTTTCAAATCCTCAGAATTGCTACTTCACAGTTTTCAACTTGAGGGCAATTAATTTTTTTCTCCACCTGTGTTTTTGGCAATAAAGTCCCATCAGAGCAAGTGAGCTTGACTTCCCCACATATCTGCAGACGTGGTGGGGATGAAAGGGGCCAGGACCTCACTGCTCATGTTTTCCTCATTCCCCAAACAAGTCACATATTTACTTATTCTCAAATTTCATCTTCTAGCCTGAATTCCACGTTGTTCACAGTAGGAGGCAGAGATGGTGCCCCTAAATTCTGATCCAGTTTCCCAGTGGTTAGAAAACTGTGTTGGTGGCGAGGGAAGGTTTTCTGAGGGTGGAAGAGAAGATGTGGTTTAGACAGAACAGGAAACTGAAATGAGGTCTTCCACATCCTGAGTCCACTGGCCAAAAACGGCACTATGACCTTCTGCTTTTGCTGCCCTTGTCAAAGTAAAAGAAAAAAAAGAAAAAAAAGAAAGAAAAGAAAGAAAAAAAAAGAAAAAAAAAAGAAAAAAAAAAGAAAGAAAAAAAAAAAAAGAAAAACTACACTCTGGGCTTTAAATTTTGAGATGACAAACTCTACCAAGTGGTAAGAACTGTGTGGGAAGGTGTGACAGGGCTCAGCACTGTGGTCCCTACCTCCTCTTTGTCAATCTGGTCCTTGGCCTCATGAGGTTTTGTAATAACCACCCCCACCTTTTTATTCTTTTCAGATTCACGCAATCAGGTGAAGGGATAGGTCATCAAACTGCCTTTCCCAGAGTCCAGCAGCGTGTAATTTGTGAAGTGCCTCCTGAATGGGGATCAATTACTTTCATTCTGCTTTTATGGCCCTATACTTGTTCACGTATGGATTGAGCCCGTGCTTTATCATCCTTAAACAAAGAATTGGTTGTAGCAGTCAGCAAAACGTACAACGCTTGTCCTAAGTGATAGTGCAAACACACATGCTTCTCAGGCCACTAAATTGCTAAGTCTATGTCAACTCTTAAATGATTATCTATTATCTGCAATTTGGAGTGCGTCTAGACAGAAAGTGGTAACAAAAGTATGGGTTTTTTTTCCACAGTTTCCTCTCTGTTTCTAAAAGGAAAACATTTTTCCTATACAGCTGGAAAAGGTTGCAGGGGGGAGGGGGCAGGGAAGGAAGACACTGTTTTTCAAAATGTCATTTTTCCTTCAGAATGTCATGTTTTTGGACAACCCCTCCAGAGCTGGTGAAGGCACGGTGATCTGTAAGGCCGTTTAAAAGCAAAGGATTCGACAGCACACCCTGTAAAGGCTGGTTTTACACACTGAATGAATGACCTGTTGCCGGGGTTCAATTTCATGGAGAGCCAAACCTCTGGTTTAAAGGTGCTTTTCCATCACTTCAGATTCAAAAGATTCTTAATATGAAAGATGAGATTGAGAGGACTGCCAGGTTGTGTGGCAGCTGTGCAAGCGAAGGAAATGCTTTTGCTGGCAGTAGCATTTTCTTGTTAAAAAAAAGAAAAAAAAAAGAGAGAGAGAGGATAAAGAAAGAAAAAAACCAGAAAAACCACCCCAAGGAGAATCTATTTTGTGTATTTTATAAATTAGGGCAGATTTCCTTTCTGTAAACTCATAGCAGGGATATGTTGGGGGGAAGAGGAGCCCTTGGAGGCATTTTTAAGGTGCAGTGAAAGTGAAGTAGAACTGCCGCAAAGCTGCCTGGGCTAAGCGTGATCCCAGATGTGAAACAAGAAGGGCCTAGTACAAATGTGTCTTGGAATGCTTTCCGATGTTCACTCCATGTTTTAGCTGGATTAAATGGCTTGTAGGATTGTTCTCGTTTCATCTTGCCTAAAGATCCATTTGGCGAGCGTGTTGTGAGCAAAGCAGAGATGTTCAGAGAGCACGAGAAGGGAAGAAATAAAATGCTGCTACTAACAACAAAATTAAAAGGCTAATTTTAAGGAGAGCACTTGAGATTTATACAGCTGACAGACATGCAAGGAGTTAAGACCTAACTTACTTCTGTTTCATTTTCTGGGTGTTTTTCCTGGAGTTTGATCCAATTACCAGAGTATGTACATGGATCTCAAGACTACAGAGCTATATTCCTGCTGTGCCACTGATTCATTGTCTGACTAGAGAGCAGTCTAATCAACTTCTTCTGTCTAGGTTGCCTGCTTGGGAAAAAGGATGATATAATTATTTCACTGAGACTTAAATTCTAGAAGATGGTCTGATAGGCTCTGATTTAACACTGTATATTAGTTCAGAGAATATTATTGTCTTCTTCCTATTCTGCAGGATAAACAAATGTCCCGGTTTCCCTTGAAAAATTCTTAGTCATTCCCCCCTTGTTGCCCCAAACTAATACACGAATAAAAAATAAAACAAATTTGCACAACAATATTGTGTGCTACATCCTAGCACACAATTATCTACAGATATTTGCATAGGTGTGATAAATCTAATTTGGCTTGAAACAATCTCAGGAATATTTTTAAACTTTTTTTTTCTTTTTTACCTTAGAGACACACACACACACACACCCCACCCTGAATTTATTATGTGTGTATCTTAGCTGCTGCTTCCTCCCAGTTCATTGCAGCATGGCATAAACTCTGTCAGTGCTGGATACTGAAGGCAGGTTTGAAGTCATGAGCCATTTTTCTCCTGCTGTTGGGAAGGAAGCCTTCTCTCCCCAGTCCCTGCGGCGGCTCCTGTAACTCCAGTGCACCACAGCAGGACTGTGTTTGGATGTCTCATCTACTCCTGCATGGAAAGGGCTTCAGATCAGGAAAAGCTTTGGCAAAGAAGCTCTTTGTATCTGTTCTGACAGAGTCAAAGTATTACAATAATTGGACACACACACACACACACACACACACACGAATAATCACACTATATCTAACTGTAAAGGAGGAGAGATTTCTGAGTATTTAAATGATACAGGAGAAAATAGCCTTTCATCAAACAGAAATATCAGAGCATATGGTAATGAGACAATGTTGGGTAAAAAGACCGATTTGAAAAATTTTGAAACAAGACCATTAACATTCTTAGAATAGTGAGTTTTTCTGTATTTCTCCCCTGGCAAACTTGCCTGGCACATTGGTGCTGCCAATTAGGTTGTCTGATCTCTGACAGACAATGAAGCTGTAGCCAGATCGACCAGGAATAGCCAAGAATTTGATAAAATTATGTCTGGGTTTTTTTTCCTTTCTTCACAATGGCATAGGACTTGGATTATGTGGATCAGATTGCAGGATAGAGGAGGGTTAAAGTGGAATGTCAGGGATAGGTTTATTACAAGTATGGAAGTCCTGGCAAATGTATTTGACCTGGAGCAGGGCAATATTAATGTTCAGTGGGAACCAGACTCAAAACTAATTGCATAGTCCTGTCCTCAATGGAAACCTATTCCTGAAAGATATCCAAGGGGTCCATGTGTTTTTACACATTGGAAACACTTGTAAAGTTTGTCATGCCAAGTATAATTGAACCAAACCCAACTGAAATTGTAACAGCAAAACCAGCAGCAGGAGAGGTAATTTGTAATTTCTTTAAAACACTTGCAATTTATAATTTATTAAGCAACCTCTAAATATATAATACCAAGAGATTCCGGGTCTGCTTCATGCACTAGGGTTCCTGCCACGTGTTGTTTGTTGTCATCATCCTACATCCTGGGCAAGAAGATGTTCAAAGTCCTTACCATGAAGCTCAAGCAGGCAATCCCAACTTAAGTACCTGGTCATAAACATATTTCATCACACTCATTGGTCTGTAAATAATTTCCACGGGTATTGCTTTTATTCCCATCACCCAAAAGCAAGGAAAACCAAGGAAACTCTTTAACTTCCCTTCAAAAGTGTATCTTCAGTGACAGCTCTTTGCGAGAAGAAAGAAACCATGATGTTTGAGAGTTGCCTATGCTGAGAAACACTGCTGACCTGGTACAGGTTTTCCTTGTGCTGCGCAATCCAGGCAGCTGCCCGTGAGGTCTGGTCAGGCTTGCTCAGGCTTCCCATGGGCCAAGAGCTGGGCTACCACACTCACATGGTCCTTACATGCAACAACACTTGGTCTGTGCCTAAGCAAGCCTTCCTAGCTAAGGATGATACGACACATCCATGCCTCTTTTTAGTCAACTCAGTGCATGATATAGTAAGAATAGAGTTTGTCATTCTATTACTAGCAGACATTGCTCGTCACCTGGGCTTATACAGTCACTCTGCCCTTATATCTTTTTTTATGAAACCTTGCTATTATTTTCATGGAGTTTATAAAATTCTTCTTTTTTCCCTCTCCAATCAGTGTATTTATTTTTATGTTTAATTTTAGTCCACCAGTATTTTATTTTGAAGGGCTAAGGAGATTAATTACTATTTTCTTGAGAGATCCTTGCATAAAGTAGAGTAAAATAGAGCTTTCTGGGTTTGATTCTGTTTTTCTGGAAGGGCTAGTCTGCATAACTGTTCACGATGCCTCTTGCATTTGTCTGACATCAACCATTACAAAGGACATCCACAAAGGATAACTTTAGCCTGGAGGAGGCCCATTTCTCTCCAGGTAGTGAAGAGAGAGGAAGCCTGCCCCCAAGGTTGATTGTGTTGGGTGCTCAGAAAAAAAAACCACTGGCTGTTGAGAGAAACCTAGGGGATCTTGTGGGGCTGAAGTCATAATTTGTGCATGTGTTTAGCTTACAGCCACAATTTTGAAGTCTATGCCAGGCAGTGAAGGGACAAGAAGTAGATAAGATCAGCCTGAAAATTACAGCTGTGTGGAGAGTCATTCAGGCATGAAGCTGATCCACCCCTCCTACTTTTTCAGTGCACCACAAAGGAGATGTGGTAAGCACATCTGTAGGAAAGAAGTCATGTCCAGAACATGGCATGATCATACGATTCAAGCTTTTTAGGTGATCACTCAGCAACTATGAACTAGGGAAATTCTGAGGTTGGTCTACCCTGGAGGTCAGTCTTGCCCCTACGGCCACAACCAGATTTGCAAAGGGACCAAGGAACTTCTTGTATTTCCTCCTGATGTTCTGTGGCTGACTGAAGCACATCTAAAGGTCTGACCCTTCTAATTATCAGGACAAGGTCTGACCCTTCAAATTATCAGGATTTATTTGTGCTGAGGCAGAGTCTCTGTCTTTCACTGAAAAAAACCCCACCAAAATTTAAAAATGCTCCTTTGGGATTAGGCAAACCTCAATCACGCTGATGACAGTATAATGCTTTTCCATGTAAGAAATGTAAGAAACAATTAAATGTCCTTCAAAAACAAGACAGACGAAACTTTAAGGCCCATTGTTGTGTACAATCTGTGATGACTTACACTATGCTTATGCACCCACAGGTAAACATGCTTGCATATTTGTGTATCAACACATTTATATTGCCATACACAGAGTTCACATGGAACTATTAATGAAAAAAAATTAAGCTAAATATCCATTTTCATGGTTCTTCAACAGAGGCTGAAAGGTGAAGTTTATCAATTGAGTTTAAAATATATTTCAGGAACTACTATATTTTATGCACTGATGAATATCAAATCCTTTTCTTTAAATATAGACTTAACTTCCATCTCTAGGATATAGCTTGATTGGAAAATTATTTTAAATAGATTGCACCGATCCGTTCCAGAAACATTATGCTCATGTGAATGGAAAATTGTAAGCATGATAACACACAGAAGAAACAAAACAGTAAGGCTGCTTGCTATGCATACACTACAAAATCCAAACTCTACGATTTGGCATTTCACAATACTTCTTTTCCCATCTCTTCATCACAACTTCTGTCTTTTCCATGCTTGTCCCATAAGCTGCCCTGCTTGAGGCCCAACCCAGGAGATGTTTCTTGGGCTGCATTTCTTCACAGTCGGGACAACCCATTACCTTTTCTCTTTAATCCTGCCAATTTTTGTTTGGAGACACTGGAATGAGCAGTCTACTTCCCCATTTGCAAACAGGTGTATGGAAACACCAACATTGCTTTCCAGTCTCCTGTTATATGTATTGAACCCTAAATGCTGTGTTTCCCACTGCTAAACCACAGCGGCAGTGTCTGTCTTGTCATTGCTGTGAGATCCTGCAAATCCCAACATCTCATGACTCAAGGACAGTGAAGGGGTTTTGAATGGAATGAAGCCAGACCAGGAGAGCACATGTGTTTATACTGACTCTAAAATCAGAAACTCATCGAATCACAAGGTTGGAAAAGACCTTTAAGATCATTGAGTCCAACCATTTCTGTGCTATACTAAAGTACCTCATCTACCTGTCTTTTAAACACATCCAGGGATGGTGACTCAACTACCTCCCTGGGCAGCCTGTGCCACATCTCCATAACTCTTTCAGTGAAGAACTTTTTCCTAACATCTAATCTGAACCTACACTGACACACGTTGAAGCCATTTCCCCTAGTCCCATCTCCTGTCATGTGGCTGAAGAGACCATCCCCCACCCCTCCACACCCGCCCTTCAGGTAATTGTAGGCAATGATAAGGCCTCTCCTCAGCCTCCTCTTCTCCAGACTAAGCAACTCCAGCTACAACTTTTAAAAAAATTAATAAATAAGTTGAAAACACTGCTGAATTCAATCATGAGTTAGCAATGGTGTAAGTTACACGTCGTGTATCTGCCGGTCAGGAAACAGGTGTATGTGGGTGTAAGTGCCAGAGCTGTTCGACTTGCAGCAACTTGGCATTTAGTGGGAGTGCAATATGAGTGTAACTTACGCTACCCAGATATGGAAGAAGGAACGGGGGGATGCAGCCAAGCAATCGGATCATGGAAGGGTTAAAGAAGTTTGCAGCATCCACCGAAAGACAAATTTCTTCTGGACAGTTGCACATCTCCCTGTTTTCCTTTTCTTTCCACATCCACAGGGACAGATCTTCTGCTGATTTCGAGGTGGGGGGGTGGGGGTGGGAGGGGGATAGGGGGGGCAGCATGAGGCCCCTGATGTTACACTTTGCTTTTCCCCTAAAGAACTGACAAAGCATCCACAAGACATTTTGCCAGCAGACACAAGCTTGCTCTTCCTGCTCTCCAAAGTGTCCAGATACAAACTGGCCTTAGACCAGGAGCCATGTAGCTGCAGTTAGCAGGCACACATCCCAAGCTAATAAGCCTTGCTGAGAAGGCAGGATGCATTTGCTCAGGCTCAGCACTGCGCTACTGCAGCTACACAGCTCCGGGTACAGGCAGCGCATGCTCGCAGCTGCCAGGACTGCAGGCAAAGTGTTGTCTCCTCAGCTGCTGGAGACCAGGACTGACACCACCTGTGCCAGAGACAAGCCTCATCCTTTCTTTCATGCATGTAATCCTTCATACATGTAGTCTGAAGCGCAGAATCAGCGCTTTAAAATAACCTTAAAATTATGCAACAGTGATGTCACTATGGGGAAAAGATTAATTGTCTGAAAGGTATAGAATTCACCTGAATAAATTGGCTCTTTTGTCTAAGAATCCAGTGGGTCCCTGACACGCTTCCTTTCAAAGACCTCTTGATTTTTATTTCTTTTCAGTGTAGCACAGACTTTGGTCCAGGTTTCAGGAACCCCTCACTGCAGGAGGCCAGGGGAAAAAAAAAAAATCTATAAATGCTCCATGCACATTTTGTATATCTGGGGTAATATTTTATGGGTCCTGAATCATCTAAACAGACTTTTGAATGTTCTATGCACTCTGGCATAAATAATCACCTGTAATCAGAGATTCTGTGGGTGTATGAAGAGCAGGGGGGAAAAAAGAAAAAAAAGAAAGAAAAAAAAATCTACCTGAAAATCCCCATATGCCTCTGAGGAGGAGGAGGGAAATTGAGGGAGATCTCCAAAGGTTTGAAAATGCATGTAATAAGCACTTACATTTTTCAGTAGATTTGCCCGTCACTAGTCAAAGGTCTTATTCATGTATCACGTGTATTTTCCCTGAGTAAAATTGTCTTTTCTTCTGGAAGATGCATCTCGTTTTAAATTGCTGCCAACTCTAATCAAAACCACCTACGCAACAATACCAGCTTTTTTTCTTCTTTTTTTTTTTTCTTCTTTTTTTTTTTTTCCCCCTCACTCCAGCCTTAGTTTTTCTTTTAGGATTGCTGAAAATTGCACACAAGCAATTCAGTAGGTAGGGATAAAAGAATTTAAACTAACAAGGCCCATATCCCGTGCACGTGTGTTCCTGTGCTCCAGCACCTTTTCTGACAAAGACCTTGTCACAGTTTAACCTCAGCTCCACACCATGCAGCCAGTCTCTCACTATCCCCTTTTCCAGTGGAATGGGAAGAGAATTAAGAGAGTGAAAGTGAGGGAACTCCTGGGTTGAGATACAGGCAGTTTAAGAGGTAAAGCAAAAGCTGCCCAAAGCAAGACAAGGAATCCCTTCCCCAGTGCCCATGGCAGGCAGGAGATCAGCCATCCCTGGGGCAGCAGGGCTCTGTCATGCCTATCAGTATGGGGAGACAAACGCTATCACTCCCAACATCCCCTCCTTCCTTTCACTTCCCCAGCTTTATCTGGTAAGCATCACATTATATGGTATGGGATATCCCTTGGGTCATTTGGGTCATTTCAGGTACAGATTAGATATTAGGGGGAAAAAAATCACTGAAAGAGTTGTCGGGGCCTGGCACAGGCTGCCCAGGGAAGGGGTTGAGTCACCATCCCTGGATGTGTTTAACAGACAGGTGGACGAGGTACTGAGGGATATAGTTTAGCATAGGACAGGAATGGTTGGACTCAATGATCTTAGAGGTCTTTTCCAACCCTGTGATTCTGTGATTTGGGTCAACCATCCTGGCTGTGTCTCCTCCAAATCCTCGGGCACCTCCAGCACACTTGCTGCTGGGGTGAGGAGCAGCAATGCCCTTGGCTCTGTGTGAGCACTACTCGGCAGGAGCTAAAACATCTCTAACAGAAACATCTCCGTGTTGTCAGCACTGCTTCCAGCACAAATACAAAACACAGCCCCACACCAGCTGCTAGGGAGAAAATTAACTCTTATTTCAGCTTTAACCAAGGCAGACTTGAACATTTATACAATGGCTAAGGTGTTCCTCTGCAGTCACATGCACATTTTGCAACCACTTCAGAAATTTCTTTCCACTGCTATTGTTATATCAGCTTAAATCAATTTTTTCTTAGTGGAGTAATTTGATTAGCAGCAAGTTATGTCTAAATTTCCACAAGAAGCTGTTGAAATCTGGGCAAAGTATATCATACTGATATTGGACACCATGTGATAAAGTTCTTCAAGTTTTTTAAAAGGCAGCAGGTGGGATAAAAGTTTAGAGAAGACTGTCTTTCCTGACTAATCTGTGCAACGGGATAAGGTACATAGCACTGCTTTTCAGCCATAAGGTGCAGAAGAGAATATCTCTCTTGGTAAAGCGTGACTTCTGGTACATGATGTCCCATCACTTCATATAGTGCTCCAATTTTACACTTCACCTGAGCACTCAGACCTCTTTACTTGTGCTCTTAACCTTCAGTTATTTTCCTGCAGCCTCCACTTGCCCAAAGTCCTACTCCTCTCAACATGTCCTCCAGGCTAATGGCTGAAGAAATTTTTTTAAGACCTGCGTGTGGTTTACCCTCTTCAAACTAAGCTCAAAGTGGCATTTTCTGTCCTATTCTGATGTGTTCTTCATGTCATTTTCACCAGGGGGGATGGGAACATTCGTATCCAGTCTGCATATACCCCAGCAAGGGCTTGATATGAGTGAAATTTGGCAGTGCTTGAGGACATCCAAGACTGAAATCCTACCTGAGTGGTAACATCCTCCATTGAATTTGTTCATGGAAGATTACTTTGCTGAAAAAAGACTTTCTTAAAACCTGTGACCAAGTTTGTCGTGGCCAATGCTGATGACAGTCCCACTTGCTGCAGTGTAAGTACAGCTGCACAGCATATTGTCTAGCAAAGCTGATTAATGGTCTCCTGATTTGAAAGCAATGAATCTTACTTTTACCCTCATGTACACGGGTTTGACATCAGCATAACTCTGTTGATGGGGGTGGGGTGTTACTCCTGATTTATACCAAGAAGACAGAGCATCAGGGCTCCCTTATGCCAGCTGTTTTGAAAACGCTCCAGAATAAGTTATCTAAACTAATTTCCTCCCCACCAGTTTCTTTCCTCTAGCTTAAAAAGAATCATAGCAGAAACTGTGTTTTTTGTTGGATTGTTCTTTCAGTGGTGTCTGCAATTAAGAACCATCTCACTAAACAAACTGTAATTACTGCAAATTGTAGTAAGCAGTGGTAATTGATATGCTTCAGTAAAGCTGGATAGTTTTAAGGTGGCCTTTGAGGACAATGTATAGTGAATTTATTACTTTAAACCATGTTGCCTCAGGTTTAAGAGCACCTTAAACAGGTAACACAACTGTTTCTTGTAGTGTAGAGAGTGAGCACCAGTAAGGATGTGATTTGTGGGAATGTACAGGTTTGTAACCAAGCAGTTTATATGCAGTTGGCCCCTATGGAAAACAGCCATAACCAATGGGATGTTGAAGGGGGGGTCTATCTTTAGCTGTCTGTTCCTAAAGCTTACTAAGAAGCAAAGGAACTTGAAGTAGTGCCATTATTTGTAGAGAGAGGTTGAATTAGGCCATTTATAGATGTTTTTGACATTTATTACTTACACTTCTCCTGTTTTGAACGTAAGGCTTATAAAGCTATACTCTCAGGAAAGAGCATTAATTTTACAGAGAAAGGTTAGGAAATATGCTCCCAGCAACATTATTTAACCACACTAAAAGATTTCCAAAGCTATTTCTCTGGAAAGTACATCATTAAATGTGAAGCGGCACAGCAGGTGTATGAACCGGGTCACCCCACCACTGTGCATCACACATGAGTTGACTGAGGATCAGTCAGATGGCCATCAAGCTACAGCAAAGTTTCTCATGACAATGGTCTCTGTCCATGCCTATATGGACCATAAAAGTTATGAAGTTACTGCACATCCCGTCAGTGAGCAGACTTCTACACGCTGATGTTTTTGAGGCACATAAATATGGCAGTAAAACATCTGGACCTATGTGTAAGGCAGGTTGTTGCATGACCTTCAGCCCCTTCCCAAGGTATAACACAACCATTTAATTGGCATGTGTTTATAAATCATAGAATCATGAGATGAGATATTTGGTGATGGTGGGGCTGTGACTGAGTGATCTTGGATTTTCAGAAAATAATAAGAAATTTTAATAAGTATGTTTAATAAGTACAGCCTTACTACTAGAGCAGATCCACTCTATTTCACCATATACTGGGGTTTTTTTCACTCCTACCTTTTTTGTTAAATTCTTTTAAGTTCTGTATGGCATAACAATGCCCATAACTGCAAAATACAGCCATTGCAAATCCTAGATGTTCACGTTCCTTAATCTTAGATTAGCTCACCCTTCCTCAGCTGGCCTGTGGTGATTTCTAAAGAATCCTGGCTAGGTTCATTAGAGCAACCCTAAAACAGATAGACCATTATGTCTGTGATTTCTGAATAAATTTCTAAATAAATAATTTTGCGCAATGAATATTCATTGAATAGACAGAAAAAAGGGAAGCATTTTAATCTTTCTTGAGTAATGAAATCAGAAAATCATCCGAGATGAGGAAATGACTGTCTAAAACCGGGTGTGTTGTCTGGGGCCCTGCTCAGTCGTGACAGGCGTTTTCAGGAGCAGAAGAACATCGCAGCAAGGGAAAACAGCATTCTTTGTTTTCTTAACTCCACCTCTGCTCCAATCTCACTTTAGTATTTCAGAGTAATTATTTTTTCTGTGACAAGAGACTAAACGTGGGGCAATTGTTCCATTTTACCATTGGCTTTATTGCAACAAGCTTGAAGTCATATTTCTTCTGTTGCCATCACTGGTGCTTTTTTTAATTTACTGTTGGTGTAAGAACTTTTGAGAACATCTGAGGTGTCATACAGCTTCTCTCCAACCTAAACTTCTATTTCTTTTTTTTTCCCCCCCCTTGCACTTTTTATCTCCTGTCTCTTCCATCACAGCTCCTTGGAAAATACACATCCACCCTGCAATACAGGATCAGGAGGCATTTGAACATGAATCATAGGATCACAGAATGGTTTGGGTTGGAAGGGACCTTAGAGATCATTTTGTCCCAACTCCTCTGGCATGGGCAGGGTCACCTCCCACTAGACCAGGTTGCTCAAAGCCCCATCCAACCTGGCCTTGAACATTGCCAGGGATGAGGCTTCCACAAGTCCTCTGGTCACCCTGTGCCAGGGCCTCACCACCCTCAGAGTGAAAAGTTTCTTCTTTATATCTAGTCTAAGTCTACCCTCTTTGAGTTCACAGCCATTATGTGCTCAAACTGTGGAGCTCCTACTCTTACCACAGCTACAATGCTTAAAGCGCCTTCACACTTTTGAGACCCGTATAAGAAAAGACTGGGTGCACTTTGCTTTGACAGAACAAACCTTATTCTGCTGGCCTTTTGGCATGGACTTTTTGCTTAAATGTGACCTAATCTGAGCTCCTGCATAGTACCCAGCAAAATACTACAGGAGTGAACAGTTTAACACTACTGCCCAAATATGTATGCAGAATATGTAAAGCAGAAGATATGATGAATGTCAGAGAAAAAAAAAAGGAGCAAATTTAGAAGAATATTGTGAGGCATTGTTTCCAACACACTGCGAAATGTGTAGCTATAAAAAAGTTTTCATCCTGCTCTTCACTTTAAATATATTTGAGCTATACTTGAAACGAAGATATAATGTCAAAGGTATGAAGGATTTAAGAGGAAATACACGGTTCCAATATATATTTGTAATCCCCATATTTATTTTACTTATTGATTAGAAATGCTTATTGAGTTGTGCAAGTTCTAAGAGTGCTTCATTACACAGCAAGTGCTGACTAGAAAATGTCAATACTGATCTGCCTCGAATCTTTTCATGTCATTCTAATCCTCCTCCAAATGCTTTCATGAACTTCCTGTCACTCTGTGTTATTTAACAGGAGATTTTTATTTTTTTTTTATATAAAGCATTTTATCATTCTCAGTGATTGTTTGAATGAGCTTTGTTAGCCAAAATAAAGCATAGTCTATGCTCTACAAGCACCTGAATGCCATATTTGCATGCCATTACTAAAATATTCAGTGCACTCATGCCATTACTCAAATCACCAAATGGATTTTTGAGGAACTGAGGGGACACCTTAACTTACGAGCTGTGAAGGAACAAAAAATACATCTGTCCTTCAGTAGCTTTGAGGTATTGAACCTCATTAGGTTCACCTGTCATCCAGACCCATAGACTTGTAGTCACTCAGTCTCATGAGGCAGTGTCATATATATAGGGATGTAGGGATTCAACAAGGAAAGTTAAGGCCCACTTGGAATAAAATCTGGCAAGGGATGTTAAGGACAGCAAGAAGAGCTTCTGCAAACACATCAGCAGTGTGTTTGCATCAGGAAGACAAGGGAGAGTTCTGCCTGCTGCTGAATGAAGTGCATACCCTGGTGATGGAAGACACAGAGAAGGTGGAGTCACTGAATGCCTTCTTTGTTTTGATCTTTACAGCTAAGGCTGGCCATCAGAAATCCCAGACCCCCAAAGGTAGGAGAGAAAGTCTGGAGAAAGGAAGACCTTCCCCTGGTCAAGGAGAATTGGGTTAGAGAACATCTAGGAAAACTCAATATCCACGTATACTTGGGCTTTGATGGGATAACACCCATTAGTGCTCAGGGAGCTGGGAGATGTCACTGTTAAGGAGCTCTCAATCATCTTGGTCATGGACAACAGGAGAGGTGCCTGAGGACTGAAGGAAACCCAGTGTCACTCTAGTCTTCAAAAAGGGTAGGAAGGAGGATGTAGGAAGCTACAGGCCAGTCAGCCTGACCTCCATCCTTGGAAAGAGTATGGAAGTGCTCATTCTAGGGGTCATCAATAAGCATGTGAAGGAAAAGAAGGTTTTGGGAGTGGTCAACACAAATTGACTAAAAGGAAATCATGCCTGGTCAATCTGATAGCCTCCTATGATGGCATGACTGGCTGGGTAGATGAAGGGAGAGCAGTGGATGTCATTGACCTTGACTTCAGCAAGATTTTGACACTGTCTCCCACAACATCCTCATAAGCAAGCTCAGAAAGTGTGGGTTGGACTGTGAGTGGACTGTGAGGTGGGTTGAGAAATGTCTGAATGGCAGAGCCCAGAGAGTTGTGATCAGCAGCATGGAGTCTAATTGGAGGTGTAGTGGTGTGCCTCAAGGGTCAGTACTGGGTCTGGTCTTATTCGGCATATTCACCAGTGACTTGGATGAGGGGACAGTGTGTTCCTCAGCACATTTGCTGACAATACCAAACTGGGAGGAGTGGTTGACACACCAGAAGGCTGTGCTGCCATTTAGATAATCTGGACAGGCTGAGTTGGGCAGAGAGGAACCAAATGAGATTCAAGAAGGGCAAGTGTAGGGTCCTGGCAACCCCTGGCACCAGGACAGGTTAGGGGTTGACCTGATGGGAAGCAGTGCTGCAGAGAAGGACCTGGGAGTCCTGCTGGACAATAAGCTCTCCATGACCAGCAGTGTGTCCTCATGGACAAGAAGGCCAGTGGTATCCTGGGGTGCATTAAGGAGAGTGTGGCCAGCAGGTCACTGGAGGTTGTCCTCTTCCTCTGCTCTGCCCTGATGAGACCTCAGCTGGAATATTGTGTGCTGTGCTGGGCTCCCCACTTCAAGAAGGACAGAGAACTACTGGAGAGAGTCCAGTGGAGGGTTACAAGGATAATGAGGGGACTAGAACATTTCTCATATAAGCAAAGGCTGAGAGACTTGGCAATTGTTTAGCCAGGAGAAGACTGAGAGGGGATCAGGGCTTATCAACATCAAAGTATCAAGAAGAAATGGCCTGGTTTTTCCCAGTGGTGTCCAGCAACAGAACAAGGGGCAACGGGCACAAACTGGAACACAAGAAGTTCCATCTCAACATGAGGAAAAGCTCTTTTACTGTGAGGGTGGCAGAGCACTGTAACAGGCTGCCCAGAGGTGGTATGGAGTCTCCTTCTCTGGGGAGATCCCAAACCTGCCTGAACACTGTCGTGTGCAATCTGACCTAGCTGATCCTACTTTAGCAGGGGGTTTGGACTTGATGATCTCCAAAGGTCCCTTTCAAGCTCTACCAGTCTGTTATTCTGTCACTGGCAATGATAAGAAGAGCAAGGCTGATGACTGACATCACAAACTACAGCAGCTTAGACCATGTACATTTAGCATCTTGTTATTTTTGTTTGCCCCTTTCTCACAGCACTGAAACATTTAATTTTTTTTGATGATACAGGTGTCCTGAATGCTTTTCTTTAGTACAACAGTATTAAATTTTTCTCATTTGGAACAAAAAGTTTACAGACAGTAAGATTTAGGGGTTGTCAGGATTTGATTGTTTGGTTGGTTTTTGTTTTTTTTCTATTTTTCTTCGTCAAAGCATCAAGTAGGCAAAAACAGTTTAAAAATAGTAATAAGAGAGTAAATGCTTTGTTGATTGCATTTTGTGGCCAGTATCACATGCAGGAAAGAAAGCTCTTTAGAAATAAACAAAACCTGGAATTTTTTTGGTAGACTTCACAGAGACGTGAAAAGAGAAAAATAATCTGAGTACTCACAACCTTCACCATGAAGGAGATGAATCTCTGGGCTTACCTGAAGAATAGACCACCACTGGCAATGGCTGGTTTAGGTAAATGGAAACTATCTAATGTTACAGCTGTAATGCAGTCATAGGTAGTCACTTCTGGCCCAACCTTTTGACTGTGTTTGGATACCTAAAGATGCAGATCAAAGAGGAAACCCTGCAATTCAGGATGATGGGAACAGAACCATCATGCCATTCTTAGTCTTAAATTTTATAATCTTTTTGACCTTGTGAAGGCACTATGCCCTGCCCCCTTCCCCATTTCCAGAGCAGGATTAACAGAGTCAGCTATTTTTCTGATAAAGCAACATTTTATTAGAAAATGCCACTTCTTAATTAAAAACATTGAAATAAAGGTTACCTTAACCATTGCAGTATTTTCATGAAACTGTTGCTTATATATGTGGAAAATTCCTCCATCATGATCTTTATAGCTCTTTACTCCTGGGATGTGTTTGGTGGCCTCAGAAAGTCCCCACAGATAACCCAAAAAGCATTTGATCACCATCTTGCCACTGTTCCTCTTGGTCAGTCTGTCTGGTAGCCCCAGATCCTGTGATGCATGTATCCACTTTTAACACTAGTGAAAAAGACCAGAACATTGAATTTTACTGAGCAGCTGTGGGGTCTGGAGAGCTATTTTATTTCAGTCACTTTGCTACACTGCTCAAATTAATAAAGATGGTTTTAGTGCACTTTGGACGAAATGATATTTCAAAAAGAAACAGCTTTTCTTGCAAATTGGAAACCCAGGTTTCTAGGCAGGTCTGCCTAGCACCAGGTGGTCTCCACATACTACTGCGACAGGAACATTTTCAAGTTGCCCCAAGTTCACATTGTCTCAGTATTCCCCAGAAGAATGTTAAAGAAATATTTGTGCCTATTAGAATGTGTGAAGACAGAGGTAGCGCTGTTTAACTATCTAGAGCGATTGACAAGTTTAGTGGAACCATCACATTCATTCTGGCTTTCTCATGATTGCCAATATTATTCACGGAAATGCTGGGATGCTCATCCAAAATGTGAGATTTTTTTTGGTTTTGTTTTTTTATTTTTCTTTTCAGTAGGACACATTGCCATCGTGTTATACTTTATCCTGCAGTTGTGCGGTGTATGCTGACAGACATCCACAAGTTAACAAATCTAACTAGACTGCAAGCATGCAGATAAAGGCAAGTTGGGATTGTTTTGCTACCATGAAATGATTCAGACTGTTTAGACGGATGAATGAAACTGTCTTGGCAAGGGGCACTCTTGCTTCCAATTACTCGAATAAACTTCTGCATGCTATCTACAATGTTTGATTGCAGTCTGACTGTGGTTAAATTTGTCTACACAAAGTATTTCATCTGCAGTTAATTCTACATTTGAGATGATGTGATTGATGACAGACTGCAATGGTGGTGGGTCAGGTGCTTCAGTATGAAGGCTCTAAGTAGGAAAGCACACACATTTGAGCACTGGGAGAAAAGGGTTGAAACTCTTAATCCTGGCTTTGCTCTAGGGCAGCTATTACAAATAACTAAAGTGTGAGCCACAAAGAAAGGCAAAGCACTTAAATTGTTTAGGTGTCTCCACATTTAGGTAGCTCTGGACTAAGCTTTTTCACCAAATCTAGCCTGTAAGCCCTGTGTCTAGACTTCCATCCACAGAAAGAGGACAATATCAGTTCTCCATCTCACCAACACATGAAAACAAACACATTAACTAGTGAGAAATGTTTAGCTGCTGTGGTGAAGTATGTACCGACTGTAGGTTCCCAGTACTCAGTCATCACGGAAGAGATGATCCTGTCTCAGACAGCTGAGCTGCTGGTGGTGTTTCTCCAGTAACCACACTGCAACTGGGGAAAAATGGCTCATTGCTTAAACTTATGTTTAGGCAATAACCTAATGACATAAAATAACAGTCAGTAACAAAGTAACATAAACACTCAGCTATGTGTTTCAAATTTAGAACAGAACTTTGCATACATTTACTCATTATTAACCCTCCTAATATAGGCAGCTCCAGTGACCTAAGCGTACCAGTGCTTGCAGCATCCATTCATAGAGAGCTGCCAAATGGGATGCCTCACTTGTAAATTAATAAATAAACACAATCCATCACACAGCTCAATAACTTTAATATGCTTATTGCTATCATGCACATCCGAGCCTTGCGAATATAATTTTGGGGTTCCTCTCTCTTCATATATTGTGCCACAGTCACAGTGTTTTAGCAAAAGCTGTCGTTGTCAAAAACTGTATTTATTATGAAAAGTGAGGATGAGGAGAAAATGGCTGTAATCACATAATAAATTTCATAAGAAGGTAATCTGCAGAAGTAACGTCTCCTAAACACAGTTTCTTAAGAGTCCCCTTTAAGGATTTCTCTATTGCAGAAAAGGAGCAAGGTTTTAACTTCTGTTGAAGAGGTTGTGGATCCCTCCCACACATTATGACCTAGAGAAATGCAAATTAAAGTGTGAAAAGTGAAGAAACTGGAGAAACTGAAGTAAAAGCTTGATTAAGTAATTCCAACCATTGCTGAGATGGAGATTAGCCAAAACGGGTCTGCAGTGATCAGCGTCATTGTCCACCAGACAATTGGAGTCCTCTTCAAGGACTGCCCAAATTTCAGTATTTTTAGGCATCTGCGCTGCAAGTGCATTATGGGATTGTAGAGGAAACGGAATTAAGTGTGTCTAAAAAAACCTCAGCCATGTTGTTGAAACTAATTTCATCATAGTCAGGTTGAATTTTGACTGCCAAAGGTCACAACAGTCTTCAGCTGCAGTAACCCAAGATCAAAAAGATGCAGATTTCCCAATAGCTCTGTGAGCAAATACTCACCAAGGAAAATTCCTCTGACCCTCTCGTCACCTCCGTGCTTCTGGATATCACTTTCCCAGGGGAATAATGTCAAGCTGAAATGCAAGAGTCATGTTGTTTGTTTGTTTGTTTCTGTGGAGCGAGATGAACACTAAGCAGTACATGTCTTATCAGTAGTCAAAACACAGCACCTAAACGTGTGCATTCATAAGAATAGGGCTGATGGCAAAACTACCAGCACAATTTCCTCAGAGGAACACATGAGAGACACCTTACTTACTTGTCTATCCACTAGATGAGTGGAGATTTCGGCTGCCCTTCTAAAAAGACCTCTCTTTTCAACTCTCCACTGATCCCACCCAACAGTAGCGGTTTTGGCAAGGAAAGTCTAGTGACTATTGTCTGTTTGATGGGAGCAAAGGGAGAGCATTTTCAGCAGGACAACCTCTGCTATGGAATTAATTTATTTGTTGGTTCCACAGAGATCGAGCATCCTGGCTTTCACTGCACATTGCCAGATAAAGCCTTCCTAAGAAAACAGAGTAAATATGATAGGCTAAGGTCTTATTCTAAGAGGAACTGATAATAAGGTTGCCTAATACTTTCCATTACAAGCACCTATTTTGAGAAGCTTTCATATTACTGTTTGGTCCATGATTATAATATTTTTTATTATATTCATGTGCATGTTTTTTCCTTTCCTCGCCCACCCTCTTTCAATAGCAAAATGCCAGTTCATTTTGATGGGTGGAGAATCCTGCTGGTTCTTTTTTTTTTTTTCTTTGCCATTAATATTGTGCATTTTAAGGCCTTTATTGCTGAAAGTGATATACCCCAAGATCAGGAAGCGGGCAAATGTAGTACCTCTTGAGATGTGTACCAGCCCCTTTAGAAACAAAGGTGCCTAGAGAAGTAGCTAAGCCTCTCAGGTTGTGATTCATGAGTATGTTCCTCATGGTTGGTGGCCCTGCCTGTGGCAGGGGGGTTGGAGCTTTATGATCCTTGGGGTCCCTTCCAACCCTTGCCATTCTATCATTCTATGATTCTATGATTCTATGGTACAAGATGCTAATTAAAAAGCAAAGCCTGTGTATGCTTACGTCTGCATGAGACTCGAGCATTCTCTTGTCTGTAAGAGAAACTGCGTGGCATGGCCATCTCTTCTGATTGCCTCTACTTTCAACATGTATATTATTTTTCTACCTGTTTGTATGTCCATTCTCTTATCCACCACACAGGACCAAAAAAACTTCAAATAATCAGAAATGAACTCAAGTTCCAAGGAAGTTAGAGCTCCAGAAACAAACACTAATAGAAAGTCTTTCCTGTGTTTAGAAAGATTGTGTACTGCAAGATGATGGGAATAAACATTCCAAGTCACTTATCTTTATTTCCAGTATGTCCTCTTTCTTTTACTAGAGGATGTACCCAAGTCCCAGAAAAAAGATCAACAACCAGCTTTATGTTCTTGCAAAGTATAGTCCATGTGCCCTGAAGTCTTACAAGAAATGACAGTGTCCCCTTTTCACAGTTCTGCTAGCATTAGTCCAACACTTCCCATGGTCAGAGGGAGGCAATCACAGCAGCCCATTAGTGGCCTTCTGACATGCATGAACATTCATTAGAGAATACTTTCATTCATGGTCTGTTTTAGGGCTACAGTTGAGCAGACGCCATCAGTACTTCTATTTCTTCAGCTTTATGAAATAATGCAGGAACATTTTTTTTTAAAAAGTCATTCATTGAGTAATTTTTTTTTTAATTAATGTCTGAGCTAGAATATTTATAGCATTCCATAAATAAAAAGACCACGAAATAAAAATAAACACAACACTTGAAAGTAAATCAGGCCAGTGGTTTGGTGGCAACTTTAGAAGTGGGTAGTGGGCATATTGTATGCATTGATGTTTATTTATGTTTGACACCCTCAGCCCGGAGGTAGGCTCTAAAATATATCATTTCTTCAGAGATCAGTTTCATCAAATATTCAGACATGAGGTTTACTGAGGTAACTGTCCCAAAGTCAGTCGTGGTAAATATTGGGATTAGAATCTACATAATTTTAAACGTTTCCGTTACAAATTCAGTCCAGTATTCAAGATGTCATAATGTGAATGTAGGTGATTGACACAAAAAAAAGGCATGCATATATTTTGCATGTGCACACACACGCACATGCACACACACCCCAAAACAGTTAGGTTTCATATACTGGGTATTTTCAGCCAAATGGAAAACTGTTCACATCCCAGACACCCATCTGATTGTCTGCAACCTCTGACTGAAGCAGAGGCAGAACAGTCTTTCTGGTTTTTGCTGAAGGTTACTTTTGCCTAGCTCAAGGGCTAGATTTTTATTTTTTTTTTAAATTTCCTACTATTTTGAGATAATTTTCTATATTTGTCAGCTAGTTCTTAAAAGTGCAAAATTTCACCCATTGTATTTCACAAAAACGTTCACCAAAAAGAAAAGACATTTAATTCCTGTTCCTCCTGTTCTCCACAGCAACATGTCCAGATTAATAAAAATCTGAATTAACCCAACTGGCAAAAGGTTCACCCCATTAGAGGAGAGTCATATCAATGCAGACTATGCTAGGGAAAATTGTATGTGGGTTAAAAAAACACTGAGCATGAAGCCCTGAGTTTAATCACGTACACGCCACTGCAACCCTGGGTTTATTTCTGCCACAGCCATACATTTTTCTGCAAGAGCCAAGTTCAGAGAGGGCATTTAGGTCTATAGATGATTGGGGGATAGAGGCGATGGAGAAGACTTAGCGTTTGCAGCATTCTTGGAAAACAAAACAAAACAGAAGCAGGTTATCTAATAGCTCTGTTGAAGAGAGCATAGTAAATTAGCATGGCTGAAAGACAGGTGATTTCTGCCTCTTTTTCCAAGGAAACTGCAGGAACACAGAGGGGCCAGGGCAGAGCTTTCTGCAATTGCCCTTTCTGGGATCTTGTGCGGTGCTGGATCAGGCCCTAATTATTTGCTGCCAGAGATGAGCAGCATGGATGTTTTGAGGCTGCACTTCCCCGGCAGAGTTGTTTGGGCTTCTGCTGCCTCAAAAGCCCTCTTTTGCACGCAGACAGGGCCATCTTTGATCTCAGCTGGGGGTCCACTGTTAACTGCTGCTGGGAAGCGGTTTCAAATCAGCAGGTCAACCAGATCTTTTGAAGATAGAGCCATTTATTCAGCAGCTAGAACAGCAACCACAGGCAGCCAGAGGAGCATAAATTTTATGTCTGGTGTTGGCCATTAAAACAGGGTTTTACTGTTTGTGGTCTTGAGCTGACTCAGTAGCACCATTGGAGCACTGCGGTGATAAATGTGTATTCATCGCCGTTGTATAATTTGGTTATTGAAGGACATGTACAGTGTGGCTGGTTGGGGGTGGATGTGTGACTGCAGGTCCATCCTGGCGCCATTGTGTCACTGGGCATGAGAGGGGTAGGAAGGCGAGGGGGCCACGGTGACAGCTGTGATGGAGCTGCCCAAGATGGAGGAACTGACATTTCTACTTGTATTTACAGTTCTTACAGACAAGCAGCTCTGGGGTTAATATGTGTTTGCCTCTGCAGCAAAAAATTAGGGATGAAGGTAAACATGTCCATATCCTGGATTGGAATCTAGTAATTAAGCTACCGATACTTCAATAAAGGCTTTCAATAGCACCAAATATTCTGTAGGTGATGCCAACTCTATGCCAGAAACATAGGGTCAGATTCTCACTGGGTTTTCCTCCAAATTAATTCAAATACAGCTGCACCATGAGCATTTATCCCTTATTGCCCAGAATCAGGATACAACTGTGATTTATAGAAAGAAATGGCATTTTAAAATAGTTACCATGAAACCTGGGGTTTGATTCTTGGCATAAATGGCTTAAATATGTAGCTCTCGAAGGCAGTCTTACATATTTGTAAAGTTCTAAGATGAGGTGGCTTCTAAGTGTGCAATATTTAGTAACAAAATAAGGCAGCTGGTCTACTGGAATGCTTTTTTTTTTTTCTTGTTTATTTTTTTTCCAGGAGTACAAGCCAGATGTGAGAGCCTGAGGAAGGCTGTACTATCTTTTCAACCCTTGCCATAGGCCAAAACCATTCAGTCTTTAAGCAGATTACATCCTGTGGAAAGATACTTTTGCATGCTAGACTTAGTGTTAATCCACAAGAAGATTATAAAAACTGGTAAATGAGAAGGAAAAAAAGAAAAAAAAAAAACAAAACACCAAGAACTTACCATTTGGATTGTATGTTTTTACTGTAATCAGAAAAGTAAAACAGAGCTAGGAGGAAATTAGGATTCTCTGCAGGTACTGTTAGTTTTGGAAGGTAGCAAGCGCCTGGCCGTGTCATTAGAGACTATATTTTTGCACTCCTTGAATCCTTTAACAAAATTACTTCTGGCAAGTGGAAGCAGTGTCCCCTAAACACACAAATATCCCTTCGGCAGCTTTTCCAAGGTGATGTTTCAGAGCGCTCTCTTGCTCTCTGGCAGACCTGTTCCACTGGCAGGGTTTATGGAAGTTCAATAAAAAGCATATTCTGATGGTCTGTAACACGAACGTTAGAAAACCCACTGTTGTTGTGGTAAACACAATGTCCACAGATTTATTAGGAATGCTCTCATTCCTGGAAGAGACAAGCTATTCCTGTAACTCACCGCAGCCAAGGTTTTTTAACCATATTCTCCTTTCATGCACGCATTATAGAACGGAAAGCCGTGTCTGCGCTCTGGCCGCTGGGATCAGTTCTTCATTTGTTATTGGATCATATCATTTTACAGTTTGTCTTGTGTAAAGAGCAATGCAGAAAGCTGCTGAGAGTTGAGCTTCCCACGCCTGTTATTAACAGCTATAAGCTCTGTAACTGTAAAAGGGTTTGCTTTAAAGTTTGCATTGAAGTCATATTTTAACATGTAATAAAATCTACAATAAATCATTGAGGCAAGGAGAAAACAGGGGGAAAAGGATGACAAGGAAAGGAAATTTTCTTTGCTCCATCTCCCTGTGGACTACTGGTATTTTAAGTAGAGATGGGAGCAGAACTGCATCAGGGGTGGGTACAGTGTGCACCCATTGCTGGAGCGTAGTGCACAAGCCCAGTTTCATGCACTCCACATACTTCATAAAGGAGTGTGTGTCATCTGTGCAGGCAGAGGAATAAGTCAAATGTTGTGTTCATTATCTTTTAAATCTGTATTTGACAGCTGAAGTTGACTACAGTTTACAGTGGTCATCCAAAACTGGCTCTGTCTATGACTTGAGAAAACTTTTGAGTAATCTTTGAGATTGCTTTTCTTTATTCAGCATCATCACAATTGCCTAGAAACCATCTCACAACATGCAGTTTCTGTGTGGAAAGTTAGAGTTTTATAGCGGTAGCTCTCAAATTCCCTCTTTTTCCTTCCTTATTTACACATTTTCTCTTTTGCTGTCTAGCTTAGAGAAGAGTGAAACCTTCAAACCACCAAGGGAAAAACATCCCATGTTCAAGCTCCCATATTTAAGAACTGATCTTATGGGGGAAAGTGAGAAATCAATTATGTCAACAGCAAAATGCTCCAAGTGCCACTTTCTTTGTTGTGCATTTTCACATATGATCAAGGATAGGATTACTGTTTTCAAGATACCACCACACTTTTCTCGTGCAGGTATCTGGTACATTGGAATGTCATTTATCTGCAGTTGCTGTGCTGGTATTTTATAGATCGTAGAGGAACTGTGTCAGGAGTGAAAGAGATTTACACAGGAAAATACTCTGACATGCTTTTAGTTTATCCGGCTGACAAAACAAGTGTTTTATTGCAGAAGTCCCTTTATGCTTATGAAAACCTTTATGTGTTTTATACTGCTGCTGTATCTTATACTTTCCACATTTTTTCACATGGTGCTTCATTCTGGTTCGTGTTAGGAAATCATAAATTGTCCCTTGAATTAGTCTGGCTTCAGAGCTTTTAACCACTGTCACTAATGCAAGAAATATTACCCCATCCATAAATCAAATTTCACATTGGGATAAATTAAATTTTTACCTCTGTATCTGAAAATAATTCTGAAAGCTCTGTATCTACTCCTTACAATGCTTTGTTGTAAACAGGTTCTTTGGATAAGACACAAAGATGTGAGAGTGCTTAGCTTTTTATGTTTCTCCCTTGATTTAAGATTTATTTGTAGAGACCAGAGAAAATATGGAAATACTGGAAGTAACAGCTACTCAGAATCTTACAACAGATCTTCAGAGATGGTTTCATATTGAGATTTCATGACCAAGATGTTATAAGGCACAAAAAGGTCACTGCATGTAAGCATATCACATATTTAGGAAGCCAAAATGAGTGCTCAAAGCCAGATTTTTCAACCATGGACACAGATATTTCTACACAGAATATTGATAGGACCATAAAAAGTCATAATCTCCCCTTCACAAGCATGCAGGGATGGGGAAACCTGACCATTCTACTTAGCAGATTTTTGACAAATATACTTTTGTTCAAAAGTCTAGTTAATCATTATCAACAGTCACTAATATTATTTGTAATAAATCATTACATGGAAGGTCAGGTAAAATTTAATCCCATTTTTTAGGACACATACAATATGAAATTTATTCTCTCCAGATTAACACTGAAAAACAGACACTATGCAAAGGATAAAGAAATACTTAGTAATGTTCCCATAAGATTGACAGAGATCCTGGGAGCAGAAATCAGGTCTACCAGTTTCCAGTGAAATAGCTTCTTCCTAAAATCAATCTGGCCTCGAATTTCCCTCCAGGTTTACTGGAGATTTTTCTAAACCAAATATCTTGAAATATCTGTCCCGATTGGACAGAGGAATGTTGGACACTACATGGAAGACCAAGATTTCTGCCCCAAAGACGTTAAAAATCCTAGTTAAATCATGAAAACACACCCTAGAAACACACGTAGTAAGAAAACCCAAATAAGTGTTCAGATAATTTAGAAGATTTGCTTAAATAGATTAATTTCATGAAAAGGACACTCAGACAAAAAGCAGACAAAAAGCAGACTTAAGGCTTTGTGTCTCATGGGTCTTCCTCAGTTTCTAAGCTCCTTCAATCTTTCTTTTGGAAGTCTGTGATATGCATGTGGTACTACATATTCAGAAAAAGTGCTTGGACTCTTTTTGATTCAAGTATACTGTTACTTTCAGTATAAATGCAATTTTTTCAGTTATAGCTTAGTTATATTTTCTCAACCTGGCAAAAAAAAACTTAATTTAGGAGTCAGAATTAAAAATAAAATTAAAATACAACACTTCATTTTTTTTCCAACAGAGTGAATAACAATTGAACCCATCAAAAATACTAAGAAAGGGCAATACATATTTAGCTCTGTATATTTATCATCAGTCTAGACAAGTATGACCTCTTGAATTTACCCATGCTGCATAGTTTGGAGTTTTGCAGGCGCTCTCAGTTCAGCTGTCAATGACAAAAGAAAATAGACAGCAACTTGCTGAAGACTTCCTCTGGTATTTTTCAGGAGATGTGGTTCAGTCTTCAAGCTGAGAGTTTACCTGTTTGAAAGAAAAGCAAGCAAGAGTTCTCACTGTGGTTTCAGACAGAGTATCATGAACTCTTGTAGAAAAACAAGCGCTTAATGCTGGTGGTCAACAAAACTTCTACATCTTGTTTCAAATATTAGAAATATCTTTTAATCAAAATCAGGAAAGCTGTTAATGTTCTGTGTCATTTCCTGCTATGATGGTGACTGATACATATCAGTTTAAGATTTTGGTGGGATACCTAGAGGTCTGCATTTCAGCACTCCCACATAACCTCTTGCAGAAACAGCATCTTATTTGCCATGGTGAAATCTCAGCATACAGATTTTTCCCTGGATGTCTTAGCAGTCACACAGAAAAGTGACCTCTTGATCTCTCCCCAAACACCCAAAAATCTGGGATCCTCATCATTTAACAGTGTTCCCACCCGTACGTGAATAGGTGGCTTGTCCTCATCTGCACCAAGCAGGAATCTGTCACCTGCAGCTGAAGCATCACAGGTATGCATAACTCTATGTGAAATTCCCATTCCCAGAGTTTCTGAAAAGTTTGTAAGGCGCAGCTTGCTCACTGCAAGCCCAAATGAGTCCGCTATGAGCAAACAGTCCCCTGCAGTGCTGCCATGGGATCAAAACCACCATCAAAAGCAGCTGGCTGACCTCTATACCCTGCAGAGGGGGGGGGGGAAAGTGCACTTTGTTTTGACTCTTTTGTCTAATTTTTAAGTGCCTGCAGCAGAATCTTTCACTCAAAATAAGGCAGTAGCTCCTTGGTCAGTACATCAGACAGTTGAAAAGACTGGAAATCGGGGAGGGAGATTCTTAAGCACAGCGAAGAGAGGAGGAACAGAGGGGTATCCTTGAAGTGGGTCCATCCTGGGACTTGGGAGCCTTTATCAGAGCTACCAGTTAGAAGTTCTCTCTGTTACTGTCCAAAAACTTTTTCTGAAGGAATATAATGATGCCCTTTATTTAAAAAACAAAACAAACCAAAACAGAACAGCAAACAAAGCCCACAACAGAAGAGTGGCTCACTAATTGCTTCACAAGTACAAGTGGAAGAGGACATGGTAGGCTCTCCATTACACAATAGCTCAGTGATTAGAGCCCTTGCTCAACATATGGGAGACCCAGATTCAATTAATTTCTCAGCCTCCGAGGTTTCCAACCCATATCTCTCATGAGGGTAGCCGCGCTGTCAAATTATAGGCAATTTGCAGTTGGAGGGAACAATGTACTCATCAGGCTGTGCTGGAGCTGTTCCACTGACCATTGAACAGTGACTCAGTGGGCTTAGGAGAAACAACAAAAAGAGTCAGAATTATCCAGCACTGCAGCCGGGCCTTCTGTCCCAGACCACATGCCAGTTTTGCCCTGTTCTGGGATTATTTACATTACTTTTCCAATGTGTGTTTAGTTTCCTATTGCACATTTGCCTGATGAGTGGTGATGATGTGGCTTTCAATTAATCCAGTTTCTGTGGGTTAACAATCACATTGTATTTAGACAAAACTCGGTTACTTGTGCCTGGAGTAGGTTTCAGGGAGGTCTTGATCAGGCCCCATCTGGCTCAGCTTCATCTGCATGCAGGTAGCTACAGCAGGGCTCTACAGGAGCTGCTTCTTACCTAGTTGTACGAAATGCAACCAAAAGTAGCAGCGTTGGAAAATATGTGTGTGATAAATTATTTAGATCCTATGTTTGCCTTTTTCATTAAGCTTTTTCATTAATTTAAATTTTTAATCCATTAAGTGGTGGACATACACTAGCATGCAATGGATTTACAGACGTGGGTATTGTGTAGATGTTGCTAAACTCTGTACCAGAGTACAGAGTAGGAGATTGGACCATACAAAATCATAGTATCACAACTATTTTAGTGCTGGATTCCTAAAAATCTGTTTCCACAGTGACTTTCGTTTTGGGAAAGTTTAGTCAGACTTGTGAAAATTAAGTTCAAAGTATGACTACTCTCTTTCTGTAGCATTTTTTATTTTACTTGCCCTCACTTTATCCAGGTAACTGAGTGTATACGGCATATCTTAGTCACTGAAATTCTTTTTTTGTTTATCCTCTGAATTTGTCTACTGAAGGAGATATGATTAAATTGTAGGAGGAACAAGCTACTCTAGGAAACCATTGAGGGAAGGGGAAAAAAAAGTAATAGAAAAAATTATTAATACATTAATGCACCGGTTTACAGTCAAATGAAGGAAAATTATAAATATTAAGTAACATTCCAAGCACAGCCTAACCTTAATTCTTAAACAAACACCACCATACAGAAAGATCTATGGATTTTTTTAAAGATTAGCAATTAAATTAAAATTTTAAAATAATAAATAATATTTAGGTAATATTTAAAAGACAAGGTGTGATATATTTGAGTATCCGAAGTTTTTTATTCCTTCACCAACTCATTTCACAAGTGAGTCAGGTAACAACTTTATTAGGAAGAAATTAAATGTGTGGAAAAATGGCACAGGCTGTAAACTCAATATGGAGAGTGGGAGGGCAAGAAAATTAATTTTCCCAGTTACTGTTTCATTAATCATAATATTATTGTTGGCTAATTCTTTCTCCCCTTCCCTCTTATATCTAGAGATCTTCCAGTGCTGCATGATGGCTATACTATATATTTTTAACAGATTGAAAAATTACTTCCTTTTCTTTTTAAAGTCATGAATTATGGAATTATGGCAGTTAATTCACCTATTTTTATAGCTCATTTACTTATTAGGATTCCATTAAAAACAGGAGGAGACAATTTAAAATGGTAACTATCCTTAATTTACTTGTTTTATTGTCTTCAACAGAGTACTTTCAATTATTTATCTAGTGCTTTTCTTTGTTTTGGGGGACAGTCTGGTTACACAGTGTTAGTTGAATTTCTTTGTGCTGCTCCAAAAGCAGCAGATGAACCTCTTGTTCTGTGAGAGGGTAGTACGTATAGTTCTGCAAAGTCCCCTGAATGCTACCTCCCTATCATTGCTATTATTTCGTATCAGAACATCGGATTAATTTGGTCTGAAGTGCTTTCTTTACTTTAGTGGGTAGATAATGCACTTAGATCGAGTCCTTGGTGCAAAGTGTGAGCTGTTGAGTCATTTGAAGCAACCCTGGGTGACATTTGGCTCTCTACCTGCTATGTGACCCAGCTTTTCCATAGTTGCACCATTCTTCTTCTGGCTCTAAGAGCTTCCAGCTACTTGGCCCCTAAATGGTGAGGCAAGGAGACTGTTCCCAAGAAAATCAGGAAATATTTCTTCACCCTCCCTCAAATAATACATACCTGTGATCTCAGTAAGACTCTTAAAAAAGAATGACTTTCTGTGAAATTATTTGTTTCATAAATTGCATGGTAAAGGTTTCTTAAAGTTATTGTAGAACAAGTAGCAAAGTCGAAGACCCATAAGTCAGCCTGGTCATACTGCAGCTAGTCCAGCAAGACATTTTTAAGACAATACTCCCAGATTTGCTGCTGCAGAAGAAGTATGAGCAACTCTTCACCATCATAGCAGAATCCATCAAAAAAACTTTTCATAAGGTGGACAGGGATGTTTTAGAAGCATTAGCTTTGAAAGCACTTTCAAAGGATTTTAAAATCCTTCTCTGAAAGCTGTATTTTGACATGTCTGTTGTGCAAAACATCATTAAACACTTGGTTTAGTTCCTTGTGAAGTGGTTGGGAGTATGGATTGCTACCTTGCTGCTTTTATTTCAAAAACTAGTGCTTCTTGGCTTGTTGCCTTGTAACAAACTGGGCCTGTTTCTGAAGTCACCTCCATTTTATATGGCTGTGAATTGTTTTGCCTTGATGGACTCACTTCAGATTTTCCCAGTGTTCAGGAAAACAGAATTCAACCTGGAGCAAGAAAAGGCAATTAAAGCTGAAACAACAAAAATGGGTCTGTCTCCTCTATTTTTTTATGTATATTCCAGAGGACTGAGTAGCACAAGACTCTGTCTGCTAAAGAACTCTTGCCCCTCAACTCAAACTGCATCCATCTGAACATACCCTTAGCAAGTCTCTTAACTCAAACTAAACCATTCCCCTGGGCATGACTAAAATCACTTCAGTACAGCCCTCACTCTGATGGCTGTTAGCAGCGACCCTATCATCTCTGTTTTAAACCAGAAACACTTCCGAACAAGCACTCTATCTCCAGTTAGCTTTAAATGTCTTGAGAAATTAATCTCTGCAGATGTCTCCAGTGGGCATTCCCAATGAAGTGGTTAGTCTTGGCTACCGGAACAGTGTCGTGGGATTGGAAAATGCTTAGTGGAATTAACCATAAATTAACACTGTGCATCTTGAGGTTTGGGTTCAAGTACAATTATTTTGAGGGTCTTGGCTTTCTCCTTGCTAAATATTTTGTCTGTTGCAGGGTGCAGAAGAAGGTTTGGTTTCAGTGGAGATGCAGATGGAAGGAGGCTGGGGTCCTTGAGAAGGGTGGAAGAGGAGATGGCAGGCACAGTTGCTTTCCTTATGATAAGTCACACCTGGAGCTGAAATAATAACTTGCTTTGTGTACTTTGAGCATTTAACATGCCCATAGGAATTCTCACAGTTTCTCCATTGTATTTGCTGTTTGATACTACTTTTTTCCAAAAAACCTTATATGTTATAGAACAAGCACTAATAAAATGACACATCTGTCACAAAGTGAAAAAGATTTGATTTTATCTAAATGGGACATGGTTTTGACCACTTCTAAAGGGTATTTTTTTCTCCATATTTGAAGATTCATACCTTCCATACACATCTGATCACTGCATGCCATTTAGAAATCTCAGAAAAAAATCACTTCCTGATTTGCACATGACTTGACAGTTAGTATGTCTATATGTATGGTTATAGAATGTCTCACAGGCTCCTCTATGCAGGATCCAGACCCACTATGGAAATTCTGTCATCAGCTGGGAAGTTAACTCAGCTGGGAAGTTAACCCAGCTGCACATCTTCTGGATGAACTAGGTCATGTCCAGCCATGCCAAACAAGCACACAATGAGATGTTCTCCATGTGCAACTCATGTTATATCATCCTTCAAGAATCTGTCCCTGATATTTTCACTGACCAAGGTTGATTGAATTTACTTTCATGGTACCACCTGCACAGACATCTTTGATGTGAGTCATTGTGGTGGTTTGGCCCTGACTGGAGGCCAGATGCCCACCAAAGCTGCCCTATCACTCCCCTTTTCAGCGTGACCTGGGAGAAAATAGATATTGAGAGGCTCAGGAGTCAAGATAAAGACAGGGAGAGATCATTCCACAATCTGCGTCATGGGCAGAACAGACTCAACACAGAATAAAGGAAAGAAAATTCTCTAATTGATGACACTGCCCTGCAGCCCCAGTGACACCAGAGTCAGGTAATGAGAAGTGTGACCATATCTAAAAGCACCTCCCCCCACCCCTCCCTTTTTAGCAGACTTCACTTTAGTCATGGTTTCACTCCCTTCTTCCTCCTCATTGTGGCATAGGAATGGGCAGGGACTGGGGGATTGGGGTTTTCAATCAGTTCCTCATGTGTTGTTTTCCTTCTTAGCCCAGGGGGGACATTCCTTACACCCTTCCCCTGACTCACCATGGGGTCCCACCCATGGGACACAGTCCTCCACAAACTTCTCCATGTGTCCTTTCTGTTGGGACTTCAGCTCCCCACCGACTGCCTCAGCATGGCTGCCTTTCATGGGGCACTTTCAGGCTCAGACTAGTCCAGCCTGGTCCCCCATGGACTCACAAGGCCCCCAGAAAATCTGCTCCTGTGTGGGTCAGTCTATCAATGGGCTGCAGGTTTCACTGCCAGGAACTTGCTCCAACATGGGCTTCCCTTGGGGTCACACCATCCTTCAAGTGTCTCCACCCGCTCTGATGTGGGGTCCTCCAAGGGCTGCAGGTGGGGTCTTTGCTCCCTGTCATCATCCATGGGCTGTGGGGGGACACCCGTTTCACCCTGGGTTTCTCCAGGGGCTCAGGGGCATCTCTCTCTCTAACACCTTGGGCGCCTCCTCCCCCCTTTCCTGCCCTTGGTGCCTGCACAGTCTCTCCCACCTTCTCACTCCCTTCTCTGGGGACAAAAAGTGGCCACTGGCATTTTCTGGCATTTTCTCTCCTCACTGTGATTCCCAGAGACACTGTGACCATCTCTGATGGGTTCGGCCCTGTTCAGGGGAGGGTTCAGCCTTGAGCAGCCTGGTGTTTGCTCTGTGGTGCCTGGGGGAAGCTCCAGCTGCTGCTTGGAGAAGCCACCCTGCAGCCCCCTCCTCTGCCAGAGCCTCGTCTCACAGAACCAGAACAGGCATGGAGGAGGTCGCTTCAAAAGTATTGAAATGGACAGTCTTTAAAAATGTGGATGTCACAAGGCCCGAAGAGACACTGAATCCAGGACATTATTCCAGTATGGCCATTCTTGTAATTTCACTATACTACTATTCACTACAATGACTAGTAGTCAATAATTACAGCCACATAGATGGCAGTGATTTCTGCTAAGAGCTTAGGTGGTCTGGCAAGTGGTGTAGACACCGTGATTTAGTATACCTAAATTCTGTTGGTGATTTTACTGTTCATCTCAACTGTGCGTAATTGTTATGGCTCTCTTTCTTCATCTCTGAAAAAGGAAAACCAGTAATGAGCTCTTGACATCTCTGAAAGAGTTACTGTGTCTGCCTAAACAGAATTTTCTATATAATCTATCCATCTATGTATATCTTAATTAGACATACATTAGCACAGTTGGTTTCAAGCACCGGATTTTCATCTTAAAAAATGAAATGCTTTAGCATAACCATAAGTAGACACATACGTTTTAATAAGAACAATATTTAGTTGGAAGCATTGGGAGCAAGAACAAATTCCCATTTACTAGATCTGTGTTAAAGCAGCTGAGGCTTTCATCCAAAACATGCCTCTTAAACCTACGAATTAAACTTTATGGGTTTGAACATATTATTCCTCTCACATTATTATGCTTTTTTTCTTTGTCAAACACCAGGGTAGTCACATCTACCAAAGCCAAGTAGAGAAAGCAGACTGGCTCGCTGCCCCCTCCAACTGTAACATTTTCTGCACTCATATCCTGTTTCTTTGACCTTTATTAAACAATTTGCGAGCACAACCCGGTCCCACTGTCGTCAGTGTTAAAATGTCTACTTACTGCAGCACAGCCAGGATTTTCACCCTCATGTTTTGCTCTGCATTAGGATGGAAAATGCTTGTTGCTGGCATGAAGTCTGAAAGTCCTCTGGGCACCCGGCTGCTCACGTGTGATGCACCGCACATGGGTCTGCAGCTGGGTTTTTCTTCTCCTCTTGGTGGATTACACAACCTTATCAAAGTCAGTAAGTGTCAAGTTTTGAGCTATGGGCTAGACAACGTTGCCCAATAACCACAGTTGTAGGTTCCAAAATCTGTTGTTCCTCATTTGTAAATCACAGTGATTCCTGTTAAGTGGTACCATGCATCCCTACATAAGCCAGCAGAGAACTACCTCCTGGCAGTATGTCCAGGACAGCCTGCCTTTTGTGGGCTTTGGAGAACTGTTGATGCAGACCAGAATGCATCACTACCCCTATGATACACCCTTTTGTACTGAGTTTTGGGGTCAGGTTCTTGAAAAATACAGGTGGGCTTTTCCCCCCTTGTCCCTGGTGCTCCTGCCTGATGTGGGCACTTCAAAACTTCAGGGCAGCAGAGTGCAAGGGCTGAGCCAACGCTAGATACGGGTCTCGTTAGGCGACGTCAGTGACTTTTCTTACGACATGCAACTCACTCACCAGGGGAGATGGGTGTCAATGTGACCCACAGGAGGGCTGGGTAGTGACAGACATAAATAGAACTGTCCTGGGGAGGAATCCCAAGGCTCCCACCCACCCCATCCACCCAGACAACATTTGTCTCCCAGTGCAATTCTGTGCTCCCTCCCCTCTGGCAGCAGCTGCAGTCCCTGTGCTCCTCTGAGGTTGATAAAACGAGCAGGCTGCATGAAGACATCCCCATTGCTGTATGGATGGCTGCTGGGAGACACCCTCCCACTGGAGGTGGAGAGCATCCCATCCGTAATGTCTTAGCATCTCGCTGCAAGCCTGAGAAGCTCCAGCAGTGTGGGAACTGTGCATTTCCAAAAATAAAATGGAAAGATCTAAGAAACTGCGTATTAAAGCAGCATTCCAGGCCCAGATACTTGTGCGTCCGAATCCAAAGCATTGTATGGAGAGAAGGGTGTGGAGTTGCTTTGACCACCTGTCCCTGGTGAAGATCAAGACATATGATGATGGCTTATGCCAGCTGTTGTTTTCCCTCTGTGCTGCTGGTTGAATATCCTCGTGTCTGGACTTCGCTAACCTCAGACTGCCGCTGTTGTGCTACTGCCCTCATTATTTCTCCCTGTTCACAAGCTCATCAAAAAAGATATAAAAAATAAAAGGTGCTCTTATTTGGCATTGAATTCCTCCAAGTATTACATCTCTGACATAAATATTTCTCCTTCACTCCCCTGTTCTTGTTACTTTGAGTCTTTGCAGACACAAAAGGCTGGCAACAGAAAGGCAGAGACATGGAGGTGGAGAGTGAAGGGGAATTAAAAGAGAATCACATAGGCTGTTTCTTATCCCTCACTTTATACTTTCTGAAATGTGTCACATCTGAAAAGCATTTTGCTTAACTCCTATGACTGCAAGAGCATTGTATCGCTGCCATTCTCACCTCACTGTGGTTTGTATTTTTGTTTGGTTGTGGGGGATTGTTTTTTGTATATCACAACAAAACTCCTACAAATATCGAGGGAAAGGAAAGCTGGAAATGAACTTGTAGTCAGAATTTGTTTAAAACATAGCAGCTGCTCTCACTGCTGGTGTGCTCAAGCCCAAGCTTTTGATAAGCTCTTTGATACAGCGCTGAGGTAATCCAACGGCTTTGATGCAGCATTATGGTGATCAGGCTCTTAGATACCGTTATTAAAATGATCTAAGTTCTTTTAACACTTCACAGAGCAGTGGCCAGAGCGCTAAGTTCAGCACCAGGTTACTCCAGATGCTTAGACAATATAGTGAAGTAATTCAGGGTTTCAGTGAAGTTCAAACTCTCTCATGATGAACTGAAATAGCCCACCCACCTTCTTCTCCCTTAAAGTGTTTTGACAGGGTATCGATCCAGTGCAAATTATTTAACCCCGCTGTAGCAAAGTGATGCAAACCTCCTGCTACCAAACTCTCTGACACCCCTTTGCAAAGGTGTAGGAGTTTTTATAATTGCCTGGGGACAGTAAAATTCTTGAACGCATTTGTTATTTTGCATGCTTGACAAATATATTCTCATAATACACGACAGATGCCAATACTCTGCAGTACTATTTTTAAAGGACTGATTAAAAATTGCTTTCATTTAAAAACATGTTGAACATGAAAACTGTCCATCTAAAATAAGACTCAGCAGTCATCATCCTACTGATTGTGCCTAAGTTTACAAATCACATCAGCCAGATAGCTGAAGCAGGAGAAAAGCCTGAGGCTTGCTACAGAGCTCTGCTGTAACACAGACACCAAAGCGGGCTAGAGATCCCTTTTTTCCCTGGGCATCTTGAAAACTGCTTCCATCTCTACGTTGTTTTATGCTTTTTTTTCTTTATTGCAAAATGTGATTATAGCCTAAGCAATGATCTCCCAGTGTGCCACGCTGGCATGTTGGGCTCTCTCCCTGATTTATATTGTAGACGTAACCAGTTGACGAGGAAAGCACTTGGATCAGCTCCTTGGCTAGCACAAATAGGTGATGTGATGCTTTCCTGACTAGCACAACTTCCGAACTGAATGCTCAAGATCTAAAACAGTACGTCCAAGTATGGTCTAATCGGTTTATAGATGTGCTGAAATTTTAATTTGTAGTCCTAGTGTATAAAGTTAAGGTGGCTGAATTTCAGTCGGACTTTACGTGCGCCCTGTTCACATGCACAGTTCTGGAGGTCACACAGACTTGCTGGTTGATGTCTGTTCACAGGATGGAATTGGCTCCTGCCATCCAAGTCAAAACCCAAATCACCCTTGGCTTAATTGGACTCAGTATCTTCAAAGTGAATGCATTATGAAGTACACTTTAGTTATGAAACACCCGTTGAAAGATGAGGCTGGATTTCAGATATCTCATACCAGCTTTTTAAAACACACCTCACATTGTGGCTGTTCATAGCTTAGTCAGAAATAAATCTTGTTCTCGATTCTTTCCATCTTTTAGAAATACAGCTGTTTACCCCCTTTTTTTAAATTTATTTTCATTTTCACACGATCCTTTCATATTTAGAAACTTATTTAAAGTGTTTTGACGGTATGAGCTGCGGAGTTGTATTGTTCTAAACATGGTTACCCAGCAAAGCAGAGAGGTTGCTCTCACTCCACAATGACTCTTATTATGGAAAAAAGGGGAAAGACCAGCAAACATCCTCCGACTCATTTCCTGACAAGCCTAAATGATAATCAGAATTATCTAGTTTTCTGCAGGAAAGGAAGGAAGAGACCCCTTGGTGGAAGCAATATCTTGGTTTTCTTCTTTCCAGAGAGTACATGCCTGCCTCGACTGAGACCCAGCTCTTTCCACATTCCCTGTCTTATCAGTTTTAACACTTTCAGTTTATCCTAACATCAGAACCATTTTTCTGCTTGCTCTTTCAGCATTAGTTTCCCCTACACTACCCTGGTCTATCGTGTACAAATGCTGCATGCGCCAAGGCTGCTCTCTGAGCACTTATTATTAATCATAAAACAAAAAAATAATTAAAAATTAAAAGCTGTGATGAACTTTAAACCTGTGATTGCCCAGCACCAACTGTGATGTTAACTGGAGTTAGAGAAACGCTGGCAAATGCAGTAACACACAAGAATAGAAAGAACCTGAATTACAGAACTTACTCCTGGAAGAAAAACCAGTATTTTAGCCAAGCAGGTTTTATATTTAATTTCTTTAGTTTGGATTTTCCCTTATAATCTCTTTGCATCCAGAGTACTCATAAACAAAAAATGGCCATTAATGGGGCTGATGTCAGAAAGAAAACTGCTTGGGAAGTGCTGAGATATGAACTGTGCTATGTAATTTCTGAGAAACCCTATGCGGGTTCTGTGACAACCGAACACCCAACTGTATATTTGCCCATGCAGACTTAGGGTTGGTTTTTTGGTTGTTTTTTGTTGGGTTTTTTTTTTGTGGAAGAATGTATTTTTGAAAGAGCACCCATTTTGGAGATGATGTGGGCAACAGAATAGAGATTTTCAGCTTTTCTGTTTGATTTTGAACTTGCTCTAACTTCTGTGATAATCGACGTGATCAGCTAGAAGCACCTAGGAGTTTATTTAAATGAGCAGAAATGCTCTACCCTTTTTGCTTTTGCCAAAGATATTGCAAAGCAGTGGAATTGTAGGTGGCTTAACTATCTTTATACATTTCTAGAGTACAGAAACACACACCGATATATACCCTGACAAGTCACACATTTCTTCCATCCATCTATAATCCTGTTATTCTATCAATCAACCATTCCTGCATCCCCCCTCCCATCCCCGTACCCGTCCTTTCATTTATGAAAGTGATTATATTGTAGCTGGGAAAACAGGGAACTTTGAAAGTTTGTAAGAAACTAGAATAAACTGCATTTGAAAATCTGGGAAAGTCAGAAGAACGTGCAACATATTTTCCCTTGATAAAATTGTGAAAAGCACAAAAGTACTCTTGAGACATATGTGTTTCCTTCTGCTGAGTGACAGCCTTAAGGACAGTACATGTGAGAGAGAAGTTTTAGAGGTAAAAATATTTTTTCTTTTAACTGAGTAGCAGAGAATCAGGGTTGTTTGAAGCGCATGTAAATTGGTAGTACAGTCTTTGTCTTTCCATACTATTTTTCTTCTTTCTATCTCCTGTGCACTGGTGGATTTTGCCCTTTGTCTGCTTGTCTGTTCAGGGCCTGGAATCAGCCCTGGAGCAGAATTAGAGGTATACAGCATAGGATTTTGACAAATTGTAATAAATACCAAAACCTGTGTGAAAGAATCTTCTAGAGAACCAAGGATATTTTATACCTGTTAATTGTCCCCTCTACAGGTGCCCTCAGTACACACATTTAGCATCAATCCCTTCCACCAGCATCATCGCATAGATGAGAATTGCACACTTACAAATCTGGATGTTCATCACAGTGATGCTAATTAATAAATCTGCTGAATAAGGTGCTGAAATAGCAAACAGTTTGCTTGCATGAGGTGTAAGTGGAATGGAGTCATAAGTCTGACCAAGGGAATTGAGTGGAGACAGTGGAGGTGATTTGCTCTCACGCCACAGATTTCAGTTAGTGGACCTCACGTTGGGGAAGGAGGGGTGCTCTAGCACAGTGATGATACAGACAGGCAATGAGATGGAGAAAACTGGTCTACCAAAGGTGATTCTGGCTGAGTGAGGAGAAGGGGTCACAAAATATAAAGGAAACCAAAAGGGTCAAAGGCTGCTGGTGCTTTGGAGGAAAGAGGAGCTTAAACTGATGAAGTTGTTAGAAGTCTTCATAGCAGCCATTGTAAAGGATAAATGTTAGATTTTGTAGGAATGATGGAAGGAAAATTGAGTTGAAAATTAATATGTGTATGGATTTAAATATTTGTATACTTGGAATGATGAGATGAAAGGAGAAGAGGGACATTAAGCATGGAATTGATGGATCGATTTCTTGAAAAAGATCAGAACAAAATCTTTTTTTTTTTTTTGAAAGAGCATAATTCAGGTTAAAGCTAAACGAAAGGGAGAAATAAGAAGGAAAGAATTGATGGGATGCTTAAGTCTTAGGTTCCTGCTTTGTGAGTGCGAACAGGAGATTTCCAAAAGGGTAACTATGAATAATAAGGGCAGGAGGTAGATGGTGGATTTAAGAGAGGCTTTTGAATAACCAGGCAGGGAGTTGTGCCACACGCATAAAGGTCTTCAACCAGAGGTGGATTTCTTGTATCAAGTAATCTATTGTTATGCAATTCTTGCTGGCAATAGTTCTTTGATGTTGGCTTATTGGAAGAACTTTGTTGAACTGAAAATTGGCATTCTGGATCCACAGTGAAATAGTGTCAGAGCAGATGACATGAACAGAATTTCACTTTGAGTACAAGTAACCACTTGCTAATAAACATTTCCAAATATGAATGTGGCACCGTGGAACTAAAAAACTGTAATTGGAATAATTTTTGCAGAAATTACCTTAAAATTAGTCAAAGGTCCTTTGAAAATTAACCTCATAATTCTGCCACTTTGTCAGCATGTCTAGAACTGTAAAGCACGCTCTGCTGTTACCTGTTCAACACAGCTCTGCTTAAAGAGAAATGTGAGCACTCTGTTCCACCCAGAGACAATGAATTAAGTTCTTACAGAAATTTAAATAAAATTGTGCGGTGGTAAGTTTTGTTATCAGTCCTAGAAACTGCATTTACAGCTTCCAAAACCTTTTTAGGCATCTTAATGGGCTGTTTTCCACCCTCTAGCCTCAAAGCAGAAAGATTAAAGCAAATGGCTCAGAAACGAACAGAAAAAGGTTTTGAGGTATTAACCAAAACCAGGCTAGAAAAGGTCTCAAAGCAGCTTTATCTGCTGGTGGGTACTTGCTCAGTTCAGTAGTCACATGATTCACACATTGGTTCATGTTTTTTTTTTCCAGAAATAGAATCAATAGAGAACAGACAAACCCACAGTTGCCAGTTTGCACAGTCTTGTGGTTTTTCTTGAGGGCTCCAGGCTTGCACAGGTCTACCAGATAATGAAGACAAACTATTTCAGTTCCTGCATGTCCATATGCTGCTCTACGGGGCTCTAGTTATCAAATAAAAGCACAGAAAACTAAGTGGTGGTTGAAACCGTCTAGCTAAAGTTTACACCAAGGGGAAAAAAAATATTATTTAAAAGCCACCTTTACATTTTTGGCAATAGTCTATTTGCTGTGTATTTCATTAATCACTCATCATTTATGCTAAAAGCCTTTCAACAGAAAGTCAATATGTTTAAGCCTTGATTAAAGCACATTGTAGCATTAGATGTGTAGTAGTAAATATCATGTACCAAGTCCTCTGTATTATGCCCAGGGACCTGTACCTTTCCTATGGGCTCTGCCAAAACCACACTCGAGCCTTTCAGCAGTTTTCTCAAACTTATGTCCACCACCACTTTTGATCTCGCAGCACTTCCACTGCATGAAATGTGTAAGCAGCAAGCAGAAGAGTTAACAAATGGATGCTAACATAAGAAAATGTGGGTTTTTTTTCCTCTAGCTAGGGAAGGTAAAACGGACATCAGAGTTAAAAAAGGTTTCCAGAAGCAATGAGTCCTGATAAGATCGCAGAACCAGAGGAAGTAATAATTTTGTGCTTCCACACCCTCGCTCCTGCAACCGCGTTAAGGGACCCACGCGCCCATTGTTTTAATGGTCTTCAAATGATGCAGGAAAAAAATATCATCAGTGTTATTCAAAGGCAGGAAAACCTTCCCTCATATTTTGTTAGGCACTTTTAGCACCCAGTAATATGAGAACATAGCACATACTGGGAAAGAATCAGAAATCATGTTTGCTTCTAGACGGTCAGTCCATAATGAGCCCAAAAGCCTTCCGCGACTTGTTGAGTTGACTGCTTAGGGCTTTGCATCAGGCTGAAATGTACTTCTGCCTTCATATAATTCCAGCATTCCAGCTGCATGACCACATCCCTTTGCGAGCAGGTACCTGAAGGAGCAGCATGCAAAGCACTCTGTGTTTATAGACACACTACGCTGTCTTCCAGCAAGTGTTGTAAATGGCCTCATACCAGCTGCCCCTGATTCTCTGCAAATCTTACATGTATTTTAACAAGCAAACTGGTCCGGCACAGTATAAAAACCAGAAAAAAGGATGCTATTATGATTAAGTATGAATTGTAAAGAGCCTGCATGAAATATTTCCTGTGATCTGGCATTGCAGAAACAGCCATCCGGTGAGCTATATGTTCCTTCCTTCTCAGAGCCCAATTCTGCAAGCTGCTGAGCATTAAAGTACACAATCATTTCAATAAAAGCTGAAAGGCTTCTCATTAGCTCCTAGCATTAGGCTGAAGGGCTGAGTTCAGCACTGATGCAGGATCTGTGCTGAAGTGTTACTCAAGGGTAAGGAAATTTCAGATGTTCATGTGCCCTTAAGTAGATGCTTAATTGATTAGTATAAGAGATGGACTTGCAGTGCAGTAATTTCTGCAGTCTTAAGTTATATGGTGCGGTAGGATGCTCTGAGAGCTAATGTCTGAAGATGAAGACTCATAAAATGCCAACAGTCCAGATCTTCTTTTGAGTTAGTGGTGTGCCTCTTCTCCATGTCCTCGCCATCTGGGCTGGTGCAGGTTAAGGCATTCAGGACATCTTAATTCATTCTCTGCTCGGAGTATTTGCAAATGAGATGGAAAAAGAAAATAACAGAGATCTTTCTAAAGGACTGAAAGCCTCTATTCACTCCCACTCCAGAGGTTTGGATGCGCTTTGGCAAGCAGGGAGGCTTTTGAGTGGTTACCCAAAGCGACAGTCAGACCTTCTCCCTGCTGCTGCATAGATCCATTTCAGGGAAAATTCAGCTCTGCCTCTGCAGCCCCTGAATGGAAAATGCCTGAAAGTGACATGATGCTCTGACCAAGCACTGCAGCCTGCAGAGCAGATTGGGGAAGGGAGGAAAGCGTGCAGGCAGCCCGTACCCTTGACAGGAGCCAGTGGTGCCGGTACTACCCAGTGCATGCTTGGTACCTGCAGCATGGTTGAGTCTCAAACAATTTCCCTCCTGTGAGCTTTTGGCAGCTCTTTTTCTTCCCTCAGTGCTGCAACTGGGGCTTGATTGTCCCCTGAGCCTTTGGTCTCCATTGGGGTCCTTGCAACCTCCCTGCTGCAGGGAACATCCAGAACCTTTTGTGTAAACTCTTTGGTTTTAGGGTTTGATTTACTTATTTTTCTGCCCTTCACTGCCCTTCCCTTTCCCCATTCCTCTATACCCTTTCTTCTTTCCCTTTTCCCTTTTCCTCTTTCCCTTCTTTCCCTCCCCTCTCATCTTTCTCCTTCCCCTTTTCCCCTTTCCCCTTCCCCCTTTCCCCTTTCCCTTTTCCCCTTTCCCCTTTTCCCTTCCCCCTTTCCCTTTCTTGCCTTGGGCAAAACCATGTCTCTTCCACTAATTGTTAATTGGGAAATTGTTTGCAGTAGTTGTGGGCATGAATTCAGTCTGACTGGTGAGAAGGAAACTCCAAGTTGATGTTACATGAAGCACCTTTACAAAGAGGTGTGGGTGACTATGCAAAGGAGTTTGGGCAATGCTGAAGTAACATTTTAGGGTTTTTTTCTGACAGAACAGTTGCGATTTCCTGTTCTATGGAAATGCCAAACTCCTGATTTCATTTCAATCCGGAATTTTAAAGCCAACATTTCCAAAATGTTCCACACAGCAGAAATATACTTTAATAAATACAGCTGCAAAATACCATTCTACTATCAATTTCTGGGGGAAGAAAAAGGTATGTCCCTGAAGCATAGTGGCCCAAAGTGTCAGTTTAAATGCACGGATACATTTTAAAGCACAGTGATTGAGATAAATCTTGATCAGCAGACTCTATTTGCACCTTTCTTTTATTCCCCTTTGTATACAATTGATTTGTGATCACTGAAAGCAAGATCAGAGCTCAGTAATATGTACTGTAGCTCACAGGTTCACTGGGAAGTATTTATTTTTTAATCATGTATCTCTTAGATTAATTGTTTGGGATGATCAAAGGCTCAGCAGGTGGTGGGGATGATTTAGAAACCACAAAATTGGTGTTATCTTTCTGATTGACATCCTATTAGTGCAGCATATATTTCCTGTTTGTCAGGAATGTAAAGTCTGAACATTCGGTAATAATATCTAGTAATATTTTGGAAATGGAAACTATTGGCTGGCTGCATTTTAACAAGATGAGAAATCTTTTGATTTCCTTCTGTCAGGTTTGAAACAGAAGCTGAGCACATGTAGCCCAACCTTTCCCGACAAAAAGAAAAACTAGCAACAAGGCACCTGCTGATGCTTTTTCCCGCTCGCCTCGAGCCACAATCCCTCTCTTAGCATTGCCCTTCAAAAGCAACCAAGCCTGCAAGGTTTTAGAGAGATGCAAAATAATCACCAAAATAAAATAAAATGAGAGAACAGCTGTCTTGAGACAGGTTTGAGGCACGAATAAATAAAGCCCGTCCTGAGGTCTTCCTCTCACCCACCTCAAGCTGCATGTTTCTGCTCCATTTCGGGTCAGGTCTTTTAAGATCATACCCCTTTTTCCTGACAAGAGCAATTCCAGCCTCAGGAGGAAATTCAGGACACAGCTGCTTGAGCTCCTCTCTGAAGCACTAGAAATCCTGGCATTTTTCTTCCTTTGTTTCCCAAAACCTCAGCTAGCTCAGAACACGCTTTACTTTTTTTTTTTCTCCCAAGTCATTTTCCATTCCCTTTTTTTTTTTTCTATTAGAATAAAACCTTAGATCATCACTGATTATGTTTCGTCCCTTGCTCAGTCTGAGAATTTTTAAATTTTTTTTCTCTTTCCCTTTTCACAATAGGGAAGTGTGAGATACATTTGTGGGATGAAAATGGGAACGAAAAGAGAAACAAAGAGAAGAATATAAAGTAACAGAAGAGTCTGAGTGAAGGCACAGGGAAAGCAAAACAAGAAACTCAATGAACCCAGTGTTTCACAGTCTCTTGTTTTCGATCAGCTCCCTCTCTGGGGAGACACCTGACTGTAATAACAGCTTTGACCTCTTTCTCTTAGTAAACAATTTGCCTTAAAGTTAGAAATACACATTCTCACTGCCAAAAGCAGAGCCACCCCAAGAAATGTGCAGAAGAAGAGCCAAAAAGTTTAAAAAGCCATATTTCTGAGGGAGATGTTACGTCCTCTGCCTGACATGGGAGGATGAACAGAAAGAGCTGGCTCCAAGCCACAGCAGGGTCTGGTCACAGGGCAGCACCTATTTCTGCCCCTTCTGCCACAGGGTCCTGCAAACAGCCTTCTTCACCTCTTCCTCATCCTGCCACACCACTGCAATGTGCTTCGCCTGCCTCATCTCCATTCCCTTTACGAAAAGGGCAGGTCTCCAAACGTGGTCCCCTAAGGGAGTTTGCACCACGTTAAATGGATTCAGCACAGAAGAAAACACAGGGACACCTGGAGAGAGCCGAGGACTGCAGGAAGGCTCCTCGCTCTGCAGAACCAGGTCCCCCACAGTTTAGCTGTTCCTAAGCACCGCTATTGGAAAGTAACACTGATATTGAAAAAATTGTGGTCGTGACTTTTGGACAAAAAGCTGCAGTTATGTTACAGTACCTGCCCTCTAAACAACACCTTTTGCTTGATATTTCAGAACCATAACAGAATCCATAGTGCTACGTGCCTTCAAGATTGTTACAGCTGCTAACCAGCATCCCAAAACAACTTGGAGTAGATGCTGTTTTACTCTTACCTGTGTTTAACAAAAAGGTGCTAGGAAATAGCACCATCCAAATCTTCTGCACTGATTATTTCAGGCACAATTTAATTAGAACTTTGTTTTTTAAGACTTGTAAGATTCTCCCCTACTCTTTCCCAATAAATATGTGGGGATACTTATGTTTACTATATCAGCTGTAGAAAACTTAGCAGCAATTGCTTCACACAACTTCAGCCTCCACTTAAAAAACCCCAACACACAAACAGTAACCCCCTCCAATGATGTTTTCTGTATGCTAATGTGAAGAGTGGAAACCATATATTTTTGTGGATTCAAGTGTTATTTTTTTCAGCAGGCTGCAAATTAATACATTGCATACAGAAGATTGGGTAAGACATGTACAAAAGCCATGCCAGCTACCACATTCGCTCCTCTCCATGTGTTGTAAATGGGTACATGCATGTTTGCAGGATGATGTGCCCTAAAAATGCCTCCTGATAGCTTTTCCAGGTGCACAGGGCTGTGTAAAGGGCACTGTTTCCAGTCATCTAAGGGCGGTACCCACCAAAGGTGTTTAGACAGCCCAAGCAATTCCTTGCCATTTCTGCTGGCTCTTAGAAAACCTTTTATTGAGGAAAAACAAGGGATGAAGACACTTCAGTCAACACCTCCTGTCATATATTCCTGCTTATGTAACATGACGTTTAAAAATAAATAATAAAGCAACGAATCAACAATCCTGTCTGGTCGCCTGGACATCATCAATGACAGTCATATTTACTGATTTATTGTAACATTTATGAGGTGAGTATTTAGTGGAAAGGTAAGTTTCAAACTGAGAAGCCATTCCTACCTCTCAGAACTTCCCACAGACTTATGCATCTAGTAGAGACATCTCAGCTCCCCAGAAAGCTTTTGAAGTGTATAAAGAAACTCAACCACGCTATAGCTTCAGTGCCTTCCTCTGTGCAAATATTACATTTAAGCTCCAGCATGAATTATTAAACCTCCTTATAATGGTTGTGATTAATCTTCTGCCAGCTAATCACTTTCAAGCCCTCCCTCCTCACTGAACGCACAATTTTAAGAATGTCTCCTCTTTGCACCCTACCCCTCCACTAAAATCTAATAGCCTGACAACAACTTAAGGACCTTTGTGTAAACGTTAGGCTGTTTTCCTAATGAAAACCGCTTTTTTCCTCTGCAATGTAAGCCATGGTTCAGCAATTTCAGCTTAAGGCTCTGGGTGCAAAAAGGAGTACTGAAACCAGCCATGTAAAAGGACACGTTAGCTGGTGGCAGCGGCTGCAAGGGCAATGCGGTAACTGTGTCAAGCTCTTCAAACTGGGGATGCTAAACCATTTGATGAACTTTTACCCTCAAAGTCTAAGGCTGAGTGAACTTCTCATTTGGTCTGTACTGCATTTAATCCCCGTTTTGCTTTGCCCGGTGCTAGGCAGAAAGAGTGAGTTATCTTACTGCTCCCTCATCATATTATGTGGCTGCCCAGATGTCTCGTGACTCTTCTCAACATCTAACAAAGTTCCGTCTCATTACGATCCCAGCTTAATTTCACAGAGGAGACAGCTCACTCATCAAAAGTCTGAAAAACTAAAGACTTCTGTGCCCTGTGGGGATGCTCAGAGCCTTGCATTAGTGGCTATGAGAGCCTATAGCTGCTACACAGTCCTCTTAGCCCTAGGAACTGGAGAGACTTGATCCTACACCTGATAGGATCTTTTCACAGCAGAGACAGAGCCATCACCCAGGAGGGCACCAGCCAGTGTTTTCCTCTGTGAAAATATTTCCAATTACTTCAGTGATACTTAGGTTCAGTCCTCATCTCCCAGCTTCTGTACATTTATCTCTTTGATGGGTTTAGGACTCAAATGTGGCTGACATATGGATTTTGCTCTTTTTGTTTTAAGCGGGTGGTTTCTATTAAAATATTTTTGGGTTTTGTTTTTTTTTTAATATATATATAATGTTTTTATTGTACAGCAACCCACCGTGTCTCGATGGGGAAGCATTTGATATGTTCAATCTTATTAGCAATACTTATTATTATTTCAAAAGGTTGGATTGGCTCATTTGTAAGCTAAAAACACGAAGGTATTATGTGCTCTGTTTTCCCTAAAGTTTCGATGAGGAGAACAGAAGATGAATAGTGAACTGGATCCTGAAAAGTCAGCCTTAGTACTATTATACATAAATAGCAGTATTTTTGCAAAATATAGTGCAATTGTGTATAAATAAATAAAAGCTGCCCTGAAATGAACGCTATCAATGACATTACAATTTTTGAAACATGAACTTACTTCGTAGGGCTTATCAGCAAATGGCTGACATAGCCCTTGTTCCAAAAAGGGCTTTAGGAGTTTGGAGGGAAGAATGGAAATGGATTCGAGGTCTTGCAGGTTGCTTTGACAAAAGACTTAGCAGAGCGCCCTGCTTGATGAATTTGGATCTCATTTCATACTTGCTTGTGGTAAGGGATGTGGGAGAAGGAAAGCAGAACTTGTCCCAGTCATACATGTTGAGTCCTCACAAATGGAGTCTTTGCAGTCAAACGAGGAAAGAAATTTTCTTCCGTCTCAGGTGTGATCATTTCCACAAAGGGGTCAAAGATCTAGTAACTCAAGGGGACACTATTTTACACAATTTTAAGCCTTTCAACAGCTACCATTTAGATGGTCTGAACAATCCTCTATGCCCCTCATTTCCCTTGTTCTTCTAAGACAAGTAGCTAGTTGTGGAAAGACAGACCCTCCTCTAAGCAGGGTGTTAATGCTGTTTGCCTACAACTCTTGAAGTAGTGCTTTTTTTTGTCATCGTAATGATGAGAGCACTTAACTTCACTGCTCTTAAGAGAAGACCCTGACTCTTTCATCCTTCCCTATTGTGCTGCAGATGGGTGAGATCAGAAATAACTCAACATTACAAATGAGAAATTATCAAATAGGGAGGACAATTGTGGAAAGAGGGTATGACTGTCAAACTTGATCTTTCTATCTTTCAAATTTTTTTCAGGTAACAGACTTGTAAATCTTTTTCTCTCCATTTTAAACATTATTTTCATCCCTTTTTTGTTTTTAATATGACAGAAAAAGCTATTTGTTTGTGATTTTTTCCCCATAGCTTTGCTTTGCTTTGTGAAAAGCCAAGCCAAAACCTAAACATGGAAACCCAATCCTGAGTGAACTCAATAGCAGAAAACGCCAGATATTCAGATTTTTTTCAGTTCATTTTCATTAAGAACCAAATCCTCAAGTGTCTCTGCAGGCAGAAATGATTAGTGTTCTATTCTTAGGATGAATGGAGTCTAACTGACAAAGAATTAGGCTTTCACAAAGTTTGACAGCAGCTTTTTTGTTGACCTATACATAATGTACCTTCTTAAAAGAAGAAATTAATTTCTAAGTTCTGCTTAAAACAAACGATTATGCAAAATTATATCATAACAGTTCAATTCATAAAAAATTTATGTTGTGGGAGATTTCTAGAGACACTTGTACTGGCATGGTGACAGTCAAGCTTAACTGCAAAATAGCTGCCGTGCTTGTCCCTTCGCACTATGGCATGACTGCCATTTTGTGCTGGAAGAGGTGAACAAATAGCAATAAAAATATTTGTGCAGTAATCTAAAACACCGACATGGTGACTGCACCTCCCTGTAAATTTTTGCTTTGTTAATTTATCAGCATGATGTAAGGATGGGTGTGTGAAGGGAATGCATGTATTTTGTTTCACTGTAATTCGCCCTCTTGCAGTTCTGGAATGCAAATTCTAATATCTATTTGGATATTCCATTAGAATCCAAGAGAGCAGTAACTTCCCTGAGAAATCTTGGTTGTTTTCCCAAAGAAGGGGTGAAAATTTCATTTGAATAACTTTCCTGCAGTATCATCAATGTTGTGAGATCATTCTCTGCCATCTTCTTATAATGATTTGGAGTCCTCCTGAGACAAGGGAATGAAGGCACAAGGGAAAGAAAGGTGCATAAAATATTTTGAAATTGAAAGATGAAACTGAGTTTATGTAAAGGTTTACATAATCTGCTTTTGCTGATTCGTCCTATAAAAATTAAGAATATTCATGCATTGAGGCTACCATAAGTCACTTAGTGCAGTGTGTTTGTATCCAGTTGAATCAGAAGGAAGGACAGAATAAATTTCCCCCAGCCCAATCTACCAAAAAGCTAGGCAAATGGTAGAGAAACAGGGCAAAATAAATAGCTGCTACCCAGGTTGCCAAATCTGTAAGAAATATGGACTAGGCAGAAGGTTATGGCAGCAAATAGTAAGAAAGGGATGAAATAGTCCAGCTAAAATAAGTGGGACTAGCAGCAGGCACTGACGACAGTCACTGAGACATGGATCTCCTCCAGGATGAATTTCTACAACTGAGGAGTCTCAAGCGTGAAAGATCCACCTTGGGACTAGGTTTGCACAAGCCCAAAAACTGCAACAGGTTGGCCCCAGCTGACCAGAACTACTGCCTGCAGTTCAAAAGTATTATAAAATGAAAATTCTCAGAGTCCTTGGATAGAAACATCTTCCATTTTTGTAGTTGGCCTTGATATTCTAAAGCTTTTGTATCTTTGCTTTCAGTTTCCAAGGGATCCTTTCAGTGGAAGCAAGGTCTTCAAGGGTGCTTGAAGACCTTGCCCCCACTGAAATCAATGGCAAAACTCTTATTTGATTTAATGGCAATGAGATAAATGTGGCAACTATTCTGTCTCTGACATGCATTTCAGACCTTGTTCCCCTTCTGTAATATAGCATCTGCACACATTACTAACCTTACCAAAAGGAAGGTACCAGCAGAGGAAAGTATCTCATTTCTGAGGGTGGCAGAATTGGTTCCAAATCAATCTTTTAATGTCAAAACTCTTTTGTTTTTTCCCCCCTTCTTTAAGGGTTTGGGGGCACAAATCCTTATTCTGTGTGGTGGGAGAACACAAGCCGTCATTTGTGTCCATTTACCTTCTTGCTCCTGAATTTCTCTTTTCTTGAAACCCTTTCAGATTCCTATCCACTCTGTTTAACCTAGCTGTATGGATCATTGTTGTTCCTCATTCTTCTTGTAAAGGCTAGTAATGTTTACAAATGCTTCACTGGGTTTCCTGCTGTGTCATCCTAGTGAGTGTTTCTGAAGTCTTTTAGTCTTAGAGCCAGATATTTAGGAGACTACACTCCATTATTACTCTCAATCCCACTGAAATAAAATAAAAGTACTTGTAATATTTTTCACATCAGGTCCTTATCTCAAATGAAAAGGTTGTTTCCCAACTGATAAGCTTCAGTTTAACTTTTTAAAGCATTTGATGGGAAATGAGTGTAAGGGATGGCTTAGGGTATTGTCAGAACTGTACTAGGCAATGTAGGGTCACTATCCTTCAGAGAGCAACCAAACACAAAGAAGAAAATTGCATATACTCAGGTTTCTTCTCTGCTCATCAAATAAATCATCTTAGAAGAAAATATTCTGGGGGACATTTAGGACTGAGGAAGAATTCTGACTCAACTGTTATTTCTTTACCCCAGGTATAATGCTCATGAAGAGATGGGATGGCCAAGCAGGAGTCAAGAGAAAGTGAAGATGACCCTTTGCTCCCCAAAACGCTCCTCAGCATCTGGCACCCCAAAGGAAGGTGTGCGCACTATACCAGAGCACAGCCATCCTCCTCTTCCTCACTTGCACTCAGATGGAGATGAGCCGCAATACAGGTTTACTTTCTGGCTTATAACCAGCTCCTGTATCATTTCTTTTCAATTCCAACTTCCCAGCTGTGTCCTATGTGGTATTCTCAGGGAATCAAACCCAAATCTATTACAGACTGGCTGTTCTTTATTAGATTTTGCTTTTTTTTTTTTTTTAGTATAAATATTTAGAAAAAAAACCTGGTACATATACTTAGTAATTTTCATTTTAAATTTTTGAGGGAGAATCAGAGAGGCATGACTTAAAGTACCAACCATTAAAGAATCAGGTTGCAAGAGGAGATCCAGATGCCTCTGGTGAATGAAGGACCACTCTGCTACCCTTCAGAGCTCCAATCCTCCTGTGCACTTTCAAAGGCCTCACCTTCATGCACAGGGATTTCCATAGAACACATATTTCTCTACTCATTTTGCAGCATAGTCACGTCGCTGTGTTGTTTCTATGAAGCTGTGGCAGTTTGTTGAATAAGGTGCAATTAAACATGAGCCAGTCTGGCAGAATTGGGCCCTTGGTAAAGAGAATGAAAGCGAAGGTTGGGGGCTCCATGCCCTTAATCTGTCCAGACAGGGAGGCAAAGAGACAGAATTCGGCCCTTCTATATTTAGCTCCAGGCTGGTTATGCTATCTGCATGCCATTGCTGAGCGGTGGGATTGCATCTGTCCGGGCTGCTTTCATGTGACTTCTTCCATCGTCCCCATTTGTAAGAGCATCTGAAGTAGATAAGTAGGAAAACTGGCAATAAACACTCACCCCCAGGGATACTCTGACATCAGTTGCAGCGATGCTCATCCGAGGGGCATATCTCCTGTTCATAAACCCGATGACAGATCCTGGCTTGTTTTCTGCCCAGCTCACTTTTGGAGGCAAAAGAGCATATGACAGGGAAGCACTGAGTAAACCAGGGTGAGTTGTACCAGCTGGGAGCAGCTTTTGCTTCAGGAACATCTCAGGAGTCTCTGAACACCCAAGGCCTGAAGCTCAGGGCAGATATTTGTTTTGGATTTGCAAAGAAAGAGGATTTCTTGATTTCCCCCTGCTGTCCTGGACACCACAAGGCTGGAAGCCAGCCAAGCAGATCTTCCCGAGGAGCAAGGGGGCTGCTCCTGCCACTTCAGTCCTAAGTGGCAATACCCACGTGAACGAATTAAAAAGTAATAAGTTCAATGAGTTTGACACAATCTATGGATTCAGAAGTAATTAACAGGGATAATTAACTTTAAAAGGGAAACCAGATGATTTGTAAGGGAAGAGTGGAGAAGAGATTCAGCGTTATTTATCCAACTGATTCCCTTAAATAGATTAGCTTAAACTTCTGTTACTAAGACACTGTACCAGCATCAAGAACATCTGTTTTTTCCCTGTCCCTGTCTGCCTGGATTTTTGACTGAACTTATATCAACACAGTTTTAGAAAAGCACCCGAGCATTTTCCTAAAACCAGTCATCCATTAAATAAATACTAACTGGACCTGTAGCTGAAATAACTGACGTATAGGCTCGTTACAGAAATCATTTAACACTGTGATTGTTGATCCAGTCATTATATTAATTTTATACTGTTACCATGGATGGCAAGATGTTAGTATCTGAAATCTGTGTTCCAGTAGAGGATTTGCTTTCTTTTCATAGTATTTGCATTGTTACCGTACAGGTGGATCTCTGCTATGGAACAGACCTCACCTGAGTTTGCTTTGATATATAGCCACTAAATTTATGTAAAGGTCAAATTCTCCCTTGACTTTTAGACATTAGGAAAAAGTTCTTCCCCAAAAGGGTTATTGGACTGCCCATGGAGGGGCTTGAGTTACCATCCCTGGATGTGTTTAAAAGACAGGTAGATGAGGTGCTCAGGGATATGATTTAGTAGAGGACAGGAACGTTTGAACTTGATGATCTCAAAGATCTTTTCCAACCGTGTGATTCTGCGATTCTGTGATTCTGGTATTTTGCCATTCAAGAAACCATCTGAAGTTTCTCACAGTGGTCCTACCAGTTTCCTATATGAAAACTTAAATATTTTTGGAGCATCAAAAAAAAAGATTCAGGCTCTTTTCTTGCAATACCTTCCTGTCTGTTTCTATGTCCCATTTTCCAGGTGAGGTACAGTCCTCTAATTATGTCTGTGAGCATGACAAGTGGTGCAGCCCATCTGCCAGAACCCTTATTTTCTTGATTTCTATTCCACTCAAAACATGTTTCAGGTTCGGCACATCTCTAACCCCTTCCTTCGTGACATCTTGCTGTTTTCTGTGACTGCCGTGGGACCTTTTAGGGCTAGCACTAAAGTAGTACGTAAAAACATCATTTCCTCCAATTTTCATCTCCACTCCATTTCAGTTTCTTAAGTATTAATTTTTTGGTGAAAAGTAGCTTTTTGAAAAATTCTAACTTGGTGTAGTTTGTTTTGGTTTTGTGGGGTTTTTTTTCCCATAGATGATTGAATTTAACCCAGTGCACAGATCCAACACCAGCCAATTATGGCCTCAAAAATATCCATAAGAATTTTTCTTGAAATTAATGGGAATTGTGGAGGAGGCAAAATTTGATTATTTCCTTTTCTTAGGTTATGCTCCTTAGGGCAGTTCACATTTTTTATTGTGTGCAGCCAACGGGGGTGACAATATCAGACGGAAAATGAAGCAGTTGCCAGATATTTTCCATTTCGGTTAATAAGCCCCTTGCTCTGTGTCAGACTGAAGCTTATATTGAGGGCAGGCAGGGATTTTATTTTATTCTGGAAATATATTTCCAGTATTCTTGAAAAAAAAAAAGAAAATTTTATGAGCAATTCAGTCTTCATACTTTTAATCCTTGAGCTCTTTCGAAGGCTACCAGTGTTTCGGGGCCAAATGTTGAGCAATTGCACAATGCAAAACCAAGCCCAGACTGGAAAAAGTACAGCAGAGCAAAAAAAAGCATTTGGCTTTGGACCTTCTGTCACTATTTGATACAGAGACGCTGAGTGAGACCTAAGGCACCAAAAGATGGCCAGTGCGATAAAGCAAGAACTGAATGAGCATGTCACTTTTTAGGTGAAGCCGTGGGTATTTCATGGTGCTTTACAAGACTATTTTACATACAAAATAATGATATATATGCAAAACCTAAATCCCATGACAAAGTTTCTGACTCACTGAGTTTTACACTGTTTCCTGTTAAGAAATGCTTCCTTTGTGCATGTCAACAGTGCTTTCAGTTATGTTCAGTTTGCTTTTTCAGTCTTTAAGAACAGCTTCCCCTTTTTTTTTCTTTTTTTTTTCCCCCTCTTTGCTTTCTCCATATTTTCTCTTAATTTTTTGATGTGGTTTTGGAAACAATATGTAATAATATGAATTATATTTTGTATTTGTCAAAGGTATTGGACATAATCTTTATTGTTGATTTTTCCAAAGTGGCATCCATCATATAGTACGTTAAGAAAAATAATTTTTCACAGGCTGGTGTAATTGCCCTTTATTCTTGCTTGTTACGGACATTAGAGGGAGAAGCACTGCAACACTCAGATAAAAATTTCAACAAGCCTTTTGCTCTCCAAAGGCTTCCCCTCATTACTGCTGACTTTATTGGGTTTGGGTTTTGGGGTTGGGTTTTTTTTTCCTTTCTTTCTGCTTTTTTTTTTGGTACATTTACTACTGGCAGAAAAAGCTCAATTAAGAGCTCTGCTGTATCTATCCATAAATGTTTTCAGTGCCTCCACAGGAAAATACAGGAGTCTGACTTTGGATACACAAAAGCCAGATGTAAGCCCATTTTCCCATCATTTTATTCCCAGTGACAGCAGTGAGTAGGTCCCTGTCTAGTTCTTGACAAGACTGTAGGGTGGTTTTTAGCAGACAACGGACAAACCATTCTTTTGATATAAACTGGCACAGATCTGCTCAAGACAGTTGGATTATTTACATTTTCAGTTTGGCTGAGAGAGACAATTTAGAGAGAAAGAGTATGTTTCATTACAGCCCATTGGCTATAACGAATCACACATGGTGCTACAAAAACTTCTGGCCGCCGTCAAATACATCCTGCATTTCTACGGCTGGTAGAGAAATTTTCAGTAGAGAAAAACCCCTCTCTGACCCATTAAGACAAACAAGGACCTTTAGTCTTCCCCGATCCTTGTGTCTGAATACCTCACATGTAGACATTTGGCATTTGTGGTGGTTTGGGGGAATTTTTTTGTAATTTATGCCAGTATGAAGTGTGTGAGAGAGGGCATTGAATATCTTTAGTTACAGCAGGAAATGTTAGGGGGGTTTATTAAAATGTTAATAAATAATTACCACCAGATAGTAAATGTTTCCTTTCTCTGTGTGTTTTTAAAAGGCTTTGACACCTGAGATTTGTCAATCCATAATTTTGTGTACAAAGGTCAGCACCTAAAAACAGGTCTACAGTACAGGCAGGTTAACGTTCAGTTTAAGTGAGAGGTGAGAGGGTGAGTAAGTTTAGGTGAGAGGGACCAAGAGGGTCCTGAGGGACACCAGGATGACCATGAGCCAGCAAGGTTCCCTCATGGCCAAGAAGGCCAATGGCATCCTGGGGGTATTAGAAGAGGGGTAGTTAGTAGGTCTAGAGAGGTCCTTCTCCCCCTCTTCTCTTGCCCTGGTGAGACCACACCTGGAATTTTGTGTCCAGTTCTGGGCCCCTCAGCTCAAGAAAGACATAGAACTCCTTGAAAGAGCCCAGCACAGGGCAACCAAGATGATTGAGGGAATGGATCACCTTCCTTATGAGAACAGGCTGAGAGAGCTGGACCTCTTTAGCCTGGAGAAAAGGAGACTAAGGGGTGACCTTATTAATGTCTATTTAATATATAAAGGGCAAGAGTCAGGAGGAAGGAGCCAGGCTCTTCTCAGTGATGGCAGGGATAGGACAAGAGGCAACGGGTGCAAGCTGGAGCAGAGGAAGTTCCACATGAATGTAAGGAGGAACTTTTCCACTGTGAGGTTGATGGAGCACTGAGACAGGCTGTGCAGAGAAGTTGTGGAGTATCCTTCTCTGGAGACATTCAAACGTACCTGGATGCTTTCCTGTGTGATCCAATCTAGGTTATCCTGCTCTGGCAGGGATGTTGGACCAGATGATCTTTTGAGGTCCCTTCCAACTCCTAACACTCTGTGATTCTGTGATTCTGTAAGTGAATGTGTAGTCCACATCACTAGGTTTAAGTGGAAGTGTAGCCCACATCAGAAGGGGGAAAACCTCAAAAGCATCATTACGCAGATGAGTGTTTTACTTATTGAACAAAGTACTTACTGTAACAAAGATGGGATCCACAAATACAGGCTAAGCAAACACAGGTTGTCACCCTCACTGCCAAGTTCCGGGTAACAGTACTTTGGGACTGCAGCTAAGAGTGTACAAGGTATTTTCTCTGCCTGTTTGCCAAAGTTCACCTTACTCAGTAGTCTGGCATAGCCTGCAGCACTCTAATAGCTGATGATAGTATGGATGAATGAATTTGTTCAATTCTCCATTGCCTTTCTGAGTGAGTTTGCCTACGAGGCTTTAACATGGATTCATCAAATACGTATTACAAAAGCAGCGTGGGACTTGAATGCTCAATTGTGGCTGATCTGATACAGATGAATCTTATACATGAGGAAACCTTAGTGCTCTTTCATTTTTCATACATTAACTTTAAAGTAAGCAGTAGGAAAATGTCAAAGAAAATAAAGAAGGCAAAATAAGGTACTTATGGCTTAAGAAGTTAGCTTCTTTTCAAAGTGATGCATGGGTGGTACTGTATAAATTCCTGTTTGTGAATAAGATTTGTGTATGCCTCCCATGTACCATTTTGAAAAGATACGTTCAGTGTTAGAACATTTGTATTTGTCTTTCATTAAGAAAATGTAACCCAGTGAGTCACCTATTGAAAAGAGGGCTGCAGAACCACTGCTGTCAAAGCCCAGGATTGTTGAAAAGAGGGACTGTGTGTCTGTGTGAAATATCACAATTACAAACTGCAGAAGAATGTCTCTTGCTCCCTCTCTCAGTTCAAAATACAGATATCTGTGCTTAAACTTTTATCTCATTATTGATATTATTATTATCAGTCTTATTATTATCATTTACTTATTTGTATAGCTCGGCGGCTTGCTAGGTACTTTATGTGTGAGTGAAATTCACATTATCTGCCCTAGATAGCATGTTATTTCTCTTCTCTGTTATTATTTTGGAAATTATTCCACAAGTCAGAGTCTGTAGTTACAGTATGCCATAAGCTAAAATTTCAAATATCAGAAACGTGGAATTAAGAATTCAGTCAAGAAGTAGAAAAGGATGAGGTATGGCTGCACAAGACACTGATTGTCTCTTTGCAGATAAACACCTTAGAAATTAGCATTTAGAAGAAAGAACAAAGAGCTCAGAACTAGAATCTAATATTTAATCCCTTGTTATGTATATAAAACGTATTGTTTAAACTGTGTTTTAAAAAGTGCTGATGGTTTGGGTGCTCAACCCAGGGGCACAGAAAAGCAAAAAATTGAATTGACAAAAGGAGGTGAGAAGAGATCAAAGCATTGATTCTGCTGCCCAAAGCGCCGCTAAGAAACCTTACGTCTGTTGCAGGCTGTGCGTGGTTTGTGAACTTCTGCAGTTCTTGTCCCACCAGTCCCAAATAGCATCTGCCATCTGAATAACACCTTGCAAGCTGCAGGCTAGCTCCTGCTGCATCCTTTAGCAACAAGACCGGGTTGAGCCCCATGTCTGAGACACATAGGACGGACACGGTTCATCCTGAAGGACAGGGAGAAACTCAACCCATCCAGTGGTTTTTACCTCCATGAGAACGTGCTGAAGCACAGGTATTTGCCCACACAGTGGATTTGTTGTTAGGACCACTTTTGGGGGGGACTTATAGGATCTAATCTTGTGATTCTAATGATTTGTCCTTTTTTTTTTTTTCCTCTGTTAGAGATTTGGGGTGTTCCTTCTATTTTGTTTTGGTTTCCTTTGCATCATCAACACCGTCTGTGACACTTAAGTCATAATCAGTTATTCTTGTGCAACTTACTTAAAAGATACCATAGTCACATCACAATGCAATTATTACTTTTCCCTTCTTACTGCCTTCAGAATGGGACCGCCTCAAACACATAAAAAACCCACCAAGCCCTTATCTTCTGAATCTCAAATGCGGTTTTCTGGCTGACAGTTTAAATTACCACCATTTTACTTCTTATCTACATATAACTCTTAGATATATACACTTGATTTTAGAATCTATATGCAAAGAACGTTACTATTGTAAAAATGTTGCTATTACCTATTATGCTAAGTTGGAATTCAAATTGTGCTAGGAAAAAAATCTATAGCAAGCCTAAACCAATATCATCTTGGGAAACAAAAGGAAATCAACTGTTTTATGGCAGATGATGTCTGGGAAGTCAAAAGCTGTACCAAAGTGACACCACAGTAACTTACTTTCTCATCTAAGACTATCATGATAGCCTTCAGAGCTTCAACCCTGTTACATCACTTACAGGCGGTAAGAGCATTGTATCTTAATATCTTTGGTATAATGAGCTCACCTCAAACCTCACCAAGAAGACCTGCAGCATGACTGGGTAGTAAGGAGTGCCTTTGTAATGCTAGGACCTGTTGATTTTACTTGAGGCAAACTTAAGCAGCACAAGTTCCATCCTAAAAGCTGTAGAGATGCACAGCTCTGTAATCCCTGCTAGAGACAATTCCCATCTCGGTTTCACAGCAGATGCATGGTGCTGGCTGAGAACAGATCATCATCCATAAAAAACCACACCTCACCGCTTAGGATCCTCTGCACAAGCATGGGCAGTCTACTGTCCAATACAGGCAGACATTTTCAGTCTTTTCCCTAATAAAAAGCTGCACAAAAAACAGTGGGATGTAACATTGGGTGTTTGGCAACAGTAATCTCTTGGAACGCCTCGTTACTGTATGGCAGAACAGATGTAAACCTCTTATATTATTAGGCATGGAGCTTTTCTGTACCCTAGAATATTTCTTCGTGGTGGCTGGAAATAAAATATTTGTCTGTTATACGGGAAGGTTCTCATCAGAAGACTTGAAAAGCCAACGGAAAGAGCCTTCAGGGCCTAACTTGGTTCCAGCACATGGATGTCCACCATCTCATCAGGCTGTGAGTCAAAACTTTCAGCAGTACAAGATAATGCTCAGACACAGAAACAGTGTTTAGAATAAGTAAATGTAGTCCATAATAAATCCCAAATTATGATATAAAATTAAACTGAGGCAATAAAATATTAGTGTGTCCCTACATACTCACCAAAAGAACATTACAGTATTCTATTTAAAAGCATGAGATATGGAATAAATATTGTCAAATATTTATGTCAAATGCTTAAAGAAGGAAAACCTCTTCTAATACTTTTTAATTTATATGTTTTCTTTTCACTAGTCCTTTAAAAATAGTAACCACAGATTTTGTAGTCTGCCTAGATGCAGAAGATTTATTAGTACTTATAAATGTGAAGAGGTTTCTATTACTGTATTCACTATTGCGTTTAGGTTTTTAAGTCAGCTATTCTGCAGGTCAGATTTCAGGAAAGGCAAATATCTTTGCCCACAGTTTCTCTGTTTTCAAGAGTCATTGCAGTTTTTGAAGCATAGGGGAATAGCAACTTCACAAGACCTTCCCCACGGCCCAATAGGTAGTTTCCCATCCACAGCCCCATATCTCAGAACAGCTTTTTTTTGCTCTGCCTGTGAAGTCTGCTTCAAGATGTTGAAGGATAGAGGAAGACATGGTAAAGAGGCTGTTTTCTCATAGGAACTGCAGTAGTTCAGAATCAGAGAATCACAAGTTTGGAGAAGACCTTTAAGATCTTCAAGTCCAACCATTCCTGTCCTATGCTAAACCATATCACCATAGGTTGACTGTAACATAGTCTGGCCAAACTGACTTCATTATATACTTTGGTTGTAAGTTATGTCTGTTCAATCAGGAAATACACATAGACACCACACTACCCAGTCTCCCAGTTATAAGTAGTAGCAATTCTAAAAATTGTCGGTAGTCATCTACACCACAAAGAGAGAAACCATAAATCCTTTTACTGGCTTTTATAGGGGTTGAATTCAAATTGGTGCCATAGTTGCAGCTAAATTGCTCTTACAGGATTGAAATATTCCTTCAGAAGACTTTGAAATCACTGTGCTTACAGATGACAAAGCCATAAGGCAGGTGCCTTTGACCATTGTCCGAAGTGCCTTTTCACCAGGCAACTGTGTCATCTATTCTCCAAAAGTGTAATTTGTTTTAGAGAAAAGTTATTTCTAAAAGTTTTATTGGCATAATAAAGGCAGTTTATCACATAATTCTCTAATTCATCATATGTACAGCACTGTTTGATGAATATATATTTTCTTGCCAAATACTTGTATACTTGCCAAAGTTTTACAGTTAATTAGATATTTGGCTTTATTCATTGGCTTCAATAAACTTACCCCAAAGATGAAATTGGCCCAATGTTTATGAAATGCTAAATAAGAGCTAAGTAAAATGTTTCCTAATTAGGTAGTGGGGGGTGTCTTGTGGGCTAAGTTCTACTATTAATTAGACAGAAAATATCAAACTCACTTTTACATTATGAACCTGACTCAGATTAGAGCCAGGGCTTGAGAAGCATTCCCTGATTTTCTGTGAGCTGCATCCGTTTTATTTTCATTTTCCAAACCAGAACATACCACTTATTAATTATTTTTCTTTCTAATTTCCCATTTCTTTAATCTAATTTAAAACTCCATTTTTAAAAAATGAAATAAAAAATAAAATGCTTGGGAAACCTTAGAGGCAACGAGTTGAAATGGAATAGCTTGAATTGGCTGTTTGAAAAAACATTGAATTAGAAAACCAGATTCTGTTTCTGGCATGGAGTGGGCATAATGTCATTTGAGCAGAGCTTTGGAATAAGGAAATAAAATGGCAAAGGGCAGGAGGAGAAAAATTAAAAGTCATTGTATAACAACCATTGTTTACTTTAAGTGCAAAGGATATTCTTTTGAACTGAATATTGTGTTAAGTGTTATGCCAAAACCAAAATTATATGAATGGAAAAAAAGCAAAGACTTTGACTCTCTGATGAATTTTTTTAATTCCTGTGGAAAGTTTGATGGCCTGTCTTTCTCCTTACAAATAAACTATAGTGGTTTTAAGACTTGTGTTGATTCTTGGTTTATTTAATGCAGAGGAGTCAGAAAAAAGGGGACCCAGTAGGTACTACACAATATATTGACAGGTAAAGTAAACTGTGGCTGGTATAATGCAGCTAGCTGCTTGTGTTAGAGAGATAGAGACGTTTACATATTTCTACAAAGGAAGCTTGTGTGTGTGTATGGAAATTCTTGAGCAACTCAGGTGGGGATATGCCATATGTTGCTTAGAGCTCTTACATCACAACGATGGTTCCTGGTGAGGAGCGATGCTAGCAGCAGGTCAAGTCCTCTGCTTTGTGTGATTGCTGTTTGTTGGGTTTTTTGCCTTGCCACTTGGTGCCTCTTCTCTTCAAACCACAAAGCCATTGGAGTAACAGGCAAATGTTTTCTTCATTTCAACATGGTCAAATTGTTGTGTTGGTGCCACAACCTTTGGGATCAGTGCAGAGTGAGCTATGTGCTTTATAAAATAGTGACTGAGAAATAAAGGTTCTGGGGTTTTTTCATCTCTTTTTAAGGTTTTTAATGTTTACCCAGCTAATATTCTACTAGTCTCTATTCTTATTCTTCATTTGTTTACTGTGTATCCTTGATTTTTTGTTTTCGTGCCTTTCCTCTGTCCAGTTGAAAGTATTCTCTGATGACTTTATTGGACTGGAATTGGGGATTTTGGGGAGTGTGTTGGAAGATGAACTAGAATAGGGAGAGGTCTACATTCTACCTGTGGACTGACAGGTGGCCATGAGTACTATGGGGTCACCAAGGAGAGCTTTGACTCCATCTCCTGCTGTTCCCAGTGAAACATTTTATACCGATGCCACTCAACACAGTTCAATCCATCCTGCCCTCACCCTCCAAGGCTCCACATGTGCCCACGTGGCCTCCGCCGCTCCGCTGCCATATGACTCTGTGCAGCCGTGCAGCCACACAGCTGAACCAGTTCCTCAGTACAGGTCTTTACACAGCTGCACAAACAGCTGCATGGCCACGAGGGAGGCAGCGGCGCAGGTCAGCGTGGGATGTGGCTGGGGCAGCCAGCAGAAACATACATCCTTGTTGGGTGGCAGGGTGGTTGATGTAACATGCAACTGATGGTGTAGGACAAACCAGTGTGATACAAGGGATCAGCAAGATAATAATATCCCCATCACAGACACAGTTTGTCAGCAAATGCCGGCTCTTGGGAATTTTACACATAACTTTGCTATGGCTGTATGCTTATTCCTAATTAAGTTTTTGGGCCTTACTAGCTTCTCTTAACAAGTCTTGTCCCCTTTGGTGTTACGTCTTAAGCACAGTTACCACTGACCAAATTATTTTCTCCATTGTACACTTTCTTGGAGAAGAGGATAGGAAAAGCAGGTTGGAAATGCAGCATGGAAACAGGTCTTTTCTGTCAAGTGGTGGCAAGAGGTTGGGCTGTGAGGTTTGGTCCTACTAGCAGAAGAAAAGCAGTGACAGAGAGACACCTTTCATTTTTGCCTGTGTTGTTCACAGTATGTCTATAGACTTTTCTTTTATTGAACTAATTTTATGGAGGCACATCTCTGCTGTGGTTATTCAGAATGTACCAACTCTCCTCCCTTCATTTTTCCATTGGATTTGTTGTGCACCTCATCATGGTACGATCATCCCACCAAGACTGGTGATTCAAAGGTCTATTTGCAATTTTTTTCCAAAGACAAGGCAGTTTTTCAATAGGGCAGTGGCCTTACAGGCTGTTGGATTATGCAAATTGTATATGCCCACTGATGTACTAAGACAAGGATCCTCCCTTGTTCATCAGCTACTGCTGAACTCCACCAAAGGCTGCCTCACAGAGATGATTCTTTTCCCAACAGCTTATCAGAGAAAAACACCATCAAGGTTCTTGGCCTTGCCTTTTCTTTCTACAGAGGGAGAATATGACCCGTACCATGTGGGTGGCTCATAGGGGCGACCACAGCTCTGGGACCACAGTAGTGGGTTCAGAGTGTCTCTGGAGGAAGATCATTCTTCCTCCCTTTTCCCTACAGAGCAGATAGAGGAGCAAACAGCCTGTGCCGGTGGATTTGCCCCTGAAAGCATCTAGTTCCTCTGTGATTGACAGTGATAGCACACGTACTTTGAAAGCTCTAATGTTGATGATTAAGCCTTAATAAAAGCAAATAAGGTGGTGTCTGTGTGTACCCCAGTCAGCCAAGCAGATATCTACCTGGCATCTTGTAAATTAATCTGGGTGTTTATGCTGTAGATCATGATGAACGTGTTGCTATAGCAACCTACATTTCTTCCATTTTTTTGCAGCTAATTATCCTAACATCACCACCAGCTACTAAATCTTTGAATTCCTAATGAACGCATGTGGAAGGCAGTTTCTTGATATATCTCCCTTACTATATCAGCAGGATGAGATAATTAAAGATTAATGGATATTGATTATTTAGGGTTTATTGAAGCCTGCCATTCTCGTACACATGTTCCTGTGCACCCAGAGGATCTGCCTGATCGTGCTTGGCTTGTTCCACCAATCTGCTCCAATTGTTGATGAAATCATTCTAGGATAGTGCACTTTCTGTCAGATGCTCAACACACTGCTCCCACAGACTTCAAGCCTTTGTCAGCTTGGGAGTTGGGTCCCTAAATTGAGTTCTCCTGACTCCAGACTTGTCACAACCTCTATGAGTACAAGCTCTTTTTTTTCTGTTGGTTTTTGTTCATGGAGGGGGTTTTGGGGTGGGTTTTTGCCTTCTTTTTTTTTTTCCTAATTGGGAGGAGGTCTATGTTGTTGATTTTTATTGTTTTTGTTTTGTTTTGTTCCTTAACTGATACAGTGTAAAAGCAAAATATTGTTGCCATCTTGGAAAGGTGAATGTTCTCAGTCATTGCTGAGACATTGCATGGTTTTGAGGCTGTGAACACTGGAGAAGACACTGGGCAATCAACCTCTCTCAGAGTCTACTGCTTCAGGTTGTTAGCAGACTCAAACCCACCTTGAGGATGTCACCACCACAGCTTTAAGCTTTCCTTGTAAGGCATTATGACGAGTTTCCATACAGCTCCAAATTTGTTTCAGCATTGTGTTGTCAGGACCAGACCTTCTCAGGATTAGCCTTTAGTATGTGATTCTTCATCTGACCTTGACAAAATACCCTTTTCTCTGGAAATCTAGCATTACTCCATAAGTTGGCATCTGTGCCTAATATTACCCAGATACTTCAGAGCTGCTGAAAGCATTTAGGGAAGAGAGAGGACATTAATTGAAATGGGAAAGTGTCAACTATGATCTTGTCCCAAGATCACAGTAAAGGAAGAAAACTTTCTTTCTTTTTTTTTCATTTGCCTTTCAATCTGACTTTTGAATTGTGGTTATTCCATAATTTTTACTTATTTTTGTACTTAAAAGCAAGCTGAGATACCGCTAGGAAAAGTGCTCCTTAAACGTTTTTCTACATAAGAATCTACCTAATTGGAGGCACGAGAAGAGCTTGAAAAATTGATGGCAATCAGGAAGCCATAAATGCATCAGTCTCTGGTTTTAGGGTTTTTTTTCCCTGTGCCTACATCATAATTAAAGCTATGCTATCAGTTGTTTTTATTCCCCAGTTAACCTCTTTGGCCCCTACACGGTGGCCTGGGTTTTGTTTCTCACTGAATTTTGCTTTGGTGTAAAATGAGAGTAATTCCACTGAGAGGACTGAGATTTAGATCAGAATCCAGAGTGGTAATTCTATATATTAAAAAGCTTTACAGTTTCTGTAAAATACCAGTAAAGGAAAAAATATTGCGGGGGAAAAAAAATAAAGAAGTATTGAAGAGAATTGCTTCCTAGCTGAGACCTTGAATACCAGTTTCAGCAAAGAGCAAAGTTTGAATGTTGCATTATATGCTCCTGTAAATAGCATTTTAATATACAAATGCTCAAAGCCCCTTAATTAGTGTTTGTAGCAGTGCAACTTGGAGCACACTGGTGTTTAGGATATATATTATGTCCACCTAATATAACTTCTTTCTCTTATATTCAGTGCAGTAAGCAAGAAAAAAAAATTAGGCAGCTTTTCAAGTTTATCAAGGTAGCAGGAGAAGAGAAACCTTTTGTTCCTTTTTTACTGTGTGGATCCCAAAGGTTGGCAGCACAACAGTGATTCGCACCACAGTCATGGCATAAAAATCACTTTTTGCACAATGAGCTGATGAAATTTGGTGTTCCTTCTGGGTTTTCTGCATATGGAGATTAAATACCTTGTGGAGCAGAGGTCAGAACAAAGGAAAGAGCCTTGTTCCTCAAAGTGAACAAAACAGGTTAGAGCCAATATATTTTAAATAGACGTGTTTTTTCCTCCATGTGCACAAAAAAAACCCTCTCTCACTTATCTATTGTTTTGCTTAACAACCATATTAGAAAAACACTCTGAAGCTACAGAAGTGAATTTTAGCCTTATATGGATGTCACCAGGTCATCAATTGAATCCCCTCAGCTAAAAAAAAAATAAATTAGGAAAATCAAATTAGGTTCACTGAAAAGCTATATCAACCCTGCATGATAAGTTCTGATCTAACCTAAATTTATTTCAAATCTGGAACAAGTTTTGAGTGGAAAAGATGTCTGTCTCAGTTTTTGCATACCTTCCACCATAAACCAAGAAAAGAGTGTTCCAGCTGAGTTTTGCTTTGAGTTTCTTAGTTCATATGAAACTCAAAATGAAACTCATGATTGTGTGAACCGAAACTGGAAAAAAATGCACACAGCTTTAGACAGCATGCTGCTTGCACAGAACGACTGTGTCATCACAAACACTAAGGGCAACACTTCGTTTTTCTTTGGGTTGCACACAGCAAAGAAGAGAGAAAAAATATTCTGATCCCCTAATATTTTTTTTGGTGAGCTCCTGCACAAAAATTCAGGTAGGATTCCATTCACCTCCTTGGTGCAAGCTCTGGACATCTTGTAAATTCATCCGTGGGATTTATACATAAGGGAAACAACTTTGCCATGCTGTGAAGCTAACAGTTTCACAAGCTTGGAAGTGATATGCTACTTAAAAGTGCAAGCCTTTTTTCCTCACACACACTTCCAAGTACATGTAGAAGCAATTTGTCTGATATATTTTTAGTGGACATGTGAAAATGACAGGAGAGGATGAATGTTTGCAATAATAATTCCTCTCGCCACTCCATCCACCTCCGTGTACCTCCTTAGTTTCTCTCACTGGTTAAGGCACTAGCTATTCTTACTCCTCCCACTGATTTCCTGTTTTATTATGATTTGTATTATAATAGCACTAAGAAACCCATGAGAGGTTGTGTCTGGCTAAACCACACACTGATCGAAAACCTGTCTGCCTTTAGTACCAGTGAAGCATAAGGTGAAGGGTGGGATAAACAACGGGGAACAGCACTGTCCAAGGCTATTAAAGCCAGAGTTCCTCATATTATGGCTCACAGTACTATATATCTCATGCATAATCCTAAAGGAGTGACACTTCCTAGACACAGAATGCTTCCCCAGGCCTTTGCAGGGCCAAGATGTCTCCAGTAAGTCAACCATGTGCAGCATCTTCCTCTGCCCTCCGAAATGTTTGTCAGCACTTGATCCCAGTTGCTGAGCATCCAACCATTGCACTTGCCAGAAAACAGCATGCCAAATGAAGCAGATCTACCAACAGAAAGAAAAAGAAGGAAAGGGGAAAAAAGAAAGGAAGGAAGAAAAAAAATAAAGGAGAAATAAAGAAAAAAGAAAACAAAGACCTATCCTAATCGTGTTATTTATAGGTTCAATACTTTGTGCTGATTTTAATTGAAGAAACGTTTTAAACATTTATCCAAGCTTTCAAAAGCACGTATTAGTCATTGACTTATATATTCTTCTACATGTGCTCAATATTTAGGCAATTTACTATTTTTATCTTAATTAAGATAGATCTTCTCAGCCAGCAACAAGCTAAGTCATCTGTACTGTCATAGCAGTCAAGCCGCCGAGGCACTGAATTTTGAGATGTGTCTGCCTCAGTGGGAGGGTTCCTAGAAGTAACATTTGTTTCTGCATTGCTATCGTTTGGGAATGAGGGTATGTAAACCTGCCTCACAATGAAAGGGTGAAGTTCAGTCTTCCCAGCTTAACAAATAGAAGGTTAAAGGGCAAAGTTCATTTAAAATATGAAAAAAAAAAGGAAAAAGCTCAATCTTGCTAAGACACAACAAGCCCCCTGTCACCAAAAGCCTTTGAGGATAGAAGTTGGGTTTTTTTCCCCAGTACCTTCACCAAGTACCACAGATGAAATGTTCACTTTCACATGGTGTTTCTGAGTCCGAATGAATATATTTTGAAAGCTATCCACCAGGTCTTTTGTGTTCTTTGGGACTTGGTTCTGTGGTGAAGCTCTGTCAACTCTAAGCAGACTATGTGGTCATAGCAGTCCTCCCAGCTGGAATCTCTATGCAGCCGTGTCTATTTGCAGTGTACAGCATTGTGTCTCTCACACACAAATGTTCTGATACCTAAAGAAGATGTCTACCTGAAATATTCTGATATTTTGGATTAATCTGAATAATAAAATATGGAGAAACAAATTTGATAGTTTATCATTCAAAATCATTTTGGGGTCTCTAATGGTGAAAGAGGCAAATTAAATTATGTATACTCATATATTGCCTGTTCATGGTAACATAAAATCAGCAGCCTAGCAAGATTTTTACATTTTACCTGTTATTGGTGGGATTTTTCCAAATTTATCTGAATGCACATTACAGAAAGAAGTTTATGGCAATGTCTCCATAGACTTTTGTAGCAGAGCATAAACTGGTGTTATATTTAAAATAGTTTACCTAGCTCTGGCAAGCAAATCTTAAAACTTCTAGAAACCTCATTTCCTCCTAAAACAGTTTTGGGATCAATCAGAACTAGTGGAATTTGACAGAAATTCCCATGTAACTGTCAGCATCTATGAACCCGTGCAGATCGCATTGCTGTAAAAAATTTGTTACTATCCTAGGTGTATTTCCATAAATATGGAAAGGAAACAGTAGAAGGAGATGAAGAAAGTAAACATTCCCTGAATATCAAAAGAAACGTTACGGGGAGAAGTATTTATTGTGAAATACTAAAGTAACAAATTTTTATTTCGCTCAGAGTGGTTCCATTATTCTCTTCTCCTATTGGAGATGCCTAATGGCACGTAGTCTGTGCTGAAAAATTCAGTGGGCCAAACAGTATAAATGAGCATTTCCTCTTCAGTTCTCTTTCCTCCATCTTGCAAGATGGAGAAGGCCATAGCATCCTCTGGCTAATGGCAGCTTAGAAAGCATGGGACACGTTGCCAGGATTGAGCCTTTGCTTTTCTGGTCTACTCTCCATGCTTCCATCTGCAGCCCTGAAGCACATGGCAAACACAAAGCCTGCACAGAATCTTGCTCAGTCGCTTATCTCCCCTATTTAAAACTCCAGTCATCCTGTTACATCTGCGGTTTCCTTCAACCTTGATTTGCACCTTATGTTTAGTCACAGTCCTTCCCATCCAAAAGGAAGATGATGCACGCAGCTAGATACAATATATATAATTATGTGCTTTTATATATACAGACACACACACACACATATATATACACATTTATATATATATATCATTTATCTGCAGTGATAACAAGTATAGCAGTTTTTATTTTTTCCTCCTGTTGCTCACAAAGAAGACTATGGGGAAAAACAGCCCTGAAATTGCCAGAACATAAGTTACACAACACTATGTTTTGTTATAAAAATACAAATTGTTTACAGTGATTTATAATATGCAGATATGCTTTAAATGGGCAAATCCTAACGTTGCCTACTTGAATTCTAGTAGCTAAGTATAATTCAGTACTACTTTAATTTTCTATTATATTCAGCTAAGTGATTTTCATGCACATCAGATTCAGTATGCTGCCTGAAGCAGCGGTGGATAGAGAAAACTAAAATCCTTCTAGCTGGTACTGAGAGATAAAGAAACTGAGTTGTTTTTAATATTAGAAGTAGATTTATGGTAAAATTAGATGACGGGCTAATCCCTAGACAGTATCCACACTCCCTTCATAGAAGGAGCTCCTTTCTCTACAGTCTTTGCGTATGTTCATTTAAAATGTTGTCTCCTCAACTTATCAGTCTCTGTCTAAGCAGAATCTGAACAAGTGCAGGAAATACCATGAACTGACTACTGACAGGGAATACCCAAACATCTGTATTGCACAGATGTTACTATATTCAGGCCCAATTTTGTGGTCTTTCATTGAATGCTAACACTGGACTATGTAAAGCAACTCCTGAGTTCTCCACACAGCCTAACAAAGCCCCGCTGTTTCGGATGTTGCATCATAAAAAGAGTTGGATGGAGTCACTGTAGTTACAAGCGCAAATATAAGGGCTCTGTCTTTCTGCTGTTGGGATCCTGGGTGGTAACAGTCTCACCTCATTATAAATCAGAGAAGGAACCTGTTTTCCCCATTGAGACGTTCCTGCAGGAGAAAAAAAAAGAGGCAACATCCTCCTATCAATGTATTTGGTTTGTCTGTATAAATAGTTTCACTACTGATGCTTCTAAAAATGCTAATATTATTTCTGGGGAGACTCTAGCTTTTCATCAGTGACTGGATACTAAAAATACACATCACAAAGAGTTTTGTCCCCAAAAAAATTAGACCAAGGCTGCCTTGTGAGGAACATTCATCTGATCATACACTGATGACTTCAAAGAGTGTTTTTTGCTTTTTTCCTTCTTAGGGACCCAGCCTAGGAGACCATGGACAGGTTCATTTTCAGTGTGGTCCATGGGAAGACCAACACCAGCACACGATGCCACAGGAGAGGCCCCAATGCTCACAGACATCAACAGATCAACAGCAACAATACCACTTTACTGTTGCAATGATAAAGGTATTGGAGTTTTCTTCAGACCCCAACATGAGCACAGAAAAAGTTTGCTGCCACAGCATTCTGATCCAGGGAGTCTTGAACTACTCAGCTTTGATAAAATCAAAGCTGCTGCAAGCACAGAAATTATATCCTTTTTTATGTATGAATCTAAGAAGAGAAAAAAATAATTCAAACCAAAAACAACACAACAAAACATTTTTTCTGAGAGGTTATACTGCCATTTTCTGAACTTTTATTTCAGGAGTTCTGTACCTATCGTTTTCATATGCTTCCTTAACCAGCAAATGATGTGGTAAAATTGTGGGTAGTGGCAGCATGAAGAACAGAACCATTTTAATTTGTCCCATCTGGCATATTAACATTAATAAAAGATGTTTAAAAAGAAATGCCTTGAAAGGCTTTCACCTACTGATTTAACAAGATAATAAGGAAAGCTTGCAATCTGCCACTAAATATAACTGATAAGAATAAGAGTGAGTTTAAAACGATGATAACAGAGATTAACCTCCGAAACACTGATATAAAAAGGAAAAAAAAAAAAAGCCCCAAAAAAAAAACCCTGCTGATTGCAACATATGAATGTTAAAACTGGCAACCAAACTGTCTATTATTTTTGGCTAATAGGGTATATCCGAGTATAGACTATCGCCAATTTAACAAACATTGCGAACCATCGAGGGACTTTACACCAATCAGGTCAATGCAGAGATGGAGCATTCCTAACCCTATAATTGCCCACCGAGGGTACCCCATGCTGGGGAATTAACTGCTCTTTGATTGTTCCATTAAAATTTAACCAATGAATCGTCCTATTTTCAGGCTGCTCTGAGGGGGAAAGCAACATTTTTAATTTGTCTAAAATAATTATATCATTACTTATTTTGGTTGTTTGTACTCCAGTATTTAAACGCCCTGAGTGGTTTGTTGGAGGCAGAGGGGGTTGGCCGTGGAGGTCAATACCAATAATTCCCCCCAACCACCCTGCTCAGTCCCAGATTTTAGTCATTTGTGCCCAAATTTAAGTTCAGTGAAATAGACGGATTTTTCACAAGCATAGTAGCAAATTTTCCGGCATCCTTTTTTTTTCCCCCTGGCAACCTCTTCCGAAGCTGAAACAGGCTCACTCATCCCTTCCTCCATTACCTGACTGGGAGACACCTTTTCATCCTTGCCTCGGTCTGTTCCTCAGAGCAAAGACAGGGTTTTGGGGTTTGGGGTTTTGGATTTTTTTTTCCTTTCATTGTTCACAAAGAGATTTGTATTTAAGTCTGTGAGAAGGTACATGCTCAATTTTTGTTCCCAGGAAAACAACAGTTGGTATACGATATGTCTGATACTGCAAGAGCAAGATTCACCTTCTGTGTTCCCAGCTGGGATGAAAGAAGATGGTGGCATCCAAGTATGATATTTGGGGTCACAGAGGTGTGCAGCAGTAAGTATTAAGTATAATTGACCAAAATTATACAGCACACACACCGTCCATGATAGCATACCCACCTTTTATGTGTTACTTTAAAGCATTTGTAATGCCAGGCAAGCAACTATTTGGATTCACATGGAAGCGAGAGGCAAGCTTCTGAGCCAGACCCTAAATGTGTGGAACCTCAGTGACAGCCCACCCTCCACACTGCCCTTGTCGCTCCAGACCTCATCCTCCCTTCAGCAGATGCTGCCCGCCTCGCCGAGCAGCTCACCAGTGCAGTTTTGACGTGCAGACGGCTATGAATGATCTGCAAGTCTTGCCAAACCCCACGTCACCCTATCAGGGAAGGATGGATCAAGATGCAGGAGGAAAATCGAGTGAAAAATACCTGCGACTGATGTAAATGTCAAAATATTTTAAAATATAATAATTTCCATTAGCTATATAAATAGAACAGCAAGAAAAAAATTACAATGGCTGTAACATAGCTGTGACAAAGAGACAGTGAGAGTAATAGCATGTATCACTGTTTACAGAAATAATGGGTTTTATTTAGCATATCTATTTTCAACCGGTTAGACAGTGTGTGTATTCCAATGTCTTCATGTCTCCAAATCGGGCATCAGATTACAGAATATGACAGATGATGAATTAGGGAGATGGGACAATAACAAGACGAAAGTTTATTAAAAGGTTAAGAGCTCTTAAAACCAGACTCGGTCTAGACAAATTATGCCGAAGAATGCACGATGAAGCTGCAGGAAAATTGCAGAAAGTATCAGAAGGTTTAAGAAATGTTTTACTCAGCGTAGGAAAACACTATCTGGGCTATAAAATGGCTGGCATTGATAGCTATTTAACGAGAGCCTGGAGCATGGTAATTTTATGAAGTTTTTCCTTCTGTTTTGTATCTGGTGGTAAATACCAAGCCCTGGTGTAGGTGAGGTAGAAAAAATGACGAGCGATTCAGGTCAAAGGAGAATCTCTAAAATCAAGAGACATTCTCAACTCCGGTGGTGGCTCGAGTGCTTTTAAAAACACCTTACGGGTGGAGAAACAATGCTTCAACAGCGATTCTTTGGGAAGGGACATTTCAGGACATCATTCATTCCCTTCATCAGTTTCTGGGCTATTTCCTCTGTTTGGGGATATTCTTTGCTTCTGCATTCAGACTTTAAAATGCAGGCCTCCCTCGGATGCCTTTTCTCTCACCGCGCCAAATGTCTTAGTTCATTGCTACCAGTGGTGACATCATCACGTGTTTTGCTTTACAGCGGATATTACTATCTTCCTGTATTTTTAGCACTCGGATGTCTAAACTTGTCTGAGCCTGGTTAAACTACATGATAGCAGAACTTCAGCAGCCACCAGCATTTTGATCGTACTAACGTTCCCACCACCGCTACCACCGGAGCAGATATACTTGAAGTTAATTTGTTTGACAAGTCCAATGAATTAGAGAAGCGATTTGTCATATAGTGTCATATTCTTTCTCTGCGTATTTGTACCTTGCATAACAAAACGGGAACGTGGTCCAGTTCTAGGGCTCCATCACCCACCCCCTCCTCCTCCTCAGCGTCGCCAGCACTACCCAACACCATCATTCAAAAAGGTAAACACATTTTATTTCATAACATATTCCAATATGTTCAAAATGTATTTTGACATGTTCTTCTTCCCTAGCTATGCCTATTTTCTAAACACCCTGGCACGTTGTCAACACTGCTGATTCACTGTGGTCTTTCTTTGATTGCTGTGATATCAATTAAAATTGGAAAGATGTCACAAAGAACTGTTGGGGAGGGGAGGGAATTGCATTTATGTCCTACAACACAAATGTATGTGCACATCTGATTATTCACAGGATTACAAATTCATAACTTAAATTAACTAAGGCTTACATACTGACAGTTGTGTAACTGACAACCCAACTCTTAAAAATGCTGTGAAGATTTGACTCAGTTACATAAATGAGCATAGGTGAATAATCAAATACTGACATGCTGATCTGCCAATTCCTTTTTTTCTCTCATATGAGCCTTTTTGTCAAAGAAATGGGAAATGGGTGATTAGATCAAACATCTCAATTGTCAGCAATAAAATAAAATAAATGCTCACTAAAAGCACATATTAGAGACCTATCCCTATACTCTTTTAATTGAGATGGACTTCACATCCAAACCAGGCTGGACAAAGGATTCAGTATTCCCCCCTCTCTAACCGAAGTGGAGCTTTTTTGAGGCATCATCTAGGTTTTCTGTCCGTGCAAGCTTCCCTAGATCAAATTAAGTCAAAGGGGTCAGGCATGTCAGAGCCATCACACACCATAGCCCTCAGTCTCTCACAGAAGTATCTTGCCACATTAGCCTGGTTACAGCAGTGGAGCACAAAGTTTTCCATCAAGCATAGGAATCACTGATAAAGCAGGTGTTAAATCCAAGGATTTCGGTGTGATACATGGCACATCGTTTAAGAACCTGCCTGTAGAGGGAAAACAGGACTTCAAAAGCCAAAGTTTGCAAACCTACTTCCCTTTACATACCCCTTCCTTTTTTTAATCCCACTCAGTGGGAAGCACCATTTACGTTTAGTGAATCATGCATGATCCTAACTGCAGTGCAGGCAGAATGAGCCACACTGAAAACATCGTGGTGGATTTGAACTTGCTGATTAGGCTAGACTGACTTAAAGGCAATTAACGTGCACATAGGAGACTCAGACTGAACAGATACCAGGCTTAGGGAAGAGGGGAGTATCTATTCAGACCTTGGAGGCTATTGTTTTTTCCCCTGTGCTTAGCAATATTGATGCTACCACACAAGCATTTGATCAGTGCATGTTCACAGCTTGCAAGGGAAAAAAAAAAACCAACCCACCCAAAAAAACCAACCTAGAACATATGTTTAGAGGAAACGTTTGTAATGCAGCTATCCTCAGAGCACACTGGGACCTGAACATGCCTTGACAGCTTGAGGAACTGGACCTGATACATAGCATATAATCCTTTATAACAGTCCAAGCTTGCAGCACTAAAATTTAATAGCTGTTCCTTATGAGCTGAGATAAGACGCGTGCAGCCAGTTGTTTGGTTATTAATGTTCAACACCATATCCTCCACCTTAAGGTGGAGGTGAAAAATATAAAAATAATTTATATTGCTACAATTGTAGGCTTCTCTAAATACCACACAAGAACAGCTAAATCTTCCATATTCCAAAATAATATAGCAGAAACATTTTTTTAAAAATCGAAAATGGCACAAAAACGCTTTTATGAAGGTGGGAGAATTTCGTTACAATGAAATCAGCTTGCTCCGTGAAACAAACACAAAAATGGAGAACAGGAAAGAGCTCCACAGAGAAAAAAATCTGACTTCACCAGGATTTTGCAGCATTTTATTTTAGTTTAAGATGCCTCAACATAGTCTTGATCAACTCTTTTTTTCCCCCCTCCCATAAGGTTCTACTTTAAGACCTCCATATGCTCAATTTTAATAATTTGCTTCCAAAAGCCAGGAAAGATTCCAAATGTGAGTTATGGAAATATTATGCTTCTTATTAAAAAAAAAAAAAAAGAAAAAAAAAAAAAAGAGAGAGAGAGAAATCCAAAGCCCAGGTACCAAATCTTTGAAATATGTGGCAGGGAAAATTATATTTTTAATCACATTCACAGATTTTGTCCCTTTTCCCCTGGAAACAGAAACCCCTCTTGTAACGTAGTAAATTCTGTAGGGAAGTTTTCTCTTGTTGCAGGGTGGTTCTGTGAGCTACCACAGCATCTCCACGTTGCTGACCCTTGTTTGCTGTGCATCTGCCACTCAGGTTCCTGCTGGCGAGGCACCTCAGCAAAGGGGAGCTGGGCAATCCGGATGTTTTATGTCGGGACAAGAGGCAACTGCCTTTGCAAAACTTGTCGCTGTGTTAGAGAAGCAATAAGACAGTTGCAGAGAAGAATGAAATTCCTTGTTTAGTTTTTGTATTAGGACTAAGTGCAACACTGCTGAAAAGGACAGTGGAGGAAGACTCACTGGGATCACCTCTTTAAGCACAGAAAAAAGAGAGTTCTTCAAACTTTGATTTCAATGCTCAGTGAAATGTTCCAGATACTAATTTGTCAGATCATATATTGACATACAGTTCCAGAGTCTAGATGAGAATCACAGAATCTCCAAATGATGAGGGTTGGCAAGAACCTCTGGAGATCATCCAGTCCCACCTCTGCCAGAGCAGGATCCCCTTGAGCAGGCTGCACAGGACAGCATCCAGGATCACAGGGTTTGAATGTCTCCAGAGATGGAGACCCTCTCCCAACTACTCTGGGTAGCCTGGCCCAGAGCTCTACCACCGTCCTTGGGAAGAAGTTCCTCCTCATGTCCAGGTGGAACTTCTTCTATTCCTGCCTGTGTCCATCACCTCTTGTCCTGTCCCTGGGCACCACTGAACAAAGACTGACCCATCCTCCTGACCCTACCCCTCAAGGATTTATCAGCATTGATATGATCCCCTTCAATCTTCTCAATAGGCCTTATTTGTACCCTTCCTGTCCATCTTGACCTGGTGTGCCCAATACTACACACTGATGAGAAGTGCAGATGAAGATGTCTTCTCTGTATGGATGAAGGAAGACTACCCTCAAGACACAACACAGTCCTGTACAGCCCAGCAAGTTTGCTGAGATATTGAAGAAGCTCTTGATGCTAACCCGATAGCTGAGGATTTTAGGACCAGGAGGGGTTATTTCTTAGCAGTCCTCCTCCAACTACAGAAACTTTTTTCTGCACATGGTGTACAAGACCTGTAATTTAGCCGATTTCAGACACTATTATCAGCCTTAAGTGAGTGAGAGTTTTTTGAGCTATGACTTTCCAGGATCAGACCTGTCCTGTAGCAATGATCCTGCCGCATCCAGGCAGAGAGGGAACCAGAAATTAGGGGACAATTGCTGCGGAATACTCTGTATTACAATACACAGACACTGGTATCTCAGTCAAAGTATGTCATTTATCCGTAACAAGTGGAGAGTCTTGTCCAGTTTGAATCACTCAATGAGCACACTAAAGGAGCTAAGCCAAAATTGCCTGTGGATTCCGAAACAAATGAGCCCATTGCCAGCACTTGATATAATGACCAAGGCTTGTGAGTCAAAAAGTGGTCTAAAAATCCATTTATGTGGTCTCAACAAGCTGGAATAGCCATCTCCTGAAGATGTCAACAGGAGGAATATCAGGCTGCTGATGGTCATTATAGGAACGATGACAGAAACAACTGGAAGCTGGAAGGCACCATCCAGAGCTTGTTGAAATCAGTGAAAACATTCCTAAAGAATTTAATAGGCTTTGGCTCAGTCCTGGGGAGAGTGAACAGGCAAAAGGGAGTTGTTTCCGAGTGGAGTCAGAATAAGGGAGTGTAGCTGGAGTGAACACATATGTTCCTACCATATGGGTGGAGAGCTCTGGGATTTCTGCCATATTGGTCCTGAAGTCAAATACAATTTGTTTTTCTAGTTTGGATAAACTAGATCCTCAAGTGAAGAATATTTAACTTCAGATGAATGCAGAGCCTGGTGTCTTCAGAGACCAACTTGTGAGCCCACGAGTCCGTCTAGACTGAGAGAAAGAGATCACAACCTAGGTAGACCAGGCTTGATCCATAATTATAATTGAAAAGCTGAAGAAATCTCTACTCAAAATGCTCTATCCTGCGCGGATTTTTTTTTTAAGGAGGTCCGATTTGTTGAGTTTTACTTCTCGTAGGTGCAGAGGTCACTTTTCAATAGTTCTGCAAGAACTGTGCTGTATAAGGGACACTTTCAATGAAAAGGATTTAATTATTTTAAAAGTTCTCTAGTACCCATTTCTGCAACCACCAACACAAATTTTTTTTCTTGTCATTTTAAAAACTTCCTCTGTCTTATCAGGGGAGGGGTACTACAAGGGTCACTCCATGTCAATGTTAATTTTGTGATTTATGTCATCCAGATATGTATGAAGTTTAAGTGAATTTTTAAAACTCAAGTCTGGTAAAGAAGTGATTCACATTTTTTCAGAGCTGAAAACATTGATCAAAAATCTCAAATGATTCTTTAATTGTCTAAGACAGCTTATTGGCCTGCGTATAGGTGAACACGGGCTACTAGTAGGTTAAAAGAAGAAGATATACAGATTTGCTTAGACTAATTTAGACATAATTCAGATGGACCAGGGTGTTGCCTGAGAAAGTGATTAGTACGAAGATTACTAGCCACAAGCGCATTTGATTGACATGTGTTTCAGACTGCAATTAATTAACAATATGTTTCTCTTATGTCACCAAGAATTTTTACATGGCAGTGAACACACAAATTTAATTCAAACAACACCTCTGAGGTGGGATGACCCAAACAGTTTCCTACCCATAGGACTATTGCATTTCTCTCTGATCCCTGCCAGCTGGTCACAGAGCAGCCGCCACTTACTCCTCACTTGAGGAAGGGTGATAGGTAACAGCTCCGCTATCAAGTGGGTGGGGGGCAGAAGAAAAGAAACAAAAGCTTAGGCAGTACAGATAACTCTGGTGACAGTAATAAGGAGGGCTGATAAGGTGACACAGAGCAGTATAGCCTAATTTCGGGGAGCCTTGGTGATTATATTTTTCTCTAATAGTGATCACCCAGTGCATTTCCTCAGCATGACAACAGTTTTATATTAAAGATAGAAGTTGAACTGTCTTGACCAGTGCAAAGCCTTGCTAGAGAGGGTTCTGTGGTGCTTTGCAGACATGGCACCAGTTTGTGGATCAGCTCATAAAGCCGCTGGTGGTGGTGTGGAGAAAAACTTTCAGTTTGTATTGCTACATTGTGCTGAAAAGCCATCAAAACTGCCTGAATATTCCTGAGTCATAGCTGCCACAGCAATCTCAGTGGGCTGCAGCAGCCGTAGGAGTGGTCCGCAAGGGAACTGCTCCAGGATGCAACCCTGCCTCAAAAAACACACCTCTTACTGGCAAAATACTTGAGATATCTACAAATCAACCCCTAAAAAAATCGCACCCCCTACAAAACAAATAAAATGGAGTATTACCCTAGATTTTCATTTCCACTTCTTCATGTTGTATGAACATGGGTAATGTATTTGCCTTCCGCATGAATTTTTGAGACTTTCCATAGGAGCCTTTTGTTTGCGGATGGAGGAATGCTCTGTCTGGGACAAGCTGGTGACTAATGGGCTTGCTGTTGGGGCAGCCAGTCCCACTTCCTGTGCTCTGGTCGCTTAATGCTTCCCACTATGAAAGATACTTGTGAGCTTTCCTGAGAAGTTCGAGAAGTTTTAACACCTCTTTTGGAAACAAGCATTTGGAGTTTGGCAAGAAGAAAACCTCTGGGTTGGAAAACAGCCTTTGTCTCAGATATAAATATCTGAGATATAAATATCTGCTGTGGTTTGTCTTCCTCAAGAAAGTTTGGGCAGCCTGTCAAAAGAATAACTGCACATGAATATGTTCATCAAAGTCCAGACCTCTACTGCCGCCAGAGCAGTAGCAGCAGCACTACATGCTGCAATGAGAATGCGTCGATGTGGCCTGGATGCTCTACCTGGGGCAGGAAAACAAAAAGCAAAAAGGTCCAGAGCTGCTCAGATGGTGTTCTGGACAGATAAATATCTTTTAGAGGATGCTGTGCTGGAACACCAAGTTTGAGAGTAGGCAGAGATTGAGTGCTTAATATAGACACATCCCAGGTATTGGTCTGGATTCAGCAGTCACCTCTCTGCACTGCTGCTACGCGTCTTACTTTAGGAAACAGAAAGGAGGGAAACACACACAGGCAGGTTCTCAGTGGTGAGACTCTGGAAGACAGAGACAGGGGAGTGTCATGCTCACCACCAACCCACGCACGTGTGTTTTAATACAGGCTTTGGTCACACAATAATGCCACATTTCTCCCCCAGACAGCTTCTCCATTCCCCTGTATATGAAACAGAATTACTGTCGCAGAGGCCCCTTTGATCTGAAGCTGCTGAGTGTCCACAGACCCAGAGAGATATCTCACCATCCTCCTGCGAAGGGCCCAGAAGTCCTTAGCTGCCACTTGGTTGACCATCAGAACCAGGCAGGAGACATCTTCGTTCAACAGCTCAGCAAAAGCACAGCTCTTCTAACAGCACAGCTCTCCTAGTATTACACTGCAATATTAACCTTGGCTCTGAGCCCAAATCCTGATGTGGGATTTAACTCACTATTCTGGCCCACAGGCAAGCAAGTAATCCTGGCAATACACTGTAAATGGGCTAAACAGACATAAATCCTGGAATTATTAACATGCGTAGTATCCAAAACTGTCCTAAAAATACAAAGCCTATACCCTTCTCATATTAGCACTAGAAAATATTAATGAAAGAGGCAGCCAGCCTGTGAAAAATGATATTTTATCCATACATCTGATCCAGGTTTGTGTGCTTCTGCCGTTCAGCTTTGTAAACAGCTGGTAACCAACTGTAATTCAGATTTGAACCTGATAACTTCACTTCTCCTGCTCATTAGATAAAAATAGCAGAATTGTTGGGATGTATTTTTCTTAAATCAAAGAAAATATTGAAATTCACATATTTCTCCCCTTAACATAACTCCCTGGAAATGCCTTACATAACCATGTAATGAAGATTACAACTGCATTGTCAAAAGGAGCCCAGTGCTAAAATTTGTTACAGAGACATTAGGGTAAGTGTTCCCAATTGTGAGCAGGTGGTACAAACACGAACCCTACTGAGATATAATGAGATGTGTATACATGGGAAGTTTAGGAACCTCCTGTGCATCTTTTTGAAAATGACATAAAACAACTTGCAATTAAACTCTATTTGATGCCAGATGAGAAACAAATGTTTTGGGGAAAGTAGTTTTTAATACAATAATAATTCACTTTACATGTGCATGCCAGCAGCTTTGCATGCTACTTCCCCAACCAGCAAGGAGCCTTACAATCATTCAGCGGGGGATGAGATCTTCCATTTCACATATCCTTACAGGGATATTTCCTCTGAAGTGCTGCGTTCACACGACGGCAGCAACTCAATGTGCCAGGCCTGCTTTTACACTTCTGCAAGGCCCCATCCAGAGGAGCACTTCAGCAGGCATTTACCTTTAAGGGAAACGGTGTTACTCACTAAAGAAACAAAAGGAGCGCTGGTGAAGCCAGAGTGCTTTGATGGACTGAAGTCTGAAGATGCATGAAAAGCCATTTCCACACCAGTTTTGTGAGTGAGATGTGACTGGAAGTGTCACCAGTGTTTCCTGTAGAACTGAATTTCTTCTCTATTAGAAGCACTAACCTACCTACCACCACCTACTAGTGGCATCCCTGATATGCAGAGAGGCACCTCTGTTTTTCAGAGTACACCTCTTTTTTTCTGTGAATGAAATTCCCTGCTCTGATGGAGGGCATGGACCCATCAGCTCAATGTGAATATACCCAGTGGGGTGCAGCAACCCACTGGGTAGGCAGGGTTGCTGCAGGAGATGATGCTGTTATCTTTATGTACATAGGGTACATATTAATTCTTTCCATTGCTTCTTCAAGATATGAAAATTAATCTAAATACCACAATATACTTCTGCAAGTTTCTCTCAAACTAAAAGAAGGTAAGTGACATAAATATGTATTTTTATACATATATATAGGGTTAGTGTCCTGCACAAAGGAGTTGCATGGTAAACAGTAAACGACATTGCAGCCACCATTTGTTTCTGCTAAAATTCTTAGAAATACTAGTTTCTGTATCATGCTTTGTAACTAAACTGGAAAAAATGAAGCAAAAGGCCAGTCTCATAGGTCTGTGAGTGAAGGATTACGGATTAATGTGTTGCTGAAAAGCCTGTTTCAATAAGCCACATTTTTTCCCTTAATTCCCTGTAGATCCTTGGTATATTTTCATGCTTATAGGCTCTCCTAAACATCTAGCTTTTCTCAGCAGTGTGAAACAGAAGGAAAGAGATGAGAAGATGGAAGAAGCTTCTGCAATGCATCATTTGACAGGAAGTCAAGTTATCAGAACGAAGCGGTATAGGTATCAATCTTACAGCCATATATGGTGTATGTCCTAGTTACCATACAGATATGAAAGGGCCATTAGGACCTCTTATCAGCTGTATATTGGTGTAATTAAAGGGTTTGATAGCATTAACCTGAACTGTGAAAGTCTCCAGACAATGCACTCTATCAGTCATCTGACCCTTGAGTTTAAACAGCTACAAGAAGACTTTCTCCTCTGCTTTCCAAAGGGCACATTCAGCCCTTTTAAAGGAAAAGCCGTGATTTTATTTCCCTTAAAAGCAAACTGCCCTTTTGAATCTAGCCTTCTACTCCAACAGCAATTATTAAAAAAAAAAATTAAAGAAAAAGATTTTTTCCCAAATACATTGCTATATTTTGGTGAATATTTAACATAGGGTACAGTAGAATTTATGCTTTTTTTTTCCCCTCCCCTTATGTGCTTTAGTAGCTGTACTGTGTTTTCCATTTTGCTCATGTTGTTTTGTGGTCAAATGACATGTGAGAATTTAGTAACTGTTTGTTTTAATAGGGACCTTTCTTAGCTCTTTGCCTGTATACCCAAGGAAGACTAATTCCTTTTATCACACACAAAGAAGTTCAGATTTGATCTAGTAGCTTAAACAAAAAATGGAACCAGGTATTTAGTTGCCTTTTTGTCCTGCTGTTTTGCAGGGGGTGCTGAAGAAAGCCTAACATTTGTTATCCCAAAGTCTTGCTGAATTTACAGCTCAGATGATGGGGGACAACGAAGCCACTAATCATCAGGAAGATTTAGTAAACATTTTTCTTCAGGGAATTTGGACACACCCTAAATTCTTAGCAATGACTACTTCATGATCTTGTTTAAAAACAGTTTTGTTTGGTTTTTTTTAAAAAGGCATAGAAAGTCGGGCTGATGAAAATTATTCCCAAAGGCATCTTCCATTTTCAGATACAACTCCTTTTACATCCAAAATTTTGATTACTTCCACAGAAAACAACTTATTCAGTATTTTCAAAAAAGTGTATGGACCAGAATGAACAATGTAAAATCACTTCCAGTTTAGTAACTGAGTATCTGTCTGGGCAATTCCCACCACAGTCATCTCACTCCTCCTTTATCATGGTCAAAAGTAACCTCAATCTATCCTACTCCCAGTTGGCCACACCTCTGCAACACCTTCTTATCTAAACCTCTGAACTGTTCCTTAAATTCTTAAGGAATCTTCCAAGTCTTGCAAAATCCCTCTCTTTTTTTCTTTGTTCCTTTTTTTTCTTTTCTGTTTCTTTTATCTAACAGATTGCTATTTCATGGGATTTTCTGCATGTGTTGCATTGTATAGAATGTCCTTTATTTATATAACATAAATGCATAGACCACCCTCTCACCAAAACATCCCACCAAAGACTTTAGTCCTTGATACACAGAGGGAATAAAAATTTAAAATTTGCAGAAATCCTCTTTTCCTCCAGACACTTAGAGTACAAATATCATTCACCAAAATTCCCCTGTTGATCTCTCTGTTGTTCTATGTATCTATCTATTTCATATTTATATTAGACACAGTACTGACAGGAAATGTAAAGGAGAAAAAAAAAAAACCAAACCTGGCAGAAGTTGTTATAGCCAGATGTAATGTATGCTTTTTCCATATATAGTAATGCAGTAAAAACATAATTTAACTTTACATTAAACTAAACATCATGTTTAAATTTCTCTCTAACAGAAACCTTATTCTAAATCAGTTACTACGGATCAAGTAGCATGAAACTTTAAAATAAGAATTTTAATTCAGCTGGAAAGCGATGAAGGAGACTTTGGTAAACATTATTGTTATCTTTGCAATAGGCAACTTGAATGTTTACGAATGAATCGTAAATTAACTACACTAATAAAACAAACAGCTGTGCATGGCCATACAAAATTGGGATGGAATCATCATGTTGCCCTCAGCTAAAATATAATATGTCTCCTAAATTAAGGGCAACTTTATCCTTCTTCTCTAAACAGAGCCTAAACAAACTTGCTATTGGTGTGGTAAAAGTGATATTTAAAAAAATTACCCAAATTAAGGATGGCTGTATCTCGATCTTGCTACGAGTATGGAGTAATGATGCTTTAAGCAGTGAAGCTGCGTTTATTGAGATTAATTTTAAAGATTTTGGATGAGCTTTGGATAAGACCATCCAAAAGTGTGCTTTGTGTTACATAAGTAAATGATAATGAATGTCCTTTTAACATGGGGTTCTCCTCCTTTCAATATTTGCTAGCTGACAGTCAAACTTACTGCAAAAAAAGACTTGTTCAAAGTGGATGTCACTCTTGAATCTGAATATATCAAAGGTGTTTGTAAAAATACTTAAGAGCAGATGTGTTCATCCAGTAAGGGACAGACACCATGCCATGAGACTTATCTGACGATTACAGCTAACCAATATAATTCAAGGAGCTCTGAATATGCATAAAGAATCATTTGCCATTCATCTGTCACATTAAAGAGATAATTAGTGAAGGATGTCACATTAAACCATTAACAGAAAGTGGGTTGGTGTTCATGAGGTATTTCTTGTAAATTCTTTAATAATCCCCTAAGTTTACAAACTAAATTTTGGTGTTTGCAGGACATACTCCGTACCATGTAGAAATGGAAATTATTGGGGAATTATCACAATTATTATTGATAAAAATAGAAAAGAGACAGACTAAGTTTATTGCAGTTCTCCCAAATGCCACCACTATGCAGGCAGCAAGTAGCAATGAAGCCCCTTACTCAGGCTGTTGCAAGTGTTAACCACTGAAGAGAGAAACAGGCATTTTCAGTCTTGCCATCTGCTATTAGGATTTGCTGTTTATGTGCTCACACATGAGTTGGTTTGTTGGTTAGTTGGTTAGGTGGTTGGTTGGTTTCGCAGCTACGAAAACTTCACAAACTTCCTATGTCACATCCTAGGAAGTACTGGCTGACGAGCTGAAATACATCTGGTGTCCCAGAAATCTGTCTCTCCACGTAGCACTGGAGTACATCTGCATCAACGCAAATACTGCAGCAATGTGTCATGTACCATTCCTGACCACTGCAAAATAACATCCATGCCTCCTGCTAAAAGCATTGGGAGGTTTGGGGTACACAAAGGAATTTGATGAAAGCCCATAAGAATAAGATTGGAATTGATGATCCTCATGGATCCCTTCTGAGTATATTCTATGATTCCAACATAAATGTCACCAAAAAAAAAGAAAAAAAAAAAAGGCAGGAGAGGGGGTATTTTTATTGCTCAGGGGGTGGGTGTTATTGGTTTAGAACAATATATTGCTTCACAGTACTATAGAGTTAGTGTTATCTTTGTCAGCCTTGACGAGGGACAGGCTGAGGGAGCTGGGCCTCTTTAGCTTGGAGAAGAGAAGACTAAGGGGTGACCTTATGAATGAATATAAATATGTAAAGGGCTAGAGTCAGGAGGACAGAGCCAGGCTCTTCTCAGGGATGGCCAGTCTTAGGACAAGGGGCAACCGGTGCAAGCTGGAGCAGAGGAAGTTCCATGTGAATATATGGAGAAACTCATTCCTGTGAGGGTGACACAGCGCTGGAACAGGCTGGCAAGAGAGGTTGTGGGAAATTCAAACCTGCCTGGATGCATTCCCATGTGATGTAGTCTGGGTGATCCTGCTCTGACAGGGGCATTGAACTAGATATTCCTTTGAGGTCCCTTTCAGTTCCTAATGTTCTGTGATTCTGTGATTCTGTGAAGTGGATGGAGAATTTTTTTCAATTTATACTTCTTCTAGAACAGAGGCAGGAGCAGAAGTCATAGAGCTTGTCCGAGGCCAACTTCAGCCACAGTATTTCTGTTAATCTGAGGTTGACCTCACTCTTTGAGACAGTGACTGCATTACCACTACCAAGCATTAAAATGTTGCCCAGAAACACAAGACATTTTAAAGGTAGCATTTTTTAAAAATAGCAATACATGGAAAAAGCATCAATTATAACTTTTAAGAAACAAACAAAACAAAACAAAACAAAAAATGAACGCTGTAGCACTTTAAATAATTTGGGTCTCATCCAGAATCATTTTAAATCTGTAAATTAGTAGTCTTAAGGGAAAAAGAGAGGAATTAGGGAAAATAATCACATATAAAGAGTATGATTAGAATCATTTAATATTCTAGTTACTAAAGAGTGCTTAATTTTTAAAATCTCCCTGCTGTTTATCACAGTTAATAGGGAAACGTATGAGAACAAAAATGAGGGTGTCAATCCATTATATCCATTTTGTTATCAAGAGTAATCACCGTGTGAAATCTGGGATTGAAGAAATGATGCTCATTTGGAGCATGCTGAGAGAGCAGCAACGCAACCTGCAGCTCCCATTGACCACAGGCTCATTCCTGATGGGCCATGGCAGGAGAGTGGTACTGAGCTTCAGCATCTCAAGTCAGGGGGACTAACCCTGGTTACTTCAGTCAGAGCAGCCCTGAAATTCCTGAAAATTTGTTAATTTTCTATAAATTTATTCTGATATTTGTTCTTATTCTAGGACATCTCTTTTTTCCTTTCATTTGACTGCCCCTTTTTTCTGCTGGAGGTGTGCAAAATGCCGTTCTGACACATCTGGGAAGGCAACACATTATTTTTTCTGTTTCAGTAAAAAAAAAAAAAGAAAAGACATCGTTGGTTTTAAATTATGTGTTCCTTGGCTGAATCTTTGTATTTTGAGGTAGTTAGAGATAAAAGGATCATAAGAACCTTTGCATAGCTTCCTACTTCGTGCCACTCTCACCTTCCTCAGAACCGGCTACAAGGTGAAATACAGTAATGAAAATACATTTAGTGTCTTAATTTCAGTAGTTCACTAGTAAGCTGTGAATGTCAAATGTTTTAGTCAGATTCATGCCTTTTAAGAATATGTTCCATTTTGCCTTCAGCCCTCTGTACACACAGCCTAACTCGTGTTATCCGATGTGCAGAAGGCAATCAAAGAAGTGAACTTCAAGACCTACAACCATTTGTATGGTTTCATTGAAACCTGCCTGGTTGGTGTCTGAGAGTGATTTTAGGGTTTTCAAATTGAAACATAATATATTGTACCACTGTTAAAGCTGCTTCTACTGCTTGTAGCAAGAGACTGCAGGAGAAAAAAGAAAAACAAAAAAAAAAGCCTCAGAAAGTTCCTGATGAAATCATTAAGCAATTAATTATATCTCAAAAATGTTTTCAGAGTCTATATGATACTGAATTATTTGCTTCTGAGCAGAGATGAGACCAAAGCTGAACACCAAATCCATGCCCCTGAAGCTCTTATTTGTTATGGACACCTCCTTACCAGTTACTCCATGCAGTTCTTTGTTGGCACGGGGCGGGGGGGGTTCATGTATGGTGTTTCACTTCAGCAGTTAATGCTCCAAATTTTGCAGGGTGACAGGGCACTGCCAGGGACAGAAAGCAGCTTCATAAAAGATGATAGAGTGGTAAAAACTGAAGCTTAGATTTTTCTGACAGTTTGCATAAGGAAGGGCTGGGGTATCAAATCAATTGCAAGAGAAAGATATGTCCTTGATGGAGTTTAATCAAGACATGTACATTCAAGAGTGTTATACTTTCCATAAATTCATTTTAGAGCTAAAATTCCAAATAATTTCACAACCCTTATAAACAATGCTGAGCCCAGCCTGTGTCTGAATACGAAACACCAAAGAATTAAAGGACCAAATTCTGCTCTTATAACAAAGCAATCAGGCATCATGGATAACATCGCTGTCAGACTGCAGATCTCTTTGCTGTACTTCTGAAGCAGCACACCAGTCTCAGACCAATGAAGTCTAAGATACACCATTTAAACATTCTGGATACTTGATAAATCTGCTAAAACAGGAACAAGGGGTTTTTTCCTACAGTGTTATTCTAACTGCATGGGTTCTACAGGAAATGTAAAAACATCACTCAGTTGGAGGGTCATCCTCTTTCTTGAACTTGCATCTCTTGAGACAGTCTTCATCACTAGATACCGGATGAGGAAAAGTGGGTCTGGGGACCTATGACCCCACAGTGCAATCCGGCCTCGAGCTGGACAATAACAGGCATGTACTTTGGTACTGGCTCATGGAGATCTTTGAGGTCATTAATTTTAAAGTCAGGAATGGACTATTGTGATTATCTTCTTTGACTGTAACACACATGAAAGATTCTTATGAATCATAGAATGGTTTTGGCTGGAAGGGACATTAAAGACCATGTAGTTCCAAACCCCTGCCAGAGGCAGGGACACCTCTCACTAGACCAGTGCGCTCAAGGCCCCATCCAACCCGGCCTTGAACACCTCCAGAGAGGGGATAGCCACCACTTCCCTTGGGCAACCTGTGCCAGTGCCTCACCACCCTTGTAGTGAAGAATTTTTATCCAGTAATTCCTGCATAAATCCCAAATAAGTAACTGAAAACCCTCTATATTTTAGGCTTATTCATCAGCTACTTACAGTAAAGTAAGCCTCTGGCATTAGGATTTTGATTCCCACAAGGCAGAATTTTTAGTGCCAAGAAATTTCCTGTTTCTATTCTCACAGAGCTTGCCTCTGTGGAATCTGTGCAAAAAAACAGAGGAATTATAACCATTGGAAATTCCCTGAAACCAGAACATGGTCTGAAACTCCAGGTGTCCCTAGGTTCAATGGCAATGCAATTCAGTCTTCTGAAATAACTTCCCATACCAATTCAAGCATGGTTTGAGATTGTCGTTGATTACGTGATGGTCTAACACCCTGAGATCTTCCAAGGGTGTCACTTCAAGAGGGACTTCAGTTCTCAGAAACATGAGATGGAGAGCAGCTGGCATAGCAAAGGAATACCATTTGCTATCATGGTTTGTGGTGTCTTCTTCCATACGCTGATAGGGTCTGGGAGATTCTTGCTTGAGTTGGAGTTGACAGTTTGCAGACCAGAGCAGGTTATGTCATCACTCACAAGGCTCTGGTCTCTTTGATGGGAAATATGAATCTCAGCATTTTGCAACTGTCAGCTCCAACTGTTTGTAGGGAAAGCATGGGTAGCTAGCTATAGAAACCTGGGCTTTCAACTTGTCATTGAAAAAATTTCTATGCAATACTAAATGGATTCCAGATATACAATTCTCATAAGATTAATTCTGCCTCCTCTCTTTCTATGTTCTAAGAAGTGAAGTATCTTGACACTGTGTTCACAAGCACACTGGCAGATTGTGAAGACATGTCAAACTGCCTCCCAGGTAGCTTCTCAGATAGTGGCCGTGGTGTACTGGGTGGCAACGCGAAGGTCAGCTTCAAAGCTTGCCTGAGATGCTGGGTAAATCCTCAGATGGCAAATTTAAAGAGAGATCCATGTTGCCATGGCTACATTGCTGTTAACTCAAGCAGACGAGCTGGGGGATGTCAGCATGATCTGAGGTGAAATTCTTTCTTCTTGCGAATGTACTCTTGTACCTCTCTCTATGCCAGAGGGTATCAGAGCATCTTCAGTCAGAAGAGGACTCATGCTGGAGCTGGGTAGATGCTGATGGAGAAGCAAATAGTGAAAGCCTACACAGGTGGGCACTCATGTCCTACATCCTCATGCTAGTACAGCTGAGCTATAAATTACACTGGGGATGATCTGGACATTGGCTTATGAAGGACTGAGTTACTCAACTTTGATAAAAGCAGTTTTTCACCCTTTTCTTTTTGGAGGTCAGTTCAGTTAAAAGACTTCAGCTACATGACTCACAAAAAGAAACATGTTCTTTTCCCCTGCATTGATTGCTTACAGTTTTCTCTCTTCTTACTTGAGTCAGAAATGCAATTCCTACCTAGCACCAAGCAAGTTGGGAGTGCACCTGCCTTAGGACACAGAAAAAGAGTCATCTAAACCAGTAACAGTTGCATTTTTTTCCTTTAAGATAATGGCAGCCTGGATGCTCAGCAATCTCAGTATGGTTTATCTCCCCAAAAGCCATTAATGGGACTCCAAAAATAAGGAAGAAATGTAACCCATACAAAAGTTAGAAGTTATGCACAAAAAATCTACTCTCTCATTTCAAATACTGAGGAATTTTTCTGGAATCACAGGGCAATAGAGGTACCAGCAAAGATTCAGAACAGGAAAGCTGCACTCAGAATCCAAATTAAGGTGCCAAGTGAGCAAAAATCAGGAAATACTTACTTTATATTACCTAAGAAAATAAGCTATTTAATACTTAACAGTCTTCTGAGGCTGATGGAGCATTAGTACTTTAGGCCATGCTATTTTCAGTTTGATAGATACAGAAGAGGTGGTATAGCAGGCTGTTATAGGAGAATGGGATTGGTCCACCAAGAATAAATGTGCATGGTCACCAGGTGGATTGCATTTCAGTGCATGAAACTGTTGGCTCAAAATATTCTGGTGTAAAAAGCATAAATCCTTATAAAACATGTTCAGTGAGGAATATGGCAAAGCTCTGGCATGAGCAAGGGATGTTGCAAGGGAGTTGGCTGCAAGGCATTGCTTCTCCAAGCCCTTTTTCGCTGCTCACATCTGCCCTCAGTGTGCTCAGGGGGTCTCATAATGTGACTTTCTCTACCAAAGCAGAAGGTGAAGGTTAAGGTCTGTCAACCCTACCAAGTTCCCCGATCTCACAGTGGCATTCTTACAGTCTGTAATTTAATTGCTTAGTTAGAGGCTAGAAACCATATTGCAGCATGGGGATCAAGCCTAGGATTTCCAGTTCAGCTTTTATTTCATGTCAAGTGCCCCATTCAGTCTCCACTGAAGGCAGTGGGAGCCTTTCTCTTCGGCTACGTTGACTTTCGGATCAGGCTGTAGTATATTCTACTTAAGAAGCCACAAGCTTATATCATCTTTAAAGCTGGTTAGGCACTGTTTAATGGATCAGTAATGGCCAAGGGCAGAATAATTAAAGCAGTATCTCAGTGGACTTAAGGAATTAGAAGAAAATGGAGATTTATGGAAAAAAATTCATTGTAAGAATGGAAACAATTTTCCTGCAATTGATCTGATATGCAGATGAGTGCACCTTTACTCAAATTCATCTCTCTCCTCTCTTACTTAACAGAGGGCTTGACCCCAAACCCATTAAAATAGGGGAAAGACAAGTGTAGGTATATCCATAATAATTCACAACCTCCTAATTCCCCATTCAGCTTTCCTCATCTTCCCATCTTCATCAAATACTTTTTTTGGTGAGTAACAGCAATGCCCAAAAGTGCTTGTCTCTAAGGTGGTGTTCAAGTATCAGATGCTCTTGTCCCACTTGTACTGCCACATTGTGTTTCAGGAGTATGCTATTCAGCCTGGGACTCCAAAAGCATTTAGGTCTTAGAAACAAAGGGAGAAATTAATAAAATATTTTTTTTTAAAAATAGTGAAAAACCTCAGTGAATTTATAAGTACAGCATCCACACTGACATGGCAATGTTACCCCTGATTACCTGAGGCTCAAAGCCATAGCAATACAGCAGGCAGTGTTACAGAAGGTTTTGGAGCTAATTGCAGAGGAAATGGACACCTTAGAAATACATCTTCAGAACGAGAGATTAAACTGACATGAGAAGTATGGTGCCTGCTCCGTAACCAGCAGCCAGGTGTGCCAAAGCAAGCTGGAAGCACATATGAAATGTGCACACGTACTCACACGTGCCCATATTGCATGCCCTGTTGTGGGCAGCTTTGGAATACAACTGGTACCTTCACTTCAAACCACTGGCGGGAACTTGAGGGGTTACTGACCAAGGATAATTCCCCCCACATAGAGACTGTGATGTGGGCAGATGTTGAATGACATGTAACGGTACCGTGTTATTCAAGACTTAGAAGATGGTGTGGTCTGCTGAAAACGTAAGTCAATACAGATTTCAAAGTACAACAGAAAAATGCAATCACCCACAAACACATGGTTTTCTTCCAGGGCTGCAGTATTTCTGACTGCCAGATCAACCACCTAAACCAATCTGGACCAGTCTGGAGGAAGCATAACACGGTGCCACACGTTGCCTCTGAACTAGGCTTTTGCACTCTTAAATCTCTTTGGTCTCTCTAATCTACCCCACTAGAGCTGGAAGTTTCTGAAGAGAATAGTTTTCCTTTCAAAGGCTGAGATGAAGAACATACTTTATGCTGCCAGTCATGCCAGCCATTATTGATTGATTTGTGCAGTAAAGAAAGCTTAAAGTTGTTAATTGCTGTTTTCTGCATGTGTGTATTTTTATGGTGTGAGCTAACGGCAGGAAGAGATGAGGATGGTTCTGCTGAAGGCCGAGAACAGTGCGGACTGCTAAGCAGTAGCATGTGTGAGCAGAAATGAATGACTGAGAAAAGAAGATCTAGCGAGATGTAATTAGCTTTGAACTACAGCTTCCTCTTCATTTTCAGTCAAATGTGTTCAGAGGAGTATGTGTCTTTTGTTGGGAAAATGCCAAGTAAAGACGGGTGGTAGCATTTGCACGGCAGTGGAGAATGAAGCTGAGCAACATTTCTAGGTTTCATTCCAAGATATTTGGACAAACACGAAAAACATTTTGAAAGTACTTATGGGCAGAGATATTTTTTTTTTCCTTTCCAAGTTAAAAGTTTTACTCATTCTTAGGAAATTTTAATTCCACTCTAAAAGATGGGTCACCTCTTTCGTAAAAAAAACCAAAAACACCTAAAAACCACCAATCCACCCCTCCCCCCCCCCCCCCCCCAAAAAAACCCAACTAACCAACCAACCAAAAAACAAACAAACAAACAAACAAACAAAACCCCTAGAAAACTCTAAAATAACAATTTTTCTCTTTTCATGTTTTTAATTCCAGTAGCTTTAAATGTATGTCAACAGGGAAATATGCAGATGGTCACCCTGATTGTTTTTTCAAACAATCCAGAGAAGAGGGTATTCAGCAGTTATTTAGGACTGCAGTATTTCCTTCCTTGACTTCTCCATATCCGAATCCCGTCCACACTGATTCTCTTGTGCTTAATATCGCCCATTGTTCCTCCTTATTAGGGAGTTTTATTTCCGCCTATTGAGTAAAATGACCTAATAAAAGGAAATTCTGAATAATATAATATCTTTTTTTTTTTCCCCATAGGGAATTATTTTCCATCTCTTGGTCCTAGGTGATTCATTTTATTTTGCTCCATTAATCAGAACATCCTGTTCAATCACTGGTGAAAATGAAATCTTAAGGAGAATTCAGGTGATACCACAGCATTTTTGCAGCTCTACTCGCTCTCCATGTCCTCACCAAGATGCTTGTCTCTCAGATGCCAGTGTATTTCCCTTCAGAGAGAGGCTTTTAGGAGTGGGAATCTGTTGACTTCTATTCCCTCTATCCCTGCCATTTTCAGCTGGGGAAAAGAGAAGACAAAGACCTTTCTCCAAATCTTTTAGGATCCCCGAGTTGACAAGTCTTCCCAGATATGGGAGATGCGTGTATTGATGTTACGAGTTGAAATAAATGTTCCAGAATCTCTCCATCCATGAAGATTTACAAATCTGATTAAGCCAGTTGCATGAGTCATTGCACTCTTAAGAGCAAGTGGTAGCAGAGAAAAACTTCTGTTCAATTCCCTTTTGACAGCAAATCCATTGCTGTGATGCACCACAATGTTCGCACAGCCCCTGATGAGTGGTTTTACCATTCCAAACTGTTTAAAACACTCACACTCATAAAATATTAAGCAACTTTGCTTTCTCCTGCAGGAAAGTAGAGGGAACCTTCCTAATTCATTTACAAAGATCTGACTAAACTGCTGCATTCACTGCATTACTTAATCAATTCCCCTACAAACAAAAACTTCTTTCCCGCCAAATGTGTCCAAATTAATTGCACAATTTGGTGTAAAGTACATAAAATCTATTGCATATAAAAAGGACGCATGGCATGTGTTTTCTGATACTAAATGTGTTTTCAAAGTATTTTGAATGGTTTCCAAGAAATTATATGTGGATTTTGAACTTTTTCAAAGAAGCCATGCTCTTTAACCAGAACTTTATATAATCTTGTTAAATAATTTAAAAAAAAAAAAATACCATTTAACTACAAGCAGCATTTGCCTCTTAGAATAAACTCAACGTATTATGTGCTGGCAGTAAGTGAGCTCTCTTCTTGCATGAGTTAGCCGTGTCTGACTTACCATGGCACATGACGTTATGAGTCAGCTCTACAAATCTGATGTAGTTAGGAAATTCTCCATAAAAACTGCAGTGGAAAAGCACATTCTCTGTTTACATACAGGAATTCATATACTTAATTCAGATTTCTGTTTACTTTATGCTTGTGTATTGGCTCCCAGGACATTTTCTGTTAAGGCTCGCTGGCACCTGGATGCATTATTCTAAAACACAGCAGAACTGGAGTCTCATTCCCAATGACTTCTGTGAACTAGCCAAAATCAGTTGAGCTCGGTTTCAGGCTGGAAGGTTCCCCAAATAGTCATCAGGCTCTGTCCTTCCCCTTTGGTTTGGGGTGATGTGATGGGTTATGGAGGAATTGGGCGGTGTTTTTAATGAGAGCATTGTGATTGGAATACGCTGACTCCTGTTCATTAGCCATGTGTGGTGATTTTAGCCTTGCATTTTACAGGTCCCTTTCTACCTCCTTCCCACTTACAACTTCCTTACATGATGTGAGGTTTTCTCCCATTATATAATAGAAATATCCTTTCTTAGTATGATTTTTATTCTTTAGAATATTGAATTAACAACTGTAATCGTATGTTGCTAGCAAATTTCAGGAAACTGTCTCATTTTATTTTAATCTAACCTCCTTCCAGAATAAGAGGGACATTAAGGTATAAGAAAAAAACTTAAAACATTTGTCGCACTGGCTTAAACCATAGTCTCCACATTCACTTGAAGGAAAACCAGAGAGTAAACCTCTAAAATTTACACTTCTATCATGTTCATAATTGCAAATAAGCGTTTAAAAGCATCAGTTGGTTTAGTATACAGGCACTCAACTAAATTAACAATTAGTGGTAACAGAGAAGTACAACGAATCCAGCATGTATGTCTGTGAGACCATAGATTCCAACAGCAGCTTTGGGGTACCCCACAGCTCTGTGTCTCTGCTCAGTGCCAGCTAGCAGTTGCCCGTATCTCTGCTCAAATACACTGTGACTGCATCCTTTCTACTACACTGGGGAAAAAGGGTTCCACTATTCCTGAGGATGCTAAAAGACTAGGCACTCATAGTCCTCCTGGAGAAAAATATTTCACCTAGAATCCAGCCTAAATAATTTATAATATCTCAGAACATCACCACCGTACGACCTCTTTTCACTGAAAAACTTCCAGCAGGTCTGTAATGTTTAAAAAATTACTTTTTCAAGCTATCCTCCTTTTCTGACTGTACCTGAATGCCCAGCACAGAGGCCCTATGTGAGTTACTAGGACTTTACAATTAAGTAAGTATCCTTTTAAAAATAAATTCAAATTAAATGTAATCCTTTTAGCTTTGCCACTTTTCAAGAGCAAGTGTGTAGCAACTCTAGAATTAGCTGCCATTTCTTCTCTGTAATACTAAAGGAACTCACAGATCTTCAGTTGCCATTGAAATGTCTCTGTAAACTGTGCAACCTTTCACACAAAAGATAATTATGAAAGCGCTAACATTCATTTGACCACAACCAATAAATAATTTATGAACTGGGTGTTTGAAATTATGCAAATATTATAAATACTTTTTGTTGCCTGTACATCTGAGTAAGTATGATTCAGAAGAAAGTGTGCTATGGATTAATAGATTCAACATTTAGCAGATTTGCATTTTTACAGTGTTCTTTTCTTTGCTGGTTCCTACTATCTTTAGTATCATAGCTCGGAAAACAACTCCTGACAATACTGTCTCTAAGTGTATTTGAATATCCTGGCATCCCTATTCATCAGTCTCTTTGATGCTTAAAATATTTTTGCCTTCCTTCCAGAGCTTTTTATAATGGGAGGGAGAAGTGCTAGTATCAAACTCACCACAACCTTTTTGGCCCCTCTTGCTCCTGTATTTTTTTTTATTTTTTTTTTAATGTGTATCTGATTTGTGTACTATTTTGTGGTAAAACTAGTTCTGGTGCTGCTGTGAATGTAATGCCATCCTTTAGCAATACAGCTATTCTTACCCTTACTGCCTAAGTACTGCGAGGACATTGATTAATATATTTTAAAACCAGGAAAGACCATTATGGTCAACTGGTCTGAACTTTGGTATGATGCAGGTTGTGGAGATCTCCCCAGTAATTCCTGCAACGAGCCCAGTCACATATGACTAATAAACTGTGGTTGCACTAATGACTCTTTTTGGCCACCATCCTCTAACCCGTGCCCATGCAGAACAAAAGCTCATGTGAATTACATCTGTGCAGAAGAATATTGGAGTTGAGTGCTTAAGTAACTTTAGCAAATTTGCCTGTGCAGTGTGGCCTATCGCAAAGGTCAGAGAGTATTTTTCATGCTTTTTCAGCATTATGGGTAATTGTTGCTTGATCTTCTGGCCTTCACTCACACAGACATGGTGGAGTTTCTCATTCTGTTTGTCAAACGCAAGAAATATGCAACCCCCACCCTGAATTGACAATGCAGCTTGATAAGAAATCTGACAGAGTGTGCAAGTATCCTTCGTTCCTTTCCTTCCTTCCTTGTTTCTCTTTCTCTTTCTTCCTTTATTCTTTCTCTTTTTTCCTTTATTCTTTCTCTCTTCCTTCTTTCTTTCTTTCTTTCTCTCTTCCTTTCTTCTTTCTTTCTTTCTCTCTTCCTTTCTTTCTTTCTTTCTTTCTCTCCTTCTTTCTTTCTTTCTTTCTTTCTCTTTCTTTCTTTCTTTCTTTCTTTCTTTCTTCTTTCTTTCTTTCTTTCTTTCTTTCTTTCTTTCTTTCTTTCTTTCTTTCTTTCTTTCTTTCTTTCTTTCTTTCTTTCTTTCTTTCTTTCTTTCTTTCTTTCTTTCTTTCTTTCTTTCTTTCTTTCTTTCTTTCTTTCTTTCTTTCTTTCTTTCTTTCTTTCTTTCTTTCTTTCTTTCTTTCTTTCTTTCTTTCTTTCTCTTCCTTCTTTCTTTCCTTCTTTTCTTTCTTTCTTTCTTTCTTCTAAAGGATTTGTAATTTGCCTGAGCAAAATTACCTTCCGTTTCTAAGCAAATGCTTAGAAATGTATACAAAGACTACATACATTCATCGTCCTGTGTAATGCATTTGCTGCCAAACCCCAAATCACAGGAAACATATGTAGTTTCATCTTCTGTTACAGCAACGAAGAGTGAAGCTGCGAGAACCACTAAGGCTTTATAAACTATTCAAGCGAGCCTGTGCTCTGCTTCGTGTGACCACAGGCCTGCTGGTTGTCTTTTGACATATCCATAAGAAATTCATGCCTCTCTTTGGTTGGCTTCACATTCCCAGCCCAGCTGGATCCAAAATTCAGTGTGGAAATCAGTACGGATGCAAAATGGGCTGGTGCTGAGGAAATCACTCACACACAACCCCGGACACTCCAGCTTGTGAGATCTGCCCAAGAAACTGGGTGAGATGAGTGGAGTGTCTCTACATTACATAAACTTTCCTGCTATGCTCCTCATCCAAAGAAAGGAGGGCGCAATGACATTTTATGAAGAAAATACTTGAGTAAACAGAAACATTGATCCATGGAAATACAAAATCTCCTCCAACAGGAGCTGCTCTTTTTATTTTTTTCGATCTTTTTTTTTTTCCCAAAGCCTCTTGCTGTCTTCCACAGGAATCACCTACGTCCTCATACACAGGAGGTTTGGTCTTTAACTTAGCAAAGGTCATCACTCCGTATGGAGAAAAGCACTAAGGACAGGGGCGGTCCCAATGAGTATAAATAGTTTTCAGCACACATTGGGCAACTATTTGGAGAACAAAAATAGTCTGTGTGTGAGGCTGTGGGGGTGGGTGAGGGTAGTACAAGTGCCAATTCAAAGCCAGAGACTGGCTGACCTAGATGGGCTTCCTGACCTTTTTCCATCCTGAAAGCCTCCCCATTCCTTGCCGGACTGGAAGTCGTCTGGCTGTAATTAGGGGCCGTTGCTGCTTTCTCTGGCTTCCTCCTTCTGCACGTTAGTTGTGTTTGGCGTGAAGCAATGATGTTTGAAGAGCACTCACGGCCCACCCCTCCCTTCACCTCCAGCATTCGGTTAAACCAATCAGTGGAAAAAATGACAATACTGACTGGCATGAAATACAGGTGTTAAAATACCTTTATTAAAATAGAGGAAATAACACCTATTAGGAAGTGACCCTTAACTCACACGTTTTATTATGGGTGGGAGAAGGCATTTTCCTTTCAGTGTACTGTAAAGGTTCCTGTTTCTTTCATGGCATTTAACAGTAGGAATGGGTGCAATCTATTTTTATTGCTTACAATTTTGTTGTAGACTCATGGAGCGCTATGCAATGACTTAGCAGGTTCCTTTCTTTTAATTTTTTTTTTTTTAATTTTTTTTTTTTGGTGGAAATTTAGCCAAACCATAAAAACAAACTTAAAAAAGAAAACAAAAACCCTCCACTGGCAATTTTCCATCAACAGTGTGTGAGGTTGTTCCTGCAGAGCTGTAAAGAAAAAGGAGAAGAAAAATCATCAGTCAGACAAATTTGTGCTCAGCAACTTTCTTCGGAGTTCCTTGTGAGAAATGACATTCTTCTCCACCAAGCAGGAACGAAGGCTCTCAGGAGGAGGGAGAGAAACCTCACTCTTCTGAAACATGTCCTCGCCACTGACTGTGTGCACGCCGAGCTGTGGGTGCAATCATGCATATCAAGCACCCACAACCATACAAAACCGCTTCAAAAGCGTAGTCAGTGCCCGCTCCTCCATCTCCAAATGAAAAGCACACTGGGTGATTCAAGATGTGTGTTTCTGCTTTGGGCTCAAACAAGAGAGCATTATTTCAGAGAGATCCCAAAAATATGTTCCTAATATACAGAGATGAAAGGGTATTTCACATGCAAGAGGAAACATTAAAATGTCCATCCATTTTACTTCACGTTGTTAAACACTCGGGCTCTGATTCGGGAAAGCATTTCAGCACGTACCTAAGTGCTAATGCCTGAACTGGAAGAATCAGACCATCCAGGAAGAGGAGATACAACTTGCAAATACCAGTCAGTGTCTCTGTGTGTGTGTGTGTGTGTGTGCATGCATGTACGTGTGATTATTACTCACCAAGAAAGTAAAATGGAGAAATTAGTCACTCTTGAAAAACCAGGAGATGAAAAAGACCCCAAATTATGAGGGTTTTTTTGGCAGTTTATTCTTAATCACTAATAATTTTTAATTATTTTTGACCGAATGTGCGATACTAAAGAAAAAGATAGTGATTCTTCTGTGTTTTACCCAGTCATCTCTGTGGAAAGAAGAAGAAAAGCATTGAGTGCTATGAAACCCATCACCAGAAAACTTTGGTGAATTCAGTAATGTTCAGAGAATGGAAAAATTGCCTGTGCCTTTGGGGTAAGTTGGTAACTGAAGAAGTAGGGGCACAAAGAACATTGAGATCGACTGTATATCACAGCAGGGCAGTCAGGTTCGGCATAACTCCTCCCCCAGCCTTCACCAAAGCTGGCACCTTCGCAAGAGTCCGCTGCAGCCCCGGCCATGCACAGCTCAAGGGACACGGATACCTATGAGGTAAGAAAAATAATTAGGCAGCAGGGGTAGAGAATAAGCCACAGTTGTCTTGCAAATTAAGAAATGGAAAAAACAAGTTTGAGATCTGTTGCATGGCTAAGGGGGCCAGGAGGAAGAGCGATGGGGTCATATGGAGCAAACAAGAAAGCAAGGGCTACTGCCCACTGCTGGTAATTGCCAAGGTGTTTTTGCATGGATAAGCACAACGAAGGTCAGCTTGGCCCTGAGAATCAGGAAGACACAGCCAGGACTCAGGAAAACAGTGCTCCAACAAAAGACCTTGAAGTTTTTCAGGATGTCCACGTTACAGAATTTATACTTGACTGTGTTTTCATCCTATTGTTTCCATGATCAGTCTTTCTTTTTTTCCCTGTTACATTACTGCTGCATTTCTGCGTCTGTTGCATTATTACTGCACTACAACATCTGTGGGCCTGAGAGTTTGGGAATTAATGTTTTTTGTGGGGTAGTGATGCTTAGAAATACTCTTTTCTCTACCAGCCTCTGAATGACCGACCCCCTCTTGCCAACCCCTGTTACTCTGGCATGTCTATTGTTATGCTTAGCTCATTTTTTTGAGCTTATCTATGGGAATTTAACAGAGAAAAGATGATTCATAGTCAAAATTCAGAATTGCAATTCAGCATTGCTCAGTTTTGTTTCTTTAACTGTTTTCCTTAAGCTGGCATCTCCCCGCAAATTGCAGTGTATTCACTCCTTCCAAAGGTAGTACATGCATAGGGGAGCTTTACACTTATATTTCCAGCCTTTACACACTAATCTAGAGGTACTATGACAAAAAGAAAATTAAAAAATCCATCTTCAATATAAAATACTGCTAAATGATGCACTTCCTTCAATTATTCCAAAGGGCCAAAAATGTATCTATTTTTAAATATCAGAGATTGCTATTCCCCAATTTGTTTAGTAGAGAAAACTCAAGAAGATATGATGCAGAACAAAATTTAAGTACAATGTAAAGTCTGCAAAGGAAAAACTTTTAGGAAGGTGAATCTCCCTAAATTTCTGTGGGATAAAGTAGTCTTCTGAAAAATCGACAAGCATGTTTTGGCTGTGAGCACCAGAAAAATACCACAAATAAAATATTTGCATAACTTATAAAACACTCAAGCTGAATATTAAAAGCATCTGTTTTCAAGGAATATACTGTAATTAAAAGGTCTTGAAGTAAATCAGAAGTTCAGATTCCCCAAACATTAAGAGTGCCATAAACAAGTAAATTGATTGGTTCTATATACAGTGTAATGGATGGACTGCTACATTACAAGGCAATCATTCTCTCCTGGGGCTCTGTGCCTCACATAAACCACATCAGTAAAGCAGAAATGGTTCACTGGCTTAGCCTAGCCTCCAAGATTGCATTAAGCTAGATTACTACTGTAGCATGATATGGAGGATTATTCTGTCTTTCTGTGTGTGGATTTGTGTGCAAGTATGTATGGGTTCTGAAGCTTTACATATTTCAGCCCTGAAGAGAAACCCATATAGGAAGCAAAGACCTACCCCATACAGGCGTTATTTATTCTTGGCATGGGAGACAATCTGGTACATGGGACAGCAGAAGGGAGAATAAAAAGAAGAAGGAGAAAAAAGCAACCAATAATAGGATAAACGTCATTAAAGGATCATTACAATAAAGTGAAGGAAATAGATGGGCACTTCAGACTGTGCCTTGAACCCCTGCTGTTCTGTGAAGAAGCTCCAAAAACCAGTCAAGAGCATTCTTAGAAAGTCTTCTAGCAACTCTGAGACCAACAGCATTTGAGGGCTTGTCCAGGTTTCAGCTGAGACAGAGCTGTCTTTCTAGCACCTGGCCTAGTGCCATGTTTTGGATTGAGGATGAGAATAATGTTGACAAAACCCTGACATTTTAGTTGTTGCTGGGCAATTGTAGTGCTTTACACTAAGTCAAGAATTTTCCAACTTCTCCCACCTCACCAGGTGCTTGAGACACTGGGAGAACACAGCCAGGACATCTGACCCAGGCTGGCCAGAGGGATATTCTGTACCATGTCATATGCTCCATGTATCCCTGGGGAAGTAAACTGGGAGTGGGACTGCTGCTTGGAAACAGACTGGGTATTGGGTTGGTTTTTTGCTGCATGTGGTGAGCAATAGCAGTAGTGCATCATTTGTTGATTGGGGTACTTATTTATTTATTATTATTAATATCATCATCATCACCAACACCACCATCATCGTCACCTTCCTTCCTTCCTTATCCTAGTAAGCAGACTGTACCTCAACCCATGAGTTCTGGGTTTTTTCCCAGTTCTTCTCCCCATCCCCTTGGGAGGACAAGTGAGTGAGCAGCTGCCTGGGCCTCAGTTACTCAACTGGGGTTCTGTCACATGGGGACATCTGTGCAAGCAGAACTGGCAAATGATAATGGCAACGTAAAGGGTTTTGTCGTTACAGCATCAGCAGGCCTTTATTGGATACCCAAGGTCTCACATAGACTTTTCCAGGCACATTTTATGGGAAAGTGCAGCCTTTTTCCTCACCCATGAGAAGTAGCCACACTGATGACTTAAAGTATATTCATTTGCGTCAGGTCCGAAGACGGAGTCTTGGAGATATCCTGCATTACAAACAGCAGTTCTGGAAGCAGTTTGGGGCTTTGTAAGGATTTTAGAATACCCTTCGAAAGGACAAATCCCAAACGACTCATGCAAAAATGAACATAATTTCAAGAACGGGTCATTTTCTCCTGTGCAGATTCAGTGGGTGAGGGCACAGCTGTGACTCACCTGGATGCTTCCAAGACCACCTTCTTCCACCTGAAGCTTTTTTCCCCCATTCAGCTTCAAACGCTGATGCTTGCAAGTGTATTTGAAGGGCACAAGGGAAAAGCGAGTACGCCAGAGCAGTGTACATCCCATTTACGTTAAACTAAACCCATGTCAGCAGGACTGCCGGAGCACCAGACTCACCTGAGTCCCAGGGACCTCTCAACCCAAGCAGAAACATTCCCTCTGTGGTTTATAATCACACCGTGGCTCAGAGAGCCTCTCTTGCAATACCATTGCAAAGCCTCAATTCATTTCGGAGGGACCTGCCCTCAATTTGCTGTCCGTAGCAATCTGAGCACTCCCGCCGCGAGAGCACAGCGTTGCTGCTTGTACACAAACTGTGAAATGTAATGGGAAAACAGTTAGATTTTGCAATTTCCATGTTCCCAGACCTAGTCCTGGCAGCAGCCATTTTAGCAGAGCCCGAAAGGAACCATTTTGCAGAGGACCGTTCTCTGTGGCAACCGAGAGATGGAGGAAAATTTCCTTCTTGCTTTGATTTGGAGCTAAAGAAACAAAAGCATATTAAAGGATTCGGGCAGCTCACAGTGCAAATACAGAGGCTCTTTCCTTTTCAGTGAATTTCGGAAAGAGTTGTCAGATGTTAGTGTGCAAAGGAGGGCGGTTAATTCTGAAATCTGTTTGAATTGTTAAACTTATGTTAAACTTGAAGGGATTCCGCTTCGCGCTGAACTCATCTGCCAGTATCGCGGTTTTTATGCTACACTTCTAAATGGTTGTTACCAGCTGTGAGATTATAATGAGTCCATAGTGATTATAGAGCCTGATCCAACTTCTCATTGAACTTAGTGGCAATCTTCTTGTTGACTTCAAAGGCAGTTGGACCAAGCCCTAAGTTAGGACTTCAAAATGTCAAGTCCTGTGAAAATTCCATTGTACAAGCCAATGATAAATGCAAATGCAGATAATGCACTAAAGAAATATTAAAGTTGAAGACTTAAACCCCCCAAAAGCAAGAGAACTGTAAATTAATCCTATCATAGCAAATTATCCCAGCCCTCCTGGGTGGCACTCATAGGCTATGTTGCAGCCACTTGCTTTTTCTTAACTGAAATTTTAATTGTATTTCTTTTTTTCTTTCTTTCTCAATTTCTATTGCTATTAAACAATATATTAATTGGCAGCTGCTGAGCAAAGCTTTTGATCTGGCTGACCTTTTGAGCATACCAAGACATAATGATAGCAACCCTGTGCAGCCCGAGCTAGATCTGCCTGAAATTCTAATGACAACTTTGAGCTCCCTCTCCCTGAGCTTCTTTGATGGTGTTAGCTCAACTGCCAAAGGGAACAGAGCCTTTTTCATGACGCACTATTCCCTGCAGGAGCAATGGAGAAAAAGATCATTCTTAAAACTCGAGCCTATTTTGATGAGCAAGTATTTACTCCAGAAATTATTTTGAGGAATAGATGAGTACTGTGAATGTGCTGAGAGACTTAAGGGTTGGTTGGCAGTCAGCGGCTGTCCTGCAGCAAAACTGATATTTTTTTTGTTAAATACCTGGGACTACATTTTCTTGATAAAAGTTATGATGTAGTACGGCCACTCGTTTTATACCTGCCCTTCCAGGTACGCAAGTTCATCCTTACCACACACAGCCACCTATACACCACCCACATAAACCCTGTGGCTCAACTCTCCATCTATAAAATATGAGAGCATCATGGCGCTCCTTCTGAGGAGGGTTGTGAGATTGACTTTGAACCTCACAAGCATGGCGAGGATTGCTGTATTAGTATCTAAGATAGATTTGAGTCTTCTTCCTGGAGGATCTGTAGAAGAGAGCACAGCATCTCAGTCTGTCTTAATGCACTAGAGGAAGGGAAAGGGTCTTGTCCTAATGTTCGTTCTTAGTTAAAAATCTGTTCTGGTAGTATATATCAGCACAGTATGTGCCATTGATAAATAATTTTTCTTGGCAGTGAACCAAAATGTTCAAACTTTTCAGGTCTCTCCATATGATTTAAGTATTTCAACGGGCTAGAAAGACATGCTGTTAGAAGGGCATGCATGACAGGACATATTAGCAATTCATCTGCAAATTATTTGATTTCATCTGAACCCTGTTCTGATTAACCAGGGAGAAAAGCATTGCATTAGATAGAACGTTGCTTGAGCTGAGCGAAGAATTGTGTTAGATAAAATCCTCTCATGCCTTTTCTTTTTGTTCCTTACTAGCTCTTTCTAAAGAATATTAGCAACTACACTGGTATATTATGTTCTTCTGACTCCTTTTGTACTTAACAGTGTGCTAAACAGTGTTATGAATAAATCAAAGGCTAACAGATTTCTACCTTTTAACAATAACAAGTTACACTTGTCTTCCCTTCTACTGCCTTCTGAAATCTAGATCAATTGATATAATCTTTTTGTGAGTATGAAAGGCATTCTGTCCTCCTTCTCTGTTTGATATCCTTAAGCTATTATTATTATTTGTTTGTATTACAGTAGCCGTCAAGCCCCAGACAAAATCAAGACCCACCATAATATGCACCAAACGCAGCACAACATCAAACACTCCTTTTTTCTGCAAGTTTATATTACAGTAACCAGCAGTAATAAAATAATATAAAGTAATAAATTATAAAATAAAACCTATTTTAAAAGTAGGATAGCAAAATGTAGGTATTTAATGATATTTAGGTATTTAATTCTCTTTGCACACGAAGGCTCTATTTAATGCTGGGGTCCACAGGCATTCATTTCTCTGCCACAGGTTGTGAATGCATGGCACAGAAACAACCCAGAGCAGTTGCTGGGTACCACTTGGAAGTATTTCAGATAAAATGATTAATATGTATACTGTAGCCTGGTAATTTCTGATTTAATGCAATGCTTTGCTCTGTTTCGAACAACTGCATCCTCAGTGAAAAGCTTTTTTCCCTATCCTGTCCATAGAGCAACTGGGTATCTGTAGTTTCCAAGCACCTTCAAGAAGCTAGGCTTCAGTGTCTCAGCATTTCATGGGAAGTCTGAAGCTAGAACAAACATGACCCAAGATTGTCAGTCCTGGTGACAGGAGCATCTTCTCATATATTCTCCCAAAACACCTCCTCTATTTAACTGGTTGAGGGTAATTCTTTATAGCAGAACAAATTCTGTCCATCATGGGTGACTTAAGCCTGTCAGTCAAGCATCCAGAAACCTGCATTTCTCCTTCATCTCGGAGGTATGTTATCTTGTTTCCGCTTTTGCTTAGGAATCCCAGTTGCTGCTGGGCATTTGTGCCGTTCAGCTGTCACGGAGTTAGGGTGTAAGACAGAGAAGCATGCAAGAGCCAAGGCTTGGGGGCACAGGGTGCAAGAACAGGGATGTAAGGTTATGGAATAACAATGTCAGCCATGTGGCAACTATAAAGCACACAAAGTACCTTTCTGCCCAAGAAAGTCACAGTGACACAGGAACAGATGTCGCTTACGCGTGTAGTGCTGAACTGGGTGGTCAACTGCTGTTGCTGAAGGGCAAGTGCTGCATGAGGGGTTGCTCGTTACACTCATGCATCAGAAATTCCTATTTCCTATCACACTGCCTTTGATTAATTACTGTTCACTTTGCAGACCTGAATGTGATTTGGATGGACAGAAACAAGTTTCTCAAATCTCATATATGAAGCTCACATGATAAATTTTCCTCCAGCTCTGTCTGACAGGAGCTTCAAATCTAATGAGACCTTTCTGAGATTTCATTGGCAGCTACTTAAACTCAGAAGGCAAGGGAAAAGAAGTGGTGAAAGCAGGCTAATGTGGAAACTTGATAGAGGCGTTTCAGAACCTTAGTGGTGTATCACGCTCCATCCTTAACGTTTCCCATGGTGGGGATGAAAGGAGCTTGCGCGAACGTCTGTCAGACAGAAGTTGTTGGTACAGTGCACATCATAACTCTGGCTTGCAGAACGAGGCCATGCAGGAGGTATGTGACCAAACATTTGCAAATTTTTGAAGGGGAATGAGCTGACAGGAGTAAGATGTGTCCTTTCCTTCCAGCTAGACCTTGGAAACATGAATCAGGGAACTAACGTGCTGTTAAACCCACTCACCAACCTGTTGTGTCACAGTGCAAGGGGAGATCAAGAGCACCGGAAAGCATCCAGATCCTGTACAGCTCCCTTGGCCCCATCCAAAAACATTTCAGGATGGCTGCTGGTGCACACACATGTGCTGCAGCTCTGCCTGCTGTTGGTTTTCAAATGACCTGTGAGCTGGGCACACATTCCTTAAACTTATAAAGCAAATTATTTCTTCTTTTGTGTTTGTATTTTTTTTAGTGGTGCAAAATACATTTTTTGATTCTCTATGAGCAAGCTGGTCCTTTAGTGTGTAACACCTCGAAAGCTTTGCTAGTGCCCTTGAAATTTTGCCTCTATCATGAGCAGAAACTTTTGTCTAAAAAACTTGGTTTATACAAGAGAAAAACACAGGAAGAGGAAAGAGGACAAACAAATATGTCTAAAACTAAGATGCCTTACTAATGCCTTGCAGATTAGACATGAGGCTATGGTCTTGGAGGTTGGTCTTGAGTTCCTGCAAGTGGTCTTTCCTGGACACCTCAAGAAAGTCTTTATTATTTATATAGTTTTATCCCTTTTACTGAAATAACAGCATCCTCTTCCTCTATTACCTTGGCTATTTCAACTGTGAACCGTTTGGAACCAGTGACTCTTACATCATGCTAGTACAGTATGACTCCAATGTTCATTGATGTTTCCTTGCACTTCAATACCATCATCATTTTTTAGCTATTACCATAGAGTCTCGTTCAGTGTGAACCTTGGCTCGTACATAACCTCCTGTCATTCTTTCAGTGTTTCCTAAACGTATTGAACATTGCTTTTAACGTTGTTTTAACAGTCTGTGTATTCTGTACTAGTATTCGATTTTCTGAAGGCCATTAAAAGTAAAAAACAACCCAAACCTGGTCTAAAAGATAAGCATAAAGTATTCTGGATCAGCATTCCCTGAACTGCATGTTTTGAACAGAGATAAGTAAATGTGATCATTTAATATTTCGGGTATTCAGTTTCCTCATCTAAGGTACTCTATCTCATATCTGGGAAGGAAATAATAAGAGATGGGCTACAGCAACTTAGTTTGTGGAAGCATAACAATAAAGAAACCTGCCAACAATAAAAAAATCACGTTGGAAAGAGAAAGTTTCTCTTTCAAAGAGGGGATGTCTACTTCCAGATACTCTCAGATTTATAATTTTCCAGCCTCTGATCACCTTTTGAAGAGTTTTCAAAAGTTGTCGAAGGAAACAAAGATGTGTTTTTCATGGAATTTGACATTGTGTGTCCAGTACGTGGCAAAGGAAAAATGTCTGCTATCTACTTGAGCCTTTTTCCTGCAGTGTCAGTCTGATGAGAAAAACTGCATCTTGAAGACAAAAAGAATAGGGGGTTAAGAACAACACAAGAGATTGATTAACCCTGTGTTGTTATCTAGCAAGTGTCAATAACAAAATGCTACTGGGCTCCTGCATTGTTTCCTTCTAAATTTCCAGTCTCACACCTGTCACATCTCAAGATAACTATCCATCACGGAGTCAAAGTGGCAAACAACTGTGTGGTCCCTTGATAAGGAATAGTGACACAATTTGTCTCCTTCTCCTCCCACAGATTGCAACTAATGGGCTAACAGCAGGTTACAATAGCACAAGATGGATTTGAATGACTGTCAGTGCAAGCACAGCTGCAGAATAGCCTAAAGAAATGCTTCAGCTCAGATGAAAATCTGAAGCAACGTACAAAATTGAAACCTAATCAATCCGCTTTAAAAGGATTTAATGGTAGTCTTAAAAGTTAATTATCGCACATATTGGAGGGTTATTTATGACATGCCTTACCCTGTTAACGGCAAACTGTTGCAGAAGCCAAGGCACAGCTCCTGCACAGCAAATGATATTACAGTGGAGGCAAGCACAATTAGATAGAGCATTAAAGACTACAAAACACCTGTCTGGGATCACATGGCATCTTCCAAATGGATTCCATGGCATGACATTTAGATACGTTGAGTTTGTAACATGAAAAATATGAAATCAAATGTACAGATAACAAAGCTAGAGGCTTGGAACTAATTCAGCTCTGAGTTGACAAAGTTTCATCAGAGCCCATTTTATTTAAGATTAGAACGCACATTTTTAGAACAATAATTTGTTGAAATTTGTTTGAGCACCCCTCTTTCCCAAAAACTCCCTCTGCTAAAAATCTATGCCTACAAATCTGTACTCATAATGAGGAGCGGTGTTCCAGGAACAGCCAGAGGAGCTGCATTAAAATGGATTGTAGGTCGAAGTGCACATCAGTGACTTGAAAGGAAAACAGCTGCTACAATAGTTATCCACAAGCCAGAAGTTGCAGCAAATTCTGCTGTGTGGTTACCCTGAAAAGAGAGCCTAGTTCATTAAGTTATGATAAGGACTCCTCTGGGTAGTCCTTACCTTGCCACTGAAGTCAGACTATGAGAAAAACCCTGAAACCCAGTCCACCTTCACATATGGCTTTTTTTTTTAAATTCAAGCTCACTCCTGGATCTGGAGAAGGAGCTGGAGCAATTGTCCTGGTTTTCAGGTACTGGAAACAGCCTCAGCTTGCACACCCACAACTTTGCTCAAGAGAGGACATGTCCCTCAGCTCCTCTGCGGGGGAGGAGGGAAGGGGTTAACTTCGAGAAAGAAAGCATGACCCCCCTGTTAATATGGGAACTAGGTGCTGCTGCTTCTAGATATGCCTCTGATCCCCTCCTCTTCCGTTGCCAGAGCTCTGTTCACCTCTCTTTTCAGCCTGACTTCAATTTAGCACCTTCCATTTCAGGCAAGGGCCACACTGAACAGAAGCCAGCAACATCTGGATTGCATGATACCGACATCCATGTAGGAAGGTAGGAGGCTTTAGAAAAAATCCCCGGGATGGCTTCACACCTGAAAATGATTGTCCTCCATTTACTAGTCACTCTCTCTCGATCAGATGCCTTTTGTTCTCCAACTACCAAAAACTGCAAATGAAAAGGGTTTCCTCGGGGAAAACAATGTAGTGCAGTTCCCAGAAGTACTCTGCTCATGGAGCATGGACTGAGGCAGGATATTACCAGGCTGCAGAGAGCTATGAGATAAGCAGAGGATTTGGGCAGGAGGCTCAGCTTGTAACCTGTTGTGAGAAAAACAAAACAAAACAAAACAGAACAGAACAAAACAGAACAGAACAAAACAAACCCAAACCACAGCCCTGCCTATTTTAACCGTAAGTAGTGCAGAGAGCCAGAACTCTTGCAATGCATCATTGCAGGGAAAGAACTGGATGACCTTGAAGAGTGAAGATAGAGAAGTGTGATGAAATCTAATAGTACAAAGTGCAGCAGCATGAACTTGGGGACTAATAGCAGGAATTCCTGCTATCAGCTGGAGTTCATCAGTTGGAAATAATACAGCAGGAGAAAGACTTCAGTATACTAATTACCTACTGTGTGATTATGAGTTAGTAATACTGCAGCCGTAAAAAGTGCTGGGGTGAGGTATTCCTGTCGAAATGCAAAAGTATTTGCTCCGTCAGGTGAAGCACCCGTGAAATTACACTTGGACTATTGTGCACAGCTACCAGCCAGCAGGTAAAAGGCTCACCAGGACTGGCACGTCCTCAGGGACAGGCTGCTAAGACAGAAGGGAAGCCAAGAGCCTGGCCAGTGAGCAGGAAGGAAAAGGGTCTGGCTTTCTTTTAGTTTGTAAAAGGAGGACCGAGGAGGGGTAGGACTGCAGCCTATAAATGTATCAGTGGTGAAGAGCAACTGCTAGTGAAGGACAGCGTTGACTCAGGAGGAAATGTGAATACTCTGCAGTGAGTATGTCTATGCTTGTCACCAGAGGACTATTCCCAGCCATGAGGGTTCTGCAAACACTTTCAGCAGGAGCAGTCTGCAGGCTGAACTGCTTTACAGACAGGCGTTTTCACCCATTTCCTAAAGTGGCTGCATGACCTCAATTATAATTAGACCTCAGACCTGCTGTCCTAGACCTGATGGTCTGGAAAGTACTTTTCCAGGGATAAATCTAGTGACACAGTGAATGAGGGGATTGAACCCTCACCTCTTCTGTGATGGCTACCCTGAGGTTCATACCTTTGCTGAGCTAAAGTGTGAACCACTTTAGGGGGTTATGGATATAAAGCAAGCTGCATCCAGCTGTTTCATTGGGCAGCCAAGTCCTTCAAGAAGCTTACAAGTTGAGTTGGTAAGGGAAGTAAAGACATGTTGGTTGCCTTTCTCCAGAAAACTCCTTCAAGCCATTGCCTTCTTTTCTACAACTACTCAAGGCAGGACAAAAAAGTGGCACTAACAAAACGGGTGAGGAAAAACTGCCGTGTTGAATTAATTTAATAAAAATCTACAATGTTGAGATAAAGTCATCACTTTTCTGTGTGCCTCTACTTTGATGGGTAATGTGATAACATAAGCAGATTGTGCAAAAGCAACCAAACGTTGTTGGGACAAATGAAACAAGAAGCTATGCTTTACCTCTCAAATTAATGTTTCATATAAACTGAGATTACCTCTTCCTGATAAATGGCAGAATCAGGTGATTTTAAAAAAGCATCACATAATTTTGTGGCTTATCATGCCAATTTGTCCACAAGAACTTGCTAGAATTAACATTATCATTCCTGATCAAGGAACAATTTCAGACAAACAGCACTTCATTGTGAGCAGAAGTCATGAACAGTTTTTTACCCCTTTCAAATGCCCATTTCCTTCCTCAAAGCTGGAAATAATTGTTAACCCATACTGGAAAAATCCATGCTTTAAAATCTGATTTATCTCAACTTCACATAGTTTTAATACGTATTTTACATCATTGGGAAAGGGAAACATGATGTCCTCACATAAATCAGTCTTGACTTATAATTTTGAGCAACTAATTTGAGGGGATTATATTTTCCTTTCTATTTGAGATATTTTGTTGGCTGTTCTCGTGGCAGCAAAGATGTTAAGGTGCTGTTTCCAGGGCAGACGTCCCTGTCAAAGAGGAACATTCCTGTTTGCTTCTGTGTCCTGGACTCTCAGTAGAGAGAGGAGGAAGGACATAAACCATCGGAGGCCTGTGAAGAACACACAGTACGGATGTGTAAGGATACCCTGCGTAAGTCAATTACATCTTTGTTACGCGTGACTAATGAGGCTATCTATCATGCTATCTATCATCCTTTCTGGCAAACCTTCATATTGTACCCACTATCATTTACTTACCCTTCCTTTCTGATATTTATGCCTGTGGCGTTAACCAAGTGAACAGCACAGAGCAACTATCACAGATAACATGAGTTATGTTTCGCACTTTCTTTGATCATCTACCTGTTTTATAGACAGGATTAGAAAATTTATATTACAGTCTCAGGATCACATTTTATATTCCCCTTTTCTGGGCAGATGTTGAAAAAACATAAAAAGGGGATTTTTAATTTATTTTTTTTAAGTGTTATTGCCAGTAAGCTATTGCGTGTTAACATCGCTATTGCTATTGCGTGTAAGTATTGCGTGTTAACATCGTCTGCATTGTAGCAACAGGAACTCCAGGAAAGCATCTCCTCCTTCTGACTCTTTCTCTCTTTAAATTTTATTTATAGCCTTGCAAAATACTTGCATCCACATAACCCAACCTTGCCAACATGCTGAAGGATTAATGATATCATGTTATTCTTGAGAACAGAGATGTGTCTACTATCCTGGTGAATAACCTTGCCTTTTGCACGTTAAAAGTGAGATGAGAACCTCTCTGGAGTGAAAGGATGTTGTGCTGTGCAGAGCTGACATGTGAGCCACTGTCCCTTCTGATGCTCATCATGATGCACTGGTCCTGCAGCATTAATCAGCGCTTCCACTCTTGTGCCACCCTGATTGTTTGGGATCCCCGTCCTCAGGACAGGAGATGCTAAATGAGTACCCTGAATCACACAAGGCAGGTCATGCCAGCAGGAAAAGGCAGCAAAGGGGAAACCACCCCAAAAATATGCTTGGTGCTAGCAGCATGCCTGCTGAGCAAGATCTGAGAGCATATCCCAGTGTGATATTTTTTTCCTGCTGTCTAATCCCTTCATAAAACTTCCCTGAGAAAACAGATCTGAAAAGTGCACTTTAATTTGATTTTTTTTTTTTAAAATAATCCCTTGTAGCTTTTGCAATAGAGTGCTTGGTGGGGGCTTTAGTTTTTGCTTGCCCGGGAATGGAAGAACATTCTTGTGCCTCTTCCATGTTCTTGTCCCATTCCCATGTTAACAGTCCCTGCTTGGTTGTGGATGGTTTCATTTAAAAACAACAGAAAAAAAAAAAAAACCCACCCCAAACCAACAAAAAGACATTTTTCCTGTCCTTTCCTTTGTTGTGAACCTGGTTCCAGGTCCTGCCTATCTCTCTCTCACACTTCCTTTGACCTTTTCCTCTCTGCTTCTCCCTCTCTTTTCTTTGTCCACGTTGGCAATAGTATTCAGCTTACACTCTTTTATGAACCTTCTGCTTCTCCTCGTTTCAGCTCTCTGGACCTGATTTGCAGCTGCTGTGCTCTTCCTACAGTCGTTTACACATGTGCGACACAGGTGTAAAAAACTACCATTTCCATTTATGCTGCTTGTAAATGTCAGGAGAAGAGAAAGGAGAACCTGTCCTTCCCAGAGTGAATCAGCAGACTTTCAGGAGTGTCGGATACATATGAACAAAATCTGTTCGAGTCACCAATCACTCCTAATCCATGCCTGATCTCTCACAAACCCTCTCATACTAAGCAAACCCTCCAGATCTCCATTGTTCCCAGCTCCTTTAATCCAGATTTTTCTTTAAATGAGAGGATGTTTCACTTTGATTGGGGGAAATTTTTTTCTTTTTTTCTTTTTTTTAATTTTTTTTTTTTTACAGCTTCCAGACCCCGGGAGAACTAAGCTAAAAATACATGCATGGAGTCAGGTATCCACGTGTCGTGTTTACCCTCACGAACAGCAAGCAATACAAGAGTGACTGGAGGTGGAAAATAAACTCTTCATATATATTTCCACTTAATAACAGAAGCCACACCACATTTTCCTTATTGTAGGTCTTTTCTGAATTCTCTGACCTCATGGGGTCAGGGGTTTTGGTGAAAATTTTATTATTTTTGGGTCAGGTGTACTCTGAGAAATCTTGCTTTTTTTTTTTTTTAGGTAAAGTTCAAAAATCGTTTAAAAAAAAAAAGAGAGAGAGAATAATTGCAGGAAGCAAATGGTGAACTGTGAAGTGATGAAAAGCCAACATCAGATTACCTCAAGTCCTGGTACCATCCCTGCTCTTGCATTGCCCATTCCCGACCATGGTGTGCCACAGATGCAGCAGGAAGAAGAACTATTCAGGAGGTCTCAAGTCCTCAGGACCCTGCCCTCTGCTCCAGGTCTGGGGACCAAACAGAGCTCAGTAAACCAATGCAACAGCCCACAAGAGAAGGTTACTTACCCTACAAGCATGTGCTACTGGGACTTTTTGCCACCGTTTCGTTGTCAGGCTACAGCATCCCTTTAGACATTGAGCTGTTGCACGTTTTACCGCAGGCTGCTTTCCCAAGCTGCTCGTTTCGACATGTGCCCCTGTGATAAATTTTATCAGTGCTCAGCTGGAGGGTTTTCCATGAGGCAGCTGCACAGTGGCTTTTTATCTGTCATGGCACCCCCCAACCAAAGCGCAACCATTTTAATTTATTTTTAAAAAAAAACCAAAACAAAAACCCAACAAAACTTAATTTATGTTGCGGCATTTCTGGCTGCAGATGCACAGTCAGCAGTTTGTGCTCCCAGAGGAAGCTTACGTGGAAACAGGGAGCCAAGCCACAAAGTAAAATATGGCTGGGATTAAAGCAACAACAAATTGTAATTAAAAAGTATTAGCGGCTGTCTACTTCCAAACGGCAAGGAGGAGTTCGTATCTGCTTCCCTGCTTGTCTCACCACTTGCGCTCATGGTGCATGCAGCTACGTGGAGTGGCAACCGGTTTTCTCTCCCTTTATCATCATTTAAAAGGACTGCTGACCAAAGAGAAAGCGTGCAAACTCACAACTTGAAGGCATTTTGCCTGTGTCCAGCAATGGCAAAGTATCTATCTTCCTCTCTTATATGTACCTTTTTTTTTCCTAGACATTTATTTGAACTTTATTTTTGATGCTCCTCTAGAAGCTTCCCCTTCAATGGCACTTGTCAGAACATTTATTTAGTGCTTATTTCTTTAATCATCCTGTTTTACAGTCCGTAAGGTAAAACATCTTGCTGCAAAGTTCCCTGAGGTTTGACTGCCAACAAGGACATTTTAAACAGGATGAATAATATCATATAGTAAGTTTCCAGTGTCCATAAAAGAGAATTTTAAAGATCATCTGCAGGATTAATTTCACTTTTTCAAGCTACTCTGTAGATGGAAAAATTTCACTCAAAAGTGATTTTTTTTTCAATTTTCCTTTTTTAAACTTTAGCATCCAAGAAAGTATATGGCAAGTAAAATTTTGCCAGTCATTCATCTGTCCTCTGGACTTTGAGGCAATGACTATATAATACGCTCATTACAAAGGAAATAGCAGTTTAAATAATGCCAGTTTATTTCTATAGGCATCACCCAGATGTGCAACATTCACTAAGGTTATTCTGAGATTATGAGCTCTAATATCACTGAACTGGGAACATATTATCATTCATGTGCTGAAACTCTGTAATTTTACAGATTTGGGGTTTTTTGTTGTTATGATTTGCTCTATATTGATTTTTAAATTGGATTCCCCTAACTGCCAGATTTGTACACCTAGGAGTTGCCATGGCTCTAAGGTAGTATACCAAAATATATATTCTTCAGGTACTGATATGTATGTGTGTGTATACATAAATATATTTAACTCAATAAATATTCCTCTAAAATACCTCAATATTTAGCCTATCCTGGATACGTATTTACCCAGCCTACCTCCTATGTTTACCTAAGTGATTAGAAAAGTCTCTCGGGCAAACACTGTAGGTTTTATAACCTTCCATGGAAGTTTTTGTAAATTTGCTTTTTAAAGAAAAAGATCACTTTGGCTCCTTACTCTGTTAATTTCCTTCTTTTTTTTTTTTTTAATATATAAAATTTTCCTTCTTGTCCTTCAAGGAAAACTGGATAAATAAATGAAAAAGTATTCCTGTTTTTGGACCAGGATTCAGCAAAGGATTCAAACTTTGAAAAACTGGCCCCGCTGACTGCATGGGGAATTACCATGTGCTCAGAGGAAGGCTTGTACTTAACTTCCTTGCTGAAGCAGTTACAGTGATCTCTTTGCTCATGGATAGCAAAAAACTTAAGAGTGTTGTATTAATATCAATGGAAGGAAGTCGCTGGAAAATGCAAAAAGGGTGCCTTTATTGAAGGTTTTGGTCCCCTTGCTTAGAGACGGATGCTTTAGATAACAGAGCCTTAGGTGATTTGGTTGATTTTTGGCGCACAGCATCCTGGAGCCATCCTTACTTCCATGTCTAGTGAAAGTTAGGCCATACCCCGTGAGGAAGAATAAAGCCTAAGGAAAGCAAAATGTCGCTAAACTAGCAGCAGATTGAACAAATAAAACATGGGGGCTTGCTGTTCAAAAGGTGTTTAAGCAGGAACTGCAGGGAAATGTGAACATACATAGTAATGAACTCAGGGTACAAAAGCAGCTCTGCCGCCAAACAATAGTATTTTTTGTGGGGTCGGTCCTCAGAACTGCCTGGGCACTTTAAACAATTTCCATTGACTTGTAGGGGAGAAGAAAACAGTCGGTACTTCACAGGGCCGAGCCACATGTTCAGAGTGAGTCCGCGAGAGCCAGCCAGGAGCTCCAGCCAGAAATGCTGGCTGCATCTTGTTAACTGCAGCGAGAGCTTGGCTATTAGACCCTGAGTGCTGAGCTTATTGTGAGAGTGGGGACGTTACAGTATTTATGGAAATCAGCCTGGAAACCTTCCCTGAGTTCACCTTCAAGCCCTACCAACTTAGATTATGCAAGTCCTTTAAGATACTTTGAATAATTATGGACAATTAAGGGATATGAGCCAAATCTGAAACCTTTGCTTATTCCTTTCATCAATAGAATGCTGAGCGTGGCTCAGATGGAAAACAACGGGGGGGAATCTGCATCTTACAACAGCCTTGTTTGTTAGTACCCCTTAGCAATGGATTTTTTAATAAGCTTGAACCTGTCAACCTTTGTAAGTTGTAACAGAAAAGGATTAAATAGCCCTAAAAAACTGATGGTAGGGGGAAAAGAAACCAAAATATTGAAAGAGATTATTTGTAGAGGCCTCAAAGTAGGCACTGAAAACTGCATTCCATTTTTGGCACTCACCAGCTGCAAGATGCAGTACCTGTGAGTAGTAAAGGAGCAGTTTATGCATTCAAGAACCTGTGGCCAAACTCATCCCTCAGTTATGCTGTCTCTCCTGTAGAAACCAATAGGAACACTGAAGCTTCTGAAATCAGATCATGTCCTTTATGAATAAGCTAATCCATAGTCTTGCCGTTGTTGAAGAAAGTCAGCAAGTTTCTTTCTTTTAATTGACAACAAAATATATAAATTATGAAAACTGCGTATAGTTCCAATCAGAACCTACCACATGAGATTACAGAGGTCCACTAGAAATCCTGATAGGATTATTATATTTAATTCAGAAAACAGTAGGATGATGTGAGTGGTAGGAAAGCTATGAACTGTAGAAATAAACATCAGGCATGTACAAGTCCTATTTCCAGAAATATTTTGAGACTTAGCCCACTGATGTTTGTAAAGCATTTGTGTGATCCTGAAGTATCAGAGATAAAGGAATGCAAAATATTGCAGTTAAATGTCAGATACGGTTGAAATGCAGTACAAACAAAACACAGAAGATTTGCCCTATACTTGCCCCTCAATAAGCAGTCATCTATTTGTGGAATATTTATATTATTCTTATTAATATACATGTGGAAGCTTTCTTCTAGAGTGGTTATTTGCAAACCATCTACAGCCTATGATTTCTAATGCTTAGAAAAGCATCAGAGAGCAAAATTGCAATACATTGAATTCATGGCTTTTGATAAAATTTTTTCTAGCTATGCAGCACAAGGTCTTCAAGTACATACAGTATCTCAGATGCATCCTCTTAAAAAATAGCAGTATATTACAAACAAATGCAGCTGTGTTTGGAGCCCCTTCTGAGCTGCATATGAAGTCTATAAAGCAACCATCTTTCACTTCTTGAAAATTACAATGCTAATTAAAAACTGCCTGGTTGATTCCTGGTTGTATTAATAAATGAGGAAGACTTTATTCCACTGAAATAGTTTTCTGAGAGATGGCATATATGCTCTTGCACAACAGGATCCAAATAGAAGACTCTGAAGTTATTGTCTGTCTTTCCAATACTTCTTTGTTGTTACTTCCAAGATTTTCTTTCCAGTTCAGAACCTTGCAACTTCTAAAACTTTTCAGCAGCATTTTAAAGATAAACAGATTGATTCCAGATTCTCTGCCAGTCATGCTATATCCTGTGTTAAAACTGATGATATATGGATGCGGGGAGATTCAGGTAGGACCTAAAGCACATATGGTCAACATATCTTGTATTCAAAGGAAATAAGAATTCAAAATTCAGTAAAACACTTTTGCCTTTTTAATGTTTTGGCTCAAACTGCACACTCTCCTTCCTTGAAGAATGTAGTATATTTCTTTTTACCTGCAGCTTTCTATCTAAGCGCTCAAGAATAAATAACATTTTAAGGAGTGACTGAACATGGGAACCGGTGCCCAGTAGTATTATTGTTGCAGCTATTTATTAGGTGTCTCATCCCTCAATCTTAACCAGGCAGAACCAACCCTCAGAAAGTTACCTGCAGTCATCAGCACTGCTGACTGGATATGAGATGCTGCAGCTCCACCAGAGCATCTGATCTTGTGATCTCATTGCTGGAAACAGCCACCATTAACAACTCCTCCATTAGTGCTTACAGCATCCACTCAGCTTGCAGCGTGCCCAGCTCCACCATGTAAACCTGAGAATCGCTTTTCATAAATTGGTGTGTATCTGACCCCTGGTAGACTAGTTATTTCCAATTTTTTAAAATAGTATTTTGCTCCAAGTGGCAGTATTTGGTATAGTTCAGAATAACTCCTCTGATTTTGAGCACTATGACAAACACATCAAGCCACAGTGGTAACATCTTTACCCTTCTTTCATTGGTGCATAGGAATAACAGAGTATGGGGAATAAGGAAATTAACAAAAAAACCACTGTGAAATGACTGTTTTCCCCTAGTAAAGTACCAGGACATCTTCTCCTTGTAATTTGGTCCACAACCATACTTTTTGAAATAAAAATCATCCACCATGACCATCTGAGCTCTTCTTTGAGTGCCTAAGCCATGACCACACATGCTTAAACGACCATCAGGCTGATGGTGAAGGTAACAAATATTATGACTAGAATGTCTGCAATAATTGATACTTAGGGAAGATAGAGAAAAACTTTGTTTCTAAGCGAGAGTTCACGAAGTTCACTCCAGAAAATGTGTATAACACTGGTCTACTTCATCACGTGGGAGAGGTTCACTCACATTCTGCACATATGTTTGTGCATTTGTTTTGCTAAAACAAATGATGATATCATTTACCTATTGCAAGATGAAGCTCTGCTGTATGACAAACAGCTGGCTTTGTGCTAAATCATCCCTGGCCTCTCTGGATTTATTCCTCTGGTTTCAAGGCTGTGCTTCCTTCAGATCCTTAGCTGTAGCATTTCATTCATGAATTTCATCACTCTGGTGCAGCAGAGAGGGTGAATTTCCTTCTCCTTGCCTTAACTTCCATGAAAGGAGTTTATGGTGTTTCAAATACAAGGTGTACACTTCCACATCTGCAGCACTTGTTGAGATGATGGGTCTAGCATTCAGATGTTATAGGGGTCTTTTCTGTCACTGCACATCATGTCTCAACCCTGGAAGATTTAAACAATTCCAGAGAAAAAAGCCTTGTCACCTACATAAAATGGTGGGTTTGTATCTCTGAACGTGCTACCCACAGGATATGTTGGGTGGGACAGTTCTTCAGCTACCAGATGCCAGGTTGGCTTCTCCAAAATGATGGAGGAAGGGGTCTTCACAGCATATCCTCAGAATGGCTTGTTGCAACTCACAGAAGGTCTCAGTCATTTTAGGATTGAAGGACTGCAGATGGCAAATAGAGCAAGCTCTGGAAAACAGAGTGAACACTTAGAGTGATGTACAGATGAGAGACCAGTAATAGGTGATGACTGAAATTCTGCCATGGTGATATTTTTGCTTTGTTTGTAGTAAATACACTAAGAATTTTGGGGACAATTTCCTTCCTTTAGCTTTTGCAGAGCTAATACAGTTCTCTCTACAGAAAACCTCAGCTGCAGGGATTTTGTCAGCAAAGGTTTTGGGTACCACAGTTCAAAATAGGCACTGTCTCTCCAAGGATGCTGGAGGTCAATAGCAATAGACAAAGTTTTTGGAGCTAACTCTTGCCTTTCCATTAAACTTATATCCCTCAGTCGTAAAGGTAGTCACACAGGCAGTGCATTCCTAGTGATCTTTTGCTCACAGGGTCATTTAGGATTTCGAGCCCCTGCTGTGATCAGTACATTTGATTACTACTACCAGTTCAGTTCATTTTTACCTAAAAAAAACACTGATTTGGGTTGTTTTTCTAGTTTGGTGGGTTTTTTTTTTCCTTTTTCTCCTTCTGTTTCAAGTAGGGATAAAGTTAACAGGGCCACCTTTGTTTACCTGCTGCTTTTTCCCAAGAGAAGATAACCCAGTGCACCAAATCCGCAGTACTTTCAGAACACAGTCTGCAAATGCATCCCTGAGACTGTGGAAGTAGCATTAAAAACTTGGATATCACTTTGAAGCCATGGACTTGCATAGGTCCTACAACAATGACATATTTTTATAAATGTTTGAATAACAATGAAATAGTTGTTCAAGAATTTTGGCATTTGGACTATTAAAGACTTCCCATAGCATAAATAACAGTAGACTAAGGCTTAGGTCTTCATACCACTAAATATTTCCAGGATCCCCACTACTACTGTGCATTGCCTGTAGCTTTGAAACACACTTTTTCATTTTCCAGGGCTAAAAATTGAACACAAAGTTCCCAAAAGCCAACTTTTTGAACTCTGAACTGTATGACCCAAGTGAAAGTTCTGAAATACAGAGCCAAGACAACTTTTTTTTTCCCCCTTCTCTCCTAATTGTCAATCATCCTGGTCACCAGAAATTTCCAAATATAGAGTTATTTTGTCTAGTACCCACCACCTTTTGGCCAGCAAGACAAATTCCTCTCCTGTAGCAACATTAATGAGGAATGCAATCTTGGCATGTGATGTTGAGTCCCTAACTCATTCTTATTCTCTTTTAAGTTACCCTCCATACACACTCCAGTATTCAATTAAGTCATTGACAGAGCAATTAAAACCCTTTCAGATAGGCTGAAAGATATCCCATATGGATGAATGTCTGAAAACACATGCTCTTTGGTGCAGTACCTCTGCCTGATGTTTGCTCTCTGCAAGCATATGTATGAACTGAAGCCAAATTTTTCTGCACTTACTAATCATCTCAAGGGCTCCAGTTTTCAAATGCCCAACTTGAGGCAATTAAAGGTGATCAATTCCTGTTCTAAGAAAGCAAGTATCTCAAGCTCAGCTCCCAGACAAATGAGACTTCTAGTTTCATTTCAGTTCCTTGCCTTGGTTGTACTTGGTGTGGAAATTTTGGAACTTCTACAGAGAAAAAAGTGACAAAGAAGGAAATAAGATCACTTTTTTCAAGATGATAAAAGGTTGTGCAAGGGTCTATTCTCTTTGATGTCACTACCATGCCTTTTTGTTCTTCCAACACGCTGAGGAAGTGCTTCTACAAGTCATGTGTCTCCCCCATCTACCACAGGGTGCCAAAGGACCTTCCCTCAATGCCCAGGCTATGATGAGAGGTGAGGTTCTTCAAGAGCATCCTGAATGGCATCCTTCTCTGTCTTAGCTACCCTCTACCCTCTGCTGAGTGTCTCCCACTCCCCACAGACTTACACAGGAGCATCACAGAAGATAGAGTATACAGAGCATATTTTATTTGTATTTCAGATATCTAAAGTTAAAAAATTGCTTTGGCAATTAGATGTGCATTTAAAACCCAAAGAAAATGTAATGTTTGGGCCAATCCCTTTCAGTTTGTTATTTAATGATCTTTGCAGCTGTCATTTAACAATGAAAAGGGTAGTACAGGGAAAGAATAACAAAAGGTTTTTTTGAAGTATAAAACCATCAAAGAAAGCAAAAAATTGTCTTAAGCCAACTGCTCACTTCAAGGAGACATGAAATCATGTTGATTCCTTCCAACACCTTCCATACTGTGATTAGGTGAAATGGTGGAACAGTTAAAAAAAACCAAACAAACAAAAAAAACCCACCAAAAAAAACCCAGGCCTTTTCTTTCTACAATGTCCTCCCTTTTGTCAGCCAATCTAGTATCAGGGACTGGGTATTTCTTCCATTTCCATTTTCATGCCAGGGTTACACTCTAGAAAAATACGATTCTAGCGCACCTCAGTAGAAATGACTCAGCTGTTGGTTCTTGCAACGTTCTAAGGGGTTCTCTGAGGTCACATGAAAAAAAAGTGTGGATATTTTGGTGTGGTTTTATTTTTTAAATCCTATCATCACACAGACCTAATTTTTGGGCAAAATTAGGGTGGAGATCTCTTATATGGGTAGTGACGGGCTCATGAGAGGCTCCTCATCCTCCAGCACGTATCCACCTGAGCATCAACTTAACCCAAGCTGCTTTATAGTCAGGAAGGATTTTTAACTCCAAAGTTTACAACAGCAATGCATTTTTAAATAAAGTAACATAAAAACTGGCATGATCAGGAGGTAGGAAATGAAGGAGAGAAGGAGCAGTGTATCTCAGGCAGCCAGCAGAAACTGACCACAAACATTTCAGACCAGAAGGCTCAGGTATCTTGCATAGTCATTTGCACTTTCTATATCAATGGCTAATGTGCTATTCCTGAAGTTACAAGCTATTAACAAACAAAGGACCCAATGTTTTTTGAAAGTTCAGTGTTGCTGGTTACTCTTTGTCACTGGAAATAATCCTGGCTGGTAGATGTCTTGACAATTTTTGTCTACTGCTGCTACAGGCAACTGTAATGGATCTTGCTGGTGGGAAGAACACTTTTCATAAATGTCAGATTTCTTGACCATGATGCTTTCGGCTAGAAAAATCTCTTCCCTGCCCAGGACTTTAAACACTACTGGAAAATAAAATCCAGGAGAAGACACTGGGGCATACATGCTTTTGTTAGCTGCCATGAAAGTTGGCAAGTGCAAGATTCCAGTAGAAGAGAACATAGGAAAAAGTTTAAATATGCTCTTTAAAAATAACCAAAAAAAAAAAACCCCTTAAGTGTGAAAATGACAAATACGTGTCTTGAAAGCTATCTGCTGAGTTCAAAACTTTACCTTTCTTCTAGATACATGGTTGCTGGACTTTGAAACTCAAGAGAAGTCCCAAAGGGTCTTTCTACAAATAAGTTTCTTTTGCATTAACGATTTATTGAGTCGAGACCTTTCTGTCACAAACAAGTGTCTATTTGTTGTACCTGTTGGAATCCAAAAGAATATTGCAGGTGATGCCTTTGAAACTGAAATGTGCTTATTAACACTGTCTCACAAAGCCAGCGAGTGTTGTTAGTGAGAAATGACAGTGCATGGTTCAACTGCACATACTCCACTGCTGTCAAATTACTCAGTATAAATGCATCAGGTAAAATGGGCACCCAGCTAAGTGAATTCTTTGCTGATAGGAGTTTCACTGACTGTTATTTCTGTATTATTTGTGACATGATCCAATGCTCATTAAAATCAGCAGAAATGCACCCCTCGATTTCCAACCAAACTCAAAAGTCAACGAAAATGGAGGACATCAGGAGTTAATATAGGACCAGGTCTTGACAGCAGTAAATTAAATTATACTAATGAATCTTTTCAATATCCTACTTAATATCACAAGAGGCAGCTGATTGATTACTGTTTCCTTTAAGAAAAATCTCTAGTGTAAGTGGTCAGCATCTTTTTGATTAATCCTTTTCTGACAAATATATAAATACACACACCTTGATAAAACTGTGTTTAGTCAAAAATCTGGGAACTTGCACATTATTCCAGTTTGGAATAAGCTTCTTTGCAAATAATGGATGTGCTGGATTTCTCCTAGATTACAGGAAGCAAAGCAAGGGACAAGGACTTGGATGAAAGCATAAGCTCCATCTCTAAGGCAGGTAGCCTAAAAGCTTCCTCTGCACCTAAAATGGTAAAATGCTAACATTACCAGGTTGCAGAATATGGTTTTGGTGGGGGTTTTTTTTCTTTCTTCAGAGAATAAACCAAAGTAGAACATCTTCCCATGGTGGAGGCCAGATGCCCACCAAAACCACTCTATCACTCCCCTTTTCAGCTGGTCAGGGGAGAGAATAGATATTGAGATGCTCGGGAGTGGAAATAAGGACAGGGAGAGATCATCCAGCAATCATCATCATGGGCAAAACAGACTCAACACTGAATAAATAAAAAAAGAAAACCATCTGATTTGTGACATTACATACCTAGTGACACCAGAGTTGGATAATGAGAAGTGAGATCAGATCTTAAAGCACCTCCCCCCACCCTTCCCTTCTTAGCAGACTACACCTGAGTCAGAATTTTGTTCCCTTCTTGCCCACACAAAGGGGCACAGGGAGGGGCAGGGACTGCGTGAATGGGGGTTTCTGTCAGTTCCTCACAGGTTGGTTTCCTTCTTAGCTGGGGTGGGGGGACATTCCTCACCCCCTTCCCCTGCTGCATCATGGGGTCCCACCCACGGCAGACAGTCTTCCGTGAACTTCTCCAACGGGAGTCCTTCCCCACAGGGCTTCAGCTCCTCCCCAGCTGCCCTAGCGTGGGTTACTGCTATGGGTGCAGTCATCAATCACAGAATGTCTCTCAGTCTCTCAGGATGAGACTGCTCCAGCCTGGTCCTCCATGGGGTCACAAGCCTCCCCATAGCAAACCTGCTCTGGTGTGGGTCTCTCTCTCACACTCCTATCTCTGTGTCTCTGTCTCTCTCCATGGGCTGCAAGTGCTGGCAGGGGCTTGCTCCAACACGGGTCACAGTGTCTTCTATATGTCTCCCCCTGCTCCAGCATGAGACCTCTCCAGGGGCTTCAGGTGGGGTCTGGGCCTTTTCCATGGGCTGGGGGGGACACCTGCTCCACCATGGGTTTCTCCAGGGGCTCAGGGGCATCTGTCTCTCTGGCACCTGGGACACCTCCTCCCCCCTTCCCTGCCCTTGGTGCCTGCACAGACTCTTCCATCTACTCATTCTCTTCTCTGGGGGCACAAAGCAGCCACTGGCATTTTCCCTCCTCACTGTGATTCCCAGAGGTGCTGTGACTGTCACTGATGGGCTCGGCCTTGGTCAGCGGTGGGTCTGGCCTTGAGCCAGCTGGTGTTTGCTCTGTAGGACCTGGGGGAAGGTCCAACTGCTGCTTGCAGAGGCTGCCTCTCCAGCCCTCTCCTCCACCAGAACTCTGCCACACAGAATCATAACACTTCCCTGACAGGGTCAGAGAATTAAATCATGACATCTCAAATCTGGCAATTTTGAAACTCAAAAAAATATATGGACTCTGGTAAAGATGTCCTTGAAGTGTCTTCTTGGGTGTGTTGGACATTCTGGAGCCATGAAGAGTCTTCATGCTGTCTCTCTCATTGAAAGGACTTTCTTTACTTTCAAACAAAATAAAATAAAAATAAAACCACACGCACCTGGAAACCTTGACATTTTTTCACAACCTAATTCTTGTTTTCTGTCAAGACCCTGTTCTCCATTACTGTATTCCAAATCAATGATATTGCCATTAAGTAAAAGAAGACTGGAATAAAGTCTATTAGTACTACATAGTCAACAATATTCTAGGCTTAAAGAACTTTCAATAAGAATGCATTGGCTACCACCTTGTTGAAAAGAGAGCAGAAAAAGCTTTAAAGAACAATAAAAGAACAATTTGTAAGCGTTGTTTTGAAACATGTAAATAGTGCTGTCAGTCGGTGAGGATATTTTTTTTTTCATTTTGTACATTTACATTTTCCAACTGCAGTTTTAGAACATTTCACTGCATGCTACTATCAATCATCCTTAGCCTAGAAATGTACTGTACATTAGTAACGCTTAATTGGCATATTTAAAGTAAATAGCTACTTAGTTTTGCTGTAAAATCTTTGGGAACAATTTTATGACACCACACGGCATTGTTTGTTCCAAGAGCAAATATTCAAGAATTGAATGTTAACTCTGATAGGAGACAATTAGAAGTATTGAAATACTCGGCTTGCCAGGCTACCGTACAACTAAATAAAGGTCATTGGGATATTGCCTGCCAATGAAATAAATGTGTCTCATACTTTGTGCCTGAAAATTATTTGGGAAGAAAGAAGGAAAGGTTAGATGTGAAAGAAAAATGATAATTGATTGGTCTTTGACATGACCGGTGAAAAAGATAAGCATTTATAAAAATCGAAGGGTAAAAAAAAAAAAAAAGGGGTAAAAAAAAAAAAACCTAGGAGATGAAAAGAGAGGCATTGGGAATAACAAGCTGGAGAGCAGGAGGAGAACAATGGCATGAGGCCAGATCCTGCTGTCAGTTACACCCAGGCAACATCGCAGGATGAAACTGCATGGGTGTTGCTGAGAGCAGAATGTGCTTCCCGGTCTGCTGCTTGTTTATACCAACTCCCAAGGATCTATTTTCACATCAGGTATAAACAACGTTCTCCCCACACGTAATTTCGGTATTTCTGCATTTTCTTCTGTAGAGGAGAGAGCCTGCTATAAACAAGCAATGTGGAATGAATTTTTTAGGAGCGTATATCCAGTCCACCATCTTTTACTAGACAGATCTTGGCCTGATTCTCCCGTAAGATGTCTTGTAACCGTGCCACGGACTTTCTCTCTCCCTAACAGATTTCCCCGCCACTCTCATACGTGCTCTCAGATAAAGAAGGGAGTAGACGTGCGGCACATGCCGCGATGTGCACTGGCAGTCAGACCGCTGCACGACTGGCAAAACACGGATGGCACTCTCCGTACTAAAGTGGTACGTGATGTTTCATTTATATTTGCCAGCTGGCTAATAGTAGCCAAATGTTTGTTGCAAAGAGCGAGTGAGAGAGAAAAATAGCCATATCCTTTGGCACACAGAATAATAATAATCCTCCTCCAGAACAGGCTGGCAGTGCTCGAGCCAGAGCCATCTTTCCGACTCTGAGACACTATTAGATTCTCCACCCTTCTCTTCTAAATTCTGCAGCAGATTGTTTGGGCTGGAGAGAGATGGAGACAAGAGGTCCCATCTGGTACCAGTTCCTTATTTCTTTGTAGCTCTATAATAGCTCCAGGTCTTTTCACAGTTCATTTAGGAGAGGAGAGGAAGAGTTGACTGAGAGGAGGCGGTGGCCCTGGGTGCTCTACATCTTTTTATTTTTCTTTTGTGTTTCTTATCTTCTCTTTCCTTCCAGATTGACAGAAGGTGACAGGCAGCTGTTCTCCTGCGTTTGTGGCTCTACAATGCAGACCTGTCAATAGTTTCCACGCTTGCTGAGATTGTTTTAAGGGTAAGACATTATACAGAACTACACAGTGCTAGTATGAAAAATAACTTTTACGTGCCTTTGTTTCCACACACACACACACACGAATATGTGCCTTATATTTTTTAAGACCTGGAACAAAAATCTTAGGGTTTTTACATTTTTAAGCCTGCTTTTTCCGACAGCTTAACTCCACAGAGGACTAACTGCATTTTTTCAGCACCTTCATTTCAGACCCAGGCTCTGCCAAATGACAGTTGGTTTCTCCTGCCTTGTTGCACGAGCATGGGTTTTGTATGGTAGGCCTCTGTTTTAATATTAAGTATTACCCCTCGGGCAGAGATGATGGAGTAGACTTGCAAGATGTCCATGTAAATACTCAGCTGCTTTTTCATCCTTCTCTCCTCCAGTGCTGATATTCATCAATCCTGGGTGAATTTGGAACTTCAGGAACACTGAATCCTGTCACTGCGATTAGATAACAAATGTCAGCGAAGGAAAAAAACCCTTCCAGAGAAACACTCTGGTTAAAACAGCGAGATGCAGGCTTCCAGGCAGTGCTGCGAAGGCAGGAGCCAAACACCACTGCCATTCTGTGCAGAGCAGATGCAGAGGTGAGGACATCTCAGACCCCTGTCTCCACTTTCACATGGACACTGCTAGGCACAGACCACTGTTTAGGTTCAGTACTCTCTTTTATTATTATTATTTCCCTCATTTCAAGGAGCTGAAACAGCTTTACTGTTCAGAGGAAGAGGCTAATCAGAGGCAGGGAATAAGCAAAATTAAATGGCAGATGACTTGTTGGGCTGGAGATGTTGTTAAACTGCGTGTGGTCCCCTCTCCAGACCACGGAGCAGAAAGGAAGAAAGGCTAGACTATTCCTCAATCTCATTCTTGTTTTTTGTTTCTGTTTAAAATTGCTATGTGTGGTGGGGGAAAAAAAAGGTGAAAAAAAGTGGTTAAAACCTATTTAAATGCAGCAGCATTTAATTACAGCAAGGCGTAGTTTCAGTATGATTTCTTTGTCAGTTAATATTGTGCACTAATTATTCATAAAGGACCTGAGACATCAGTTAGATATACATTTAAATTAAAAGATGAAAGGCTAAGAACATATTCTATGAACAGGAAAACTGAAACTTTATCCTTCTTTCATGATTTTATCCTTGAAAAATAGAGATTCAATTATTTATAAGCCCTATAACAAATATTTTGGAAGAGCAAACCACTGCTGCGGTAAGAAAGGAAACAGAAGCAAAATAAACACAATTATGTTACAATTCAAGGAACTAATCTGACAGATGCTGAGTGAATTCTGAGTAAAACTGAATGTCCTAAGGACTTATTGGACAGGACTTGAAGTTGTTTACCACAGTGAAAGATCAAACTCCAAAAAATATACTAAACCTTTTTTTTTTTAAAAAAAAACAAAACAAAACTGAGTTGGCAAAAGTTTCACATTGCACCCCGATCTTTTCACTTTAATCAAGTGCTCAGCTGCATGTATGATTCCTTGAAAGGGGGAGTTCAAGGGTAACTCAAAAATTCTGATTTTAAGTCCATTCCTTATAGAGGTCTTGGCTGTTAAAAGCATGGAGGAAAAAAACCAGGCCTTTCATTGTGGTCTCAGTTTGCAACATGCAAATAATTATGCCTTATCAAAGCCTTGGAGGGATGTGAGAGAAGCAATAAATCTATTGATAAGATTTCAGATGGGTGCATGCCTCCTGATTCACAGATAGCTTTGGCCTGTTTAGTGACTAGTATTGATTTGCATGTGGTTTAAGTGCTGATATTTAATTCGGAGCTTAAATGTCAATTAAACAATCACTGACAATCCACTAGCAATGTTTTGATTATTAAACCGAAATGCATTGTGAGTAGTAAGAAACTAAGAACATAAATACCATATAAAGAAGGTAAGAGAAAGGAATGGGTCTACATTTGACCTCCACACTAGTTGCTCTCTGGTTTGTAGGCACTTTTCCAATAAGCCTAATATTCCATCAAACATATCCAATCTAATATAGCTGAGAATATTTTTGAAGGGAGAAGGCTAGGTATTGATTATCGTCTGCTGTAAGGCTGTAACCCACCGAGACAAAACATTGCCGGGAAACAATAAGAGCTGGAGGGCACCTGGATTGGGTAGGGAAAGGAGGAGAGGCACGCTTTTCTGCTGATATCTGATTTAAATTGACCACTTAAAAGCAATGTTTTGGACGTGCTTTTTTGGAAGGAATTGTGAAAGAGCTCTAGGGAGATTAGGGGACGTGGAAGGCGAGAAGAAATGTCTAACGCTCAGTAAGGGTGAATGTGTTGTAACCAGTATAGTAAATATAAATAGTTTGAAGTAATTTCATTGTATCTGAAGGATGAGCTTCTATAAATACCTACTTGACGGATAAAACTATACTAAAATATTACACTCCAAATAAAACTTAATGATAAGAAGCTTATTGGGGAAAATGTCTCTTTCTCTTTTAATCAACTCAAATTCATACAACCCTCTCTATGCCCCCTAAAACTGGGAAAGAGTAGAAATCATTCTTTCTTTACATGTGGTATATTGTGTTCTGGAAAGATGTATGTTTGTATAAATTGATATAAAATAGGGATACCAAAGCAAATAGTTAAAATTGAGTATTTTGATGTAGCTTTTAGAAATATTCAAAACCTATTCAGATCAAAATAAGCATTTGTTCTGCCCTAGAAGTTTGTTACCATGGAGCTGATGTTTTTAATAATATTTAAAATCTACAGTCTTTTTTTTTTTTTTCCTTCTTTCCTTTCCACTGCTCACTCTGGACTGTACATGTTCAATGCCCTGAAATTCCCACTGATGTGAAGTGTGCCAGAGTAGGCTAAATTGCAGAAAAGGACACTCACAGGAGGGGCATAACAAGGCGCACGATTGTCTAAACTGCTCCTAATTGCTCAGCAGATAGAGTGGAGCTATCTTTCAGTGCACACAAACACATTTTAGCTCCAGCACATCTGATCTCTTCTTGCCTCTAGCCTCTGTCAGGGAGATTTGCTAACTATATCCCACGGGAAAAGTCACATGAGTTTGACTCAACTCCAGCTCTGACAACTGGGATTCCCTGCAGTCGCAATTGCTGTCGCTCAAGTCCAGCGTTCTGTCTGCCCCGAAGAAAAGATTCACATCTTGCAGGAGGAGTATGAAAATTGCTGACTGATTAAGTCCGAACCATAAATGGTACCCAGAGCGCCGGTTAGCAATGCAAAGCGAGTGATAATGCATACATCAAATACACATGCATTTACCCTATTATTTCAGATGGGCCACTAAAGGTAGAATGGAAACACAGGTTTCTAACAAAGGAAAGCCAGTGCCTCCAAATCTCAGTTACCTTTTCTAGGCAACAATTTATTTAGGTCCTTGATTAGAATCACTAATTAAACAGTTGCACACCACAGACATCTGTCAGAGTAAGACTAAAGTTTGTCTCTGATTGCGCAGTGGCGCATTCAGAAATGGAAGTTAACAATGGAAAGTAAAAGAAAAGTTAGTATCATAATTCGGGTGAAATCCATTTCAGCCCTATGAATGGTCCGTGCAACAACTTTCAGAGAGGCAATCTCTGCCTTTCTATTAATTTCTTTCTATTTCTCTGAAATACTCTGCATTTTGTTCCAACGCAGTAGACAGAGTTCCCTAATCAGCAGTTCATAAGATTAATATTTTCTTCACTTATTTTTTTTATACAGCACATCTTTTAATCCTTTTGAAGTAACCAGGTAACCGTATGCATCTTTTCTAGAACCTACAAGCTTATGGAATGTTGTTAGGGTTTTTTTAAACTGAATTAATAGGAATGTGCCCAGAATTTTGCTGCAGCTATAAACCAGGCACTTCTATTAACTCTGTGTTTCAAACCGTGATTTGTATAATACATAGCTTTTCAGATCTTTCCAGATTTCAATTGTGTAACATCAGTCCTTAAGTGACTCTACAGTACTGTCTTCTGCAGCTGTTAGGATCATTGGGATTTCAAATATCTTTCCATATTAAAGTAAGGAAAAGATTTAAAGGGGGGAAAAAAAAACCCCTTGGCCTAATTAAGAAGAGTGAACTAGATTTAACGATGAACAATTTATTGGCAGTTAATAGAGCTCATACATGGTAGCCAGGAGCTAGATAATTTATCATTAAAAAGAATCTCCATTACACGTAAAATCCCTTTTCTCTTGATACAGTTAGCAACTGCACTTCACAATTACCATTTTTATAAGCCTGATTCACTGGCAAATGAAGCTGTATTTCACAGAGTAGCAGCAAAACTTGTAGGTGCTGTGAATATTTAAATATGCAGGATTCAAGTTCTTTGTTGAACAGTTTATGTACTCATCTTCAGTCAACGCTTCCATGCAACCATGACCTTGATTCTCAAGGCTTCATCATTCAGCCTCCAATAACTTCTTTGTCTGGGAAGCTCCTTAAAATGCTTCTGGTTGACACAGTCGATAAAGTGCATGGTAGGAAACACTCTGTGAACACCCAAGTAAACTTCAGAGATGTTTTGGCATCCTGTGCTTGCACAAGAGGCAAATTGCTGCTCATGATATCGAAGTGGCAACACTCAGCGAGTGAAAGGGTGCTGTGCTCATGGGAATCAGGGTGGGATATAACCAGAATTAGTTTGTCCTCCTTTTTTGGCCTTTGTGAGTCAGAAGTGGAGAAGCTTGTGCTCTACAGTTTAGTTGCCGAGATGTTTGAATGCAGGTATGTCAACATCCCCCAGTCTAAACCTGCAAGGCTGCCTGCTGACAACTGTGAGGACCCAGACCTGAGCCTTTATTTTTGGCAAGTGGGCGCTGGGAACACAATTTCCAACCGCTGCAGATGACAGAATCACAAAGACTTTTTGGTGATTCATCAGATGGCCCTTTTCCCAGTGAGTTGTACTCAGCTAATGACCCAGCACGGTGTTGAATTCTAGTTTGAATAATTGTATTCATTTTCATATCTCTGTAGCCTAGCTTTCCCTGCACCTTTCTTCCATCCCAAAAGTGGTCAGGTCTCAACTGTCAAAAGTTTTGGATGAGCTTCACAAAACACCTTTGAAACTTTCAGTATCAGAGGAAATACATATGTAAAGGCATGGGAGATTTCCCACTGAAATATCTGCTTCTCTCCTGCAAAACTGACACCTTACTGGATCTGCTGGCTGTCTCTTACGGATTTATTTTCATAAGGTAAAAACTGTTGAAACTGGAAAGTCAAAGCATTACCTCACTAAACCACCTACCATCCTCATGAACGGAAATTGAAAACATAAACTATTATGAGGGCATGTAGCAATAGGACAAGGGGTGATGGTTTTTAGCTAGAAAAAGGGAGATTTAAGTTGGATGTTAGGAAAAAGTTCTTCAATATGAGGGTGGTAGATCACTGGAACAGGTTGCCCAGAGAGGTGGTGGAGGCACCATCCCTGGAGATAATCCAGGTCAGGCTTGATGGGGCTCTGAGCAACCTATCTAGTCACTGCAGGCAGGTTGGACTAGATGGCCTTTAAAGGTCCTTTCCAACCCAACATATTCTATGATTCTGTAATAAACAGGGTGGTTTCTCTGGGGACATAAAAGGTGAAGAGAATGTCTCTTTTCTCTTCTTCAAATAAGCATAAGAAAACTGGAATAGATTCCAGTTTTCCTAGCTTGAAAATCAACAAACCATTTGGTATTTGTTGAGACAAGGATGTATCTCTTTACAGAAACCTGCAGCCCCATCATGGCTTCTCCAGGCACTGTTTCTCTCTGTCTGAGGAAGAAGACAATTTCACTCTGCAGTAAGGTAACCTATGCAAAGCAGTAGCTTTGTCTTATTTGGACTTTAGAGGCAATATTGAGGACAGCAACATAACCCCTGAACTTGATGAGTAGAGGCCTCTTCCTCCACTCACAGAGAACAGAAGACGGCCTATGTTGGAGAAAACCACATTTGCTGATAAACACACATTGCCTCCCCTTGAATATTGTTCCAGTATTTCTTGAAGGAGATTTGAGGCACCTTGAAAGCCATTCTGCCAGAGGACATGCAACACCTGTTCTTAAACTGTTCCTCTGCTTCTCTTTCTCCTTCTGCTTTCTTTCAAGCAAATCTTTGACATCTGAAAGTGTCAATGTGCGTTCAGCACTATGAACTGGTGGCAAGAGAGATAACAGCTCAAAGCAGTGAGTGACCTGAGCTATTTCTGAGAGTTCCAAAACCAAAAGAACAAGTTTTTAAGATCATCTGAAAGCTCTCCTGTGGGTACCTGAGTTCTTATTTGCCTAGAGAACACTGGAATCTGGCAACTTCAGCAAAAGTAACCTGGTGCCATGAAAGGACAATGGGAACCTTTGCAGGACTACACCAAGAAGGCTGACAGAAGGTGAGTAGAAATTCCTGTGCAGAGAGAAACAGACAGCTAAGAGAGTTTTTTTAATCCCATCTAATAGAAAGAGTGAAACACACCTGCCCAGTGCTGGGCTTTGGTCCTTAATATGAATGGAGGGGTATAGATGTAGTGAGGTCCTTCTTGTAAATCTCCAGGCTCACAGCACCCTCACTGGCACCTTTCTTTTTCAGCATATAAACTAAAGCACAAGAAGAGCAGAAGCTCCTCGGGCCACCTGAGAGCACAGGGCACTTCACCAAGTGGGACACTCTTCACAATTTGTAAGGTCTCAGGTTAGCGTCTCCTTAACGCAACTGTTCAGCTTTCAAAGATGAGGGTGATGCAACCCTTCTGATGGGACATACATCTGACCTACAGTCCTGTGATGACAGGGTGTGGTAAGAGATGTGAACCACTGCTGTGACTTTTACAAAATCCCCTTTCAGACACAGTCACAGATTCACTTGATTTACTGTTTGCTGGCTAATGTGGTACAGCATGGTTGACATGAACCTAATGTACAGTACAAAATAGGGTCCTTCAGGCTGCCTTTGTGGTCCAGCTCCAGAGCTTTTCTGGCTCATAACCCCTGTCTCAGCTGCAGCACAAAAAATAGATTTCTGGGAGGAGGGCTTAGGTGCTCAGACTTCTAAACATCCAACATGTCACCTTTCTATCAGCTGCTTGGCATTAGTAGGGAGCCTGCTTTGGCAGGGGGGTTGGACCCGATGATCTCTTGAGGTCCCTTCCAACCCCTAAGATTTTGTGATTCTGTGATTCTGTAAGGAGGCTTGAAAGATTAAATTTTATATTTTCCATTGCGATACTTAATTGAGGGCAAAACAATTGTGTTTCAAATTAAAAAGTACCATTTTTCTTCATTTAAGTCCTATCTTTGAAAAATTATTATCTGTCAACAGGCTGCAAGTTGTTTTCAAAGGGTAACTATTCTAACTTCCTTTGTTATACAATACTGGCAGAATACATATTTTAGAGGTCTAACATAATCAGAGATAATTAATCTCATCAAGGTAACAATGAGACAAACAGCTGCATCAATCTGCGCAGAGATGACTGATGCAACAAATGAGGTGAACACGGGTCAGCCACAAAACCAGCCACCAGCAGCAGCGGCCCATGAAAATTCAGAACTCGAAGGACTATTTGAATCTTAATTTTCAAACAGACTGCATTTTCCCTTTTCCTCTGCATTTAAAGATCTCACTCTTTTAATATATAATTTTACAATAATTTATGAAAATGGAAATCAATGTAGAATGCAATCAATCATTCATACTTCTGAATGAAAACCCAGAAATAGCAATGCTGTTCTGCAACTCTGTCAAGAACTGCTGCTGACATCATGTTCGTCCTGCCATTCTGATGAACTTTTTGCCTCATCAGCAACTAAAATAAGCTTTTACTTCACAAAAGCTTTACATTTAATTGTGGGTTTCAGCCATTTATAGGAAGGGAGGGAGGAAATATGACTTGTAAACACATTGCAAGTCTGTGTTAATTCTTTCCTTTGATCCAGCTCAACATTGCCTTCCACGGCAATGGAACGAAGAAAAAAATGACAATATTAATAATGATAATAATTGCTTTATTTTTTTAGTGCCCTAAAGTTCAGGATTCCCTCTCAAAAGTGAAAGATTAGATTTTAATTTTTTATTTAAACTTCTTTCATCATTTTCCCGACTTAGAGCTGTTTTGGAAAAGTCCAGCATGTTCTGTTCTGACATTCTTAAACTGGAATATGCTTTACTGTAAATTCAAAAGAGGCTGAGAATTACTGACATTCAACTATTTAATGTTATAGCAAACATCTCATGAGGGGAGCCAGTAAATATTTTTTTCCAAAATTTTCACTGAAAAGGCAAAGATTTTCTTTTCTCTCAGTTCTTGATTTTTTCTCTAGGTCTGTTACTAGCCAGAAATTAATTATTTAACCCATCTTGTAGTTAATCAAGCAACAAAGAGGCTTTAATCCCACTAAGTTCCCCATCACAAAGAGGACAGTGCAATGCTGAAACTCCACATGACCAAAACCTACATGCAGCTTTGGGCAATGTATGACCCTACCAAGTGAGAGACTGGCTGGTAGATAGAACAGCCCAGGGCTTTTACTCATATCTTACACCAAGGAGGGGTATAATTTGCAGGCACCTTCCACTTTGGTTGCTTTTAAGTGCTTTTAAGTAAATTATAGTTAAGCAAGAGACAAGCTCTATCCAGTGTGAATGCATGGAACAAATCTCATAATGCAACTCTTTTAAACAGTAGTGGTCTCTCCTTTGGTGTATCCTGTGAGTCTGAAGCTAATAACTATTTTCCACTGGCAGGGAGGTGTTTTGAGTCAGGCCCCACATGTTAGAGAGTAAATCAGAGCCTGAGCTGTTCAGGAAAAAGCAGTCTGCCTTGAAAAGTAGTGCACTCACATATTGAGAAACACTTTAATCCTTTCACAGTTTGCTTGGACTCACGCCATTTCATTTCACTTAAGAAAATCTACCATTGGATAGATGGTGTTCATATAAACAAAAGTTTTTTTGTTTTCTTTTCCTGCATATTACTATTGATCCTTTTCATTCACAATTTTCAAATCGTTTTAGTCAAGTAAATTGCTTTCAACAGTCCAAATTTTCCTGATATTTCTTCTGGTCCACAGAGATTTGGCAGATCAATTCTTCATAAGATCAGTGCCTTGCCCTAACAGATTTCCAACTCTCTATATATTAGGTTAGTGAATGCCAAAAAAAGAAACATTCACAAAACTGCTTTGTTGATGGTCTCGGTTCAGGAGGTTGACGGAATGAAGATGTGATACAAACTTCCAGTCTAACTCTATCCAAGTAAGCAAATATATCTGTTTTTGATGAATGGTTTGATGATATGATTGTAAAAAACTTGACATTGTTATCAGATAATTCTTATATAATAGAAGTCCCGTCTTCTTGGGAAAGGAGAAAATAATGGTACTATCTATATATATATGTAAAATTAACTATTAGATAACTATATCTCTAAATACCAAGCTCAGGTATATAAAAAGAGCAAGCAGAAAAATTTCTATTAAAGATATCATCTTCCTTCTAGAGTTGCTCAGTTTTCAAAGCCTTGGTCAAAAAATCTTCAGTTATCTAAGCACAAGTGAAGTCAAAGAGAGAACAAAGTAAGGGATTGTATTTATAGCAAATTATCGCAGAATCATAGAATCACTGAATTACTAGTTTGAAAAAGCCCTTTGAGATCATCAGGTCCAGCCATACCTGTCTTCTACTAACCATATCCCTGAGCACGTCCTCTACTGTCTTTTAAACACATCCATGGATGGTGACTCAACATCCTCCCTGGGCAGCCTGATCCACTGCCCAATAACCCTTTTTGGGAAGAACTTCTTCCTGACATCTGATCTGAACCAGCCCTGGCACAGCTTGAGGCCATTTCCCTTTGTTCTGTCACTTGTCACTTGGGTGGAGACCATCACCCACCTCTCTACACCTCCCTGTCAGGTCAGTGTAGGCTAAGGTATCCCCTCAGCTTCCTTTTCTTCAGGCCTAACAACTCCAGTTCCCTCAGCTGCTCGTCATATATACAACTATAGAATGAAAAAGAAAATAAATTTGCCAGATTTTTACAGGAAATTTTCTATCTTCTCCCATTTTTCAAAGAAGAAGAAGTAACCTTCTGAACCAGCTTCAACTGCTGTAGTATCTTCATTTTAAGGACTCCTTGTAAGATAGTGTAATGGCTTGGAGGCCATATATTCAGAGTATTTAAAAAAATAAGCTGTAATAGAAACAATGTTCTTTGCCACAGAGTAGAGCAGAGCAGCTGAAGCTGGGATCTGACCACTGTGAATGGGAACCAGTTTCTTCTCTAGCACCATCATTAGACGTGTGACACACATATGACATACTGGCCTGGGAGAAAATAAATATTTTGCAACACGCCATGATCGTAGAGAAAACCAGACTTCAAGATGGGGAAAGCTCTGAAGTGGATAGCTGTGTTTGGGGTTTGAATATTCACCCCCAGAAGGGAGCTAGCTATATTGGAAGCAGGGAGATACCGAAGCCATCATATCCGAGTGAGCATCTGGTCTGCTTCCTCCGTCCTCTTTGTGAGAGTCTGGAAATCAAACATGCTGAGATAATAAAACTTCTCATTCTATCAGCTTCTGTATAGGAAAGCTGAAACCTTTCAGCATGAAGGAGAATAATGAGCAGATCAAAGGGTGACCTGTTAGGAACAGGATGGAAATACAAGACACGTATCACACAGATGAAGTCTCTCTATGTAAACTTTCACTGTACTTTGCTGTCATGAACTGGCCTGCTGCACAGCACAGGTTCCAGGGAAAGCTTTTGATGTGAATCATTTCTCTGAGACTTGTACACAGTGGCCATCTGCCGAAAAAGAAGAAAAAAGAGAAGAAAAAAAAAAGAATTATATTCGTTTGTGCACGTGCATCGAGGATCTGCAAAGCTCAGGCTTGGCAAGCACCTATTGCTGAATTCACCCAAATTTTGGTGAGTAGATCTGCAGAGAGCTCTGCATTCTCTGCTAACTGCTTTCAGCTAATGCCTTTTGGACAGTGTCTTGCACAGCAAACAGCCAGGGATGAAACAGTTATCTGTGCCTGTGTAGGGTCACGATAAAGGGAAAAGTGAGCAACTGTGGTTATCCCACAATAATTGGGCCATTTACCAAGGATGATGCATTGTGCCACCGAGTTTTATTTCAGACTTTTCAGCAGCAACTCATCATCAGTGGCATGAAAGGCTGAATGTAAAAGAATCGTTATGTCTTACTCCACAGCCAAAAAGAGATAAGTCAGCAGAACAAGCCCAGTCCCTCGCTCTAGCCTGTGCAGAAAATGAACGTGAATATTGCAAAGGACATCTGTCAGAACTTCCTCAGTCTCCTTTTGAAAGAACAGCTCAAAATAAGTGGCACCTGGCAGCTCCAAGAGATTATTTCTTGTGCAGGCCACTAGCAATCACTCTCCTTATAGAAGCCATACTATCCTGACACAATATTTTAATGTCAGAAGGAGGCATTAAAAGTCACTCACAGTAATGATGTCAGGGTTTGCCCTGTACATGGAACCAAGAGACCATGATTCCTGACTCCAACAAAGGTACAGGGGGTCCAGAGGACACACTGCATAAAGCTCAGGCTGAGAAACCCATACCCATCACTAGCAGAAATGTCTTGGCTACCACGGAGGTGCAGCTCCAGACTGTCACTCTCTATGTATATCAAAAACACAGTGAAAACAGCATAATTAATTATATTAGCTTTGCCTATTGCCTACTTGTCTATCTGTTACTCCAGCTGGAGGAAACTGATGCATAAGGGACCTCCTCTCATAACTGCGTGCCTTCTTGAGAGTATCGCTGAACTGTGTTTCAACTTCATTCAGCTCTCCACCAACGGCTGCAAAAAATAGCTTTCCATCCTTTCCAAATGCTGACCTCGGGTTTCTGACTGTGCCAAAAACTTTCACCAGTTTTCTGTAGCACCTGGGGTTGTTTCACATTATGTTAATTTGAAATTGTAAATAACAAATATATGTCGTCTTGCTTTTGGGTCCAGTGGATGCTCAAGATGCTCAGGTCACGGCTGGATGAGATTATACAGCTTCTTCAGTATAACTCAGTAAGCCATCCAACAGAGACCAAACATAGACATGACTTTAGCACAGCCTGATAGCCTTGCATCTGCGTTCTGCTTCTCAGTTTTAATACACACTGTGGATCAGAAAAATGGGAGGGGGAGGTGTGTGGGGGAGAGGGAAATTATACCACTAATTCCTGAACTAGACAATCTCTTGGTTTGCTCTTTGGGCCACTAGTGCCTGGCTTTTTTACTGTCTCTGAAGTTATCTATAAAAACATGCAAAATAATCCTAACTCTGACACAACCATCCACATCTGCTTCCACTAGAATGAAAACCTCTCTAGGAATCAATGAGGCGCGCACAGAGGGTCTAATTAAATCCCTATGCCATTTCCTTTGAAACTGTCAAACTGCAGTTCTTATCTTGTATTCATTCACCCCCAGTCGTGGTGTGGTAATTTTAGCAGGGGTGTACTTAAGCAGTGAGACAGGGCAGCATGACAGTCGTGCTGAGATCGCACCATACGTTGAATTGTTAGATTGAAAACTGGAGACTGGGGACACCAGACAGGGAAGAAGTTCTCATGCACGTAAAAGGAATAGCTGCGTGCCCAAAGGGTATTGCAAATTGGCCCTGTGTGTCAGTGCTCAGGGAAGAAGCTGAAGTCATAGAGAAAAATGAAATCGAGTAACGTGAGTTTATTATATTTTTATACCAGCGTAAGAACTTCAGGTTACAGGAGTGTCCACGCCAGAGCAGAGGTACACCCAGCTGCTCTCCACCAGTGATGGGAAATAGCTCTGTGAACAGACGATAGAGATGAGCGCATGGCCAAGGCTCCCCCAAGTACTCCTGCAACTGGTGGTGGAGGTTCAGAGGTGGTAGAGCATCCTTGAAATTAGTAGCCCTAACCCTAACACCTGTTTATAGTACATCAATGTAAAAGAAATTCTCCTGAATTTTTTAAGACTAATAAATCACCAGTCTTGTTTTGACTGTTTACCTAGAAAATTGGCACGGAAGAACAAGCTCACTTCTTCATTTCAACTTTTGAGGAACACCCCTCTGCTGACTGTTCCACAAGTTTTTTTGCCATGTACACTCACATCACCGTAACTACATTGCTTTTTTAATGAACTTAATGTTACACAGCCAAAAGCATTGAATTCGGGGGTTCCCCCACCACCACCACCACCCTTTCAGGAGGATTGTTTATCATTTCCCTGTGTAATATAAACACTGAGAATGTGTCTTTTACGGTTTTACCCCCAGTAAGCAGATGTGGACGTAACCAGTTTCTGTAGTGTCAGAAGCACATCTGTGGCTATTCTTTTATCTGTTGTTCATGAATCCAGGTGTCTCTGGAGAACAGCCTGCTTCTATTGATCGCCTTGCTTTGAATTACTTGTTTTACAGTTTTTATCGGGAACTTTTGCAGGGATCTGTATACAAGCATGAACTGCTTTCTTATAACATCAAGAGGTCATGAATTGAAGTGCATTAAATAACATCCATAAGATCCTGTCACCTGTTTTGAATGCTCTTAGTGTACCATATAAAGTAACCAGTAAATTATCTTACCATGTACCAAAACTGTAAAGCAAATACCGTATCATAAGGACTTGGAAATTTATTTCTGTTTATTTTACCGTGATGGCCAAATATAGAAACTAGGACAAAAAATTCCCAGGATGAGCAAAACTGAAATTTTCTATTTGCGATGCTCGTTCAAGTCAGAGAACCACAGGGTCACAGAGTTGTAAGAGTTGGAAGGGACCTCCAGAGATCATCAGGTCCAACCTCCCTGCCAAAGCAGGGTCCCTAGGATGTATCACACAGATCAGCATCCAGATGGGGCTTGAATATCTCCAGAGAAAGAGACTCCACAAGCCCCATGAGCAGCCTGTCCCAGGGCTCTGTCACCCTTACTGTGACAAACTTCTTCCACATATTGGTGTGGAACTTCCTGTGCTCCAACTTGAAGCCATTGCCCCTTGTCCTGTCTCCACAGAGAGTCACTTCAGAAATTTTACCTATTTCTTCCTGTGTAAAATGAAGTTATTAATTTTTACCCAATTTACAATAATGTTGTGTAGATTCTCTGTTTTATATATAGCACTTTGAAAGCCTAATTTAAGACTATTTAGATATTATACAGGCATGAGTAAACAGATTTTCCTTTGAAGACATTAGTAGACATCCTTGAAAATTTTGAAATAATAAAGAAAAAGGAGGGGAAAAAAATCCCTCACTATTTCAGCTGAGAAAAAAATTTATTATTTATGTATAAAGTGGCTTTCCACAAGCACTAGACCACAAACACGTAGAGTTTCGAGTCTCACTCTGCTTCCAGTAAAGCCGACGCCTGGTTCCAACGTGAACATATTGCCGAGGATTTTTGAGTATTCAGCCTTGAAAAATAGAAACTAATTGAAATCCTTATAAGGAGAAAATAATAACTCTGCAATTGTGCAGCCATCTCGCAGAAGGATTGGTTATTACAGTTTGCGGCATCGCGTGGAATCCCACTGCAAAGAGACATTTGCCAGGAGACTCTACGGTGCATTGGCCATATCCGAGGTATTTCACATCCATATTCGTGGTAACCCCGACTCGCTGCCACCACTTTGCAACAACCTGACTGTACCTGGCCGGATTTCATGAACAGAGTATCCGTGGTGCCTTTAAAACAAATGACCCTGCTACAACGTTAGCTGGCTAATGATTAAAAATAATTGGTTATGCAATTAGTCTCTGTTTGCATGAAATGCATGCAAAATGTATGCAAATCTCAAGATAACACCTGAATTACCTAGAGAGAGAGAAAATAACACAAAACTTGTTAAGGGCTCTGTTCTTTTAATAAATGCTGTTGAGTACTGAGATATTCTTGGTGTGTTATTCAACTTCTGGCAGAAAAACACAGTTTCTTGGCTGAATTCCCAAATATTAAGTTAGAAAACACTTGACATTGTGTGTGACTGGACTCAATTTCAGCACAGTATAAAAGTATTCAAGTACTTATTTTTAGGTTTGCCGTACTAATAAAGTAATAACACTTTTCAGCATGGGCAGATAATACCTGTGCTGCCTAGAAGGACTTTTGTATCTGTATCCAGACTGCATAGGGATGGTAAAGCCTGATAAAATGTCAGTTTTAATAAATAAATTAAGTAATTATTAATTAATCTATTTGACACAGTTTCAAAAGGCCAAATACTGACTGAGCTACATGCTTCCAAGAGCAGAGTTTAATCTTCAGAATAATTATAAGGAGTCTCAATATCCATTCTATTAAAAATAAATTAAAGAAGTATTCTACTAGAAGTCAATAAGAGCTCTCAACAATTAACCATGATAATTTCCTTTAGTTGCTACCTCATTCTTTAGGAAGCCGCTCACTACCCTCAGACTGAGCAGTTTTTAAAAGCAGGGTCCAAACGACAGCTATTTCAGAGGTACCGAAAGGTGAAAAACAAAGAGGAGGGAACGTGGGTAGGCTCAAAGCTCCAAGTTTAATTCCAAGTGCTGGTGAAGTTAATTTTTCCTTCTTTACACCTTTATTCTGGTGTTGTTAGGGTCTCAAAATGGAGTGGCAACGTCTGCTCAGAACCTGAAAGTCAGAAAAGACTTCATGATGTTCAACAGCAACCTCCTGGGATAACTGAACATGGTCCAGTTGCCCCTTGCTCAGGGTCTGTGATGTGGGTGTGAGACCACGAGGGAAGCAGGATTGAGGTTGAGAAAGGATAGGAAATTTCTCTGTTTCCCTAGGTAGGGCTCAGTGTTGATCCACAAGGCACACACAGCTTCAGGAGACATTGCTAAAAGCCAAAAGTGCTCAGAACCTCCCAGGGAAGCTTAACACCACAGATTCCATCTTTTCAAGGCAGTTGTAGGTTGTTTCACTGTGCATTGATTTAAAGTATAAATATCTATGAGCTCTGACTCCTAATCATGTAAATGAATCAATGTCCTGGGGAATGCAGACTTCCTTCTTTCCTCTTATGTTGTGGTTTGTTTTTTTTTACTGCTGTACATCTATTATCTGACTTGAAATGCATTTAATGGTAACACAGGCAAAGCATGAAGTATTGAGCCATGACCACTCTAATGAAAGGTATATCTTCTCTCCCTTGGCAAAAAATATTTACCTCAGCTATTTTATAACACACCTGTCTGTTTTATCCAACCATTTTGGAATAATCCTTTTCAAACAAAATCAATTCCTAATCTCTAGTAGCTGGCTCCAGGTCTAAGAGGTCTTGACATAGTGACATCCTACAGACTGATTCCTTGCTCTTCAGATAGTACCAGCTCTTTAGAAGTAATACATAATCTGCTCCTAGAAAAAGTAACCCTATTGAGTAGAACATTTATTTTACTTAGAACTTTCTGCAATTATATAGAATTCTTCTAAGAGTAATTTGATTATTTAACAAAACAAAAATCAAAACAAAAAAAAAGAACCACAAAAAACAAACACATCCACATTTCTTTCAGTTGGAAAAATGGGTAGGTGTTTATCCATTTACAAGGAATACCTGGGAAGCGAAGACACAGTTGCATCTACACACATCAAGTACCATTGAAGTCTGAGTCCTATGTCTTTACACGTTCATGAAACCATACAATGATCTGGGTTGGAAGGGACCCCAAGGATCAGAGAGCTCCAACCCCCTGCCACAGGCAGGGACACCAACCTCCAGGCTTGGAGCTACACAAGGTTGCCCAGGGCCCCAGCCAACCTGACGATGAATGACTCCAGGGATGGGGCATCCACCCCCTCTCTGGGCAGCCTGTTCCAGCCCCTCACCACTCTCTCTGCAAAGAACTTCCCCCTAATATCTAACCTAAACCTTCCCTCCTTTAGCTTCATGTGCAAGGATTTATGGAAACATACAATTGTTTCTTTTGCTTCTGGAACACTATGGATGAACTGTGATGTTGGCTCTCAGATGTTTGGAGGAAACACTACACACATGGGATCTAAGTCCCCTGGGGATCTGATGCACATTTGTTTTGATGCTGCTAATTATTTTAGACACTCTACACTGAAAGGAAAAATTTGTTCCACATCTTTTAGGGAACACATAAATCTCACATCACTGCAGAACACCATCAGTTGAGAAGATTAACTGGAAGGGATGAGGAAACTGATAAATGTGTAATATGGTGGAGAAGCAAATATAGTGGGATAGAGGAACACTCCAGCAGGTTCTCTAGATTCATGGAGCTGCTGGGAGAAACAAAGGGACAGCCCACACCTCTGGAAATACAGAAGGAAAAAGCATCCATCCTCCCTTTTTGCTCCTCTAGCAATATTAAATCTTTAATTCTGCATTTTTTGAGGTATTTATCCACTGGGGAGGGAAATTTAAATTATTTTTTTAAAAAAAAAACCACACAGAAAAAAAGGAAAACCAGCACATTCTCCAGCTCACTGTCGGCCATCCTTGGCTGGAGGCCTGGAGCTTCTCCATGAGCCGGCGCGTGATGCTCTGCACAGAGCACAGCAGCCGCTGCTGCGTATAGCAACAGCTGGGCTGTAACATCCGCCTCTCATTGTAGTAACACCTCATTAAAAAACATAGAAAATGCTCAAAATATTTCCATGCCTCACAGCCTGTATCTGGTAAACTGATTAGAAAATTAAATGATCTGTTTTCTTCAGGTTTTTTGGATTAAATATCCATCATAAAGTGTGCAAGAACCACTTGAGTGACATTCAGATCCCAAATTCGGCGTATGAAGCGTAATTAAGTGTGATAGTTATGAGCAGTGATAGCACTGCATGTTACAGCCTGCATTTGAACAGATAGGAAATAAAAAGAAAAATGTGGCTCGTGTCTTCATTTTTTAAAGATATGTACAACATCAGATTACACACCAGGCAGAAACGGGAACCGTGTGAGGACACGAAATCCCAATCATGGCTATGCTCCACAGGATAAATGATGCCTCCTAACGAGCTGCAACTTAACTCACTGCCAGCTGAGACTTACAGGGCTAAATATCAGTGTACTGGTATCTCACCCTGAGCCAACTCCTAACCCAGAGTCGGTGGACAAGACCTCACTGGCATTCATTCAGGGAGCTTGCTGTGGATAAGGTGCCGCTTCCCCAAGTTTTGCCCCAAAACAGTAGTTTCTTAGAGCCATTTAAAACTGTCTTTCCATGCAGTAGGTCGGACTGTGTAAAAGAACTTGTTCTCTTTATATTCCCCGACTGCTTGAAAAATACTTTTAGAAGAACTTCTGGAAATACTTTTATTTGCTTTTTTAGCGAAATAAGATGCAAAAACCAAAGTGCATCCTCAACTCACTTTCAAGGACTAAAGGAAACAACTGTGATAGGGAGAGATAACTTAAAATGACTAAATCAAAAGTGACTTTAATATGCAGTTCAGCTTGCCAAACAGAGTGTAGCTGATCCTTCCAATTTAAATCAGAGTCTTTTCTTGGTTATTGCTGAGATCTGCACATAAAAGATGTGCCTTTTTCTGAGGGAATAGAGATGCATATACCTAAAGGTTGAAATAGCAGCGGACTTGAAACTTAAAAGCTCCTGTTTCTGAAAGCAGAGTTACAATATTAGCTTAAGATGCCTCCTCATCCCTTGGTCAGTGTCAGCCTTTAGGGTTAACAGCAACACAATGACTGTGCAAACTCAGGCCAGTGGCTTGCATCAAGTGGGGTGAGACAGTTTACTAGCAAGTGCAGAGTCCTCTTGCTCACAAAACAGATATGGAAATGCACTGCATTTCTGATACAGAAAATCCAAAGACAGTTGTTTAATCGTCCACATTTCAGTCAGTGATACAAAGTAGATCTAATACGACACTAGTTTCATGAGTAAGAGTTATATAGGCTAAAGCCAAGTGCCCAAGATTTTTTTCCTTTCCTTTTTTTTTTTTTTTTTTCCTCCCTAGATGTGAAACAAATCAGCATCAAGAGATTTTGCAGCAGATTATCTGGTCCCCATTTCATCCTACCCACAGAGTTCACCTGCCCATCTATACTCAACTGCATGTATTTCATTAATTAGAAAATACCCTGAGAAGACCAAATAAATTTAGGATATTTATAATTTTGAGCTTCATGTGTCTGTACAGGTAGAGCCCATAAACTTTACTCCCTCCACAGAACAGTGCCTTACATTTAGGTACCATAAACAGACTATGGCCAGGACACACTGGGACTGACTCCAGCCTCCCTTGAAAAAGCCATATGCTATCGAGGTGTCGCAGGGTTAAACGAGTGCAGGATGGATCCCATATCCTACATTCTATTTATGATATATCTGTGTTGCATACAAATTGGCACAAGTATGAGGAAATATGAATATCTCAGCATCCTTCGGTGCCAAATACAGACATGATGCAACATAGTCATTTTCTCAATTCAACGTAACATACAATATGCCACTCTCCATTATGCTACAGCAACTGAAATGTGCTGCAGGCCAATGGAAAATATCCCTAAAAATAGCTATGCTGTTTCTGGGCAAAAGGAGAAGTATTCGACATTTCCTTGAAAATGTTCCCACCTGGATTTGCTGGAACAGCAACATGATCGTTCAGTGACAGGAAGCTCGCTGGTAAGGAGCTTTCTCCTCGATATTACCCCGCTTTCCCGAAAGCACTGCAAACATGGCTTGTAGCAGTTCTCTAAAATACCATGCGTGAAAGCTGCACTAAACTGTTTAAGTGCTCCGTTGTGAAAGAGCTGTATTAGGGGCTTTCTGCTGCTCAAGCAACTTTGGATTGTAATGCATTATAATAGCGCGCTATTCTCATAGACATCATTTTACAAATACAACACAAAGGATTGTCACATGAGAATCTTCTAAATCATATCAAGGAAAATAAACACCCACTGCAGAGGGACTTGCTTATTTTGCTAAGACATTTTACAGCATATTAGCATAAAAATACTACTTTTCAGGTTCACCCACAGCACCGCTTAAGAGCATTAGATGTGTTACAAATACAAATGATTTTGGCAGCATGGTAATTTGCTAATGCATATTTGCAAACTTTATATGCCCCTATTCGGCTCCGACACTCAACCCATGTAAATTACAAAATCTGGCATCATTGAAAGATGTGGGGGGAGGAAAGGTCCCACTGGATCTTCCACTTCACATACAATTGCAGCCAGGCTCCAGTTACCAACACCAAATCGTATCCAGCCAGATCTTGGCTCCTCAGAAGTTGCTGGAGGACCTGAAGAGGGATAACCAGGAGCTGCCTAGGTTTTTCTGATTGATCTGCATAGGACTAGAAGGTTGATCATACCTACCTGCTCTGGTAACCTGTTATCTGGTGTGGGTCAGACTTATTTCACACCTCCTTCCTTCCTTTCTTCGCAAATGCCCTTGATATCATTCTCTTTTGACCTCCCGACCCTCAATGATCTCTTGAGGTCCCTGCCAACCCCTACCGTTCTGTGATTCTGTGGTTCTGTTCCCCCCATAACATGGCCAACAAGCCACTACAGAGAGTATGAGATACACCCAGGGCTTCACCAAAAGCCAGCAGCAGGAGAGGAACTACAACCCAGATTGCTCTGATTTTAAACCATTGCCTTTTTCTACTGAGCCGTTCTTGCCCTCATCCTCCTTGGTGCCCCTAACCCTCTGTCCTTACCTTCGATATAGAGCCACCCTGCCATGAAAGCATCTGTAGGCTTTCTGATAGGTCTTTGAATGGAGCGAGGTCTCCTCACAAAAACCCTTTCATGAATGGGACCCACGGGTACAGCCTGGGTGGATGAGAGGAGCTACAAATAACTGCAAAGATCCTCGATTTTTCAGTCAGAGTCTCTTTCAGGTTCAGATAGCTTCACTACAGAATGTAAAAGCCTTTCACGAGATTAACGCTAAAAATTTCCATTTTTATGGTATTTTTAGATTATATTTCATTTTCCAGGCTGCAGTTGGCTTGAACCGGAGCCACAATGCTTGTGACGCTCCAAACACAAAAAGGAATTACAAAATGTGACAATTCTTAAAATGTGTTTCTTGTTGTATAACAAATTCCCAGTGTTGTAGATTAAACTAGAGAGAACAGGAGCCATAACATAGGGATTATACAGAATTTAACTTTGTTCCGTGGCAAAAAGTTAATGCCTGCCTTGTTCTAGCCGGTAAGTAGAAAAGATACTTTACAACAGCAGAACGCACAGCTTAGCTGATTGGGAACTGCAGGCATATGCAAATCAAAGGTTTTCCTGCACAGTTTAGCAAAAGCTAATTGCAGAAAAGTGTGAGGTACTCCTGCCCCTCATCTGCTCTGTAGAATTTAGGGCAGAACTACCCACCATGGTTCCCTTTAATTTTACCGACTTCCTTCTACGCAGCATCCCTCCAGATAGCTCCTGCTAAGAAAGCCACCTGCAACGTCTCGATCACGGGCAAATTAATATCTTGGTTATTAGCACATTTTCTGTGCTGGCTCCTTAAAGCCACACCTTGACCAAGTTCCTACGTGTGCCTTATAGTCAAAATTCTGTTAACAAGAAATTGGATCGAGAGATGGAAATCACACGTTTTCTTATTACACACTCAATCATTTCTGTGTAGCAGTCAGAATCGTAAGTAGACAGGAAAGCTGAAAGTGAAGGGAAAGAGACCAGGTACATTTAGCTTGGATTTTTTTACTGGAATTTAAAGCACAGGACAAAGTTGGGCAACAACTGAAAAGCTAAAACACTGGTTGAACCCGCTCAATACCATGAAGACCTTTAAGCTCCTCCAAACATGCTTAGAATCATAGAATGGATCATAGAATGGCAGGGGTTGGAAGGGACCCCAAGGATCATAAAGCTCCAACCCCACTGCCACAGGCAGGGACACCAACCTCAGGCCTGGATCTACACAAGGTTGCCCAGGGCCCCATCCAACCTGGCCTTGAACACTTCCAGGGATGGGGCATCCACCACCTCTCTGGGCAGCCTATTCCAGGACCTCACCACTCTTTCCGTAAAAAACTTCCCCCTAATATTCAATCTAAATCTTCCCTCCTTCAATCTCCTCCCTCCTTACCTGTGGATGGATTTGCCTGCCCACTGAGATTTTCACTGTCTGCCCTTTGGTTGCCTGTCCAAGACAGACTTCACAGCTTAAATCGAATGAGTCAAACAACTGATGCTAAAGCTTGCATTACATTCTCATGGGCTCATTGTCTATCACCTTGTCCTGAAGATTCTTTGGGGCTGGGGCTGTTCTCTTTATCCATCATTTTGGCTCATGAGAATCTCCAGCCTGTGAGTACATGCATTCATAACAAATACAATATGGCTCACCACCTGCCAAAAGTACCTGGATCCTCTGTCTTGCACCAGTAGTAGGAAATGAGGGACAAACTGTTGGTCAGCTGTGGGAAACCATACTCAAAATGTAATGCTTTGGACTCTTATACTGGCAGCGGAATAGGCAGGAGTTGAATTAGTAGAACCCCATCTGACTTTATTCACATAGGAAAACAAACTGTTATGAGCATATTTTATTATTATTATTTTTCTACTCAACTCTAGGCAAACTCAGGCTAGTGTGGCATGAGGAGGAAGCCCAATTTACATTTCCCCACGATTATGAATTCAGCAATATAAGTTTGATTTGCCTTCTTTTTTTTTTCAAAGTCTTTAATTAGAATGCATACATGTGCATTTTCTCTAGGAGACTGACTTTCACCTCTCCTTTTAAAGGCAACCCCTGCAGAGGAAATTCCTTGGGCAGAAATTTCTGGCTTCTTGGTGAATGCCAGAGGACAGCATGAGCAACGTTGGAGTTGATCTACCCTGTGGTTAGGCTGTTGATGGGCTGTCTGGGAGTAAAGCTGGCCACCCATCTAGTTTCGGATCCAAGTGCTAGTTTTGTGGGTGCCTTACTGCCCTTGTGTTTTTGAAGGTTTGTTTGATTTCCACCGCCCTCCTATCGTGCTGATCTCTGAAGTTAAAAGGCAGCTCCACCTCACATGTGCAGTGTGCGGTGATAGAAAAGCAAATCGAGTAGTGGGAGGGAAGGGAAAGGGGTTTAGTCTTTGAGGTGTCAGTGTAACTGGCCTACCAGAATAAAAGGAATTATACAGAGAAGCCTCGCTAAGACAGGGAAAACACAAAAGCTCCAAGGTAGGCGTCACACTCAGTGATACTTGGCCTTCTAAGGAATTGCATTTAAGTGTTTGTTTTTGCAAAAGTCACTCAAGGATTTCTTCCACACAGAGACTGGTGGTGTATTTTACTGTAGGCGGGATGGGTGTTTGCAGCCTCCACAGAAGAAGCTTTAGTTGCTTTATCCTGTGGGATCATCTCAAAGCTGCATTCTCTAAGCAGAGGCAGTCACGTATTTAATCTGCAATTTTAACAATATGGCCTATGCAGTTAATTTTGTCTCCATAATCTTGATAGAGGGCAAGAAGTAGTTGTTATGTGATGGAAATATTTAGGCATATATTTCTGGTTTTGTTATTATTCCCTTTGCAAGTCCATCTACTGCCTTATTTTCTAACAATACTGAAAAAGCCCAAAGACCAAATCTGAAGGCTCTGTTTCTGAAAATAACTCCAGCTGTTAGAAGTTACTGAGTTACCTCAGATGTGTCTCAAGGTGGACGTGTAGGTTTGAGGTCTGCCAACAGCAGAAAGAATCAGTCTATGGTTGCTGTATTACGCCAAGTTTCCTTGCCTCTAATTTCATTCACTATCCCAAAAGCTGAGAAATATGTACGTTTTTTAAGAATTTCTGGATGCTGGGATTTCTGGATGTGTTACAGACCAGTTGGAGCAGATCTGTAGCAGCAGCTCCAGGAGGATTACAAGACATGGACGTGCCGAAATGGTAAGAAAATGGCCAAAGAGACACACAACTTCTGCTGTACCTGTGGAGAGAATGAAATACTCATGGGATCGGATAAGCAGACCTGCACAGAGATATGACAGAATTAAATTGGTGCTACACAACTGCAGGATGACACAGACGGTGCTATTCCTATGGGCATGTAACAGGTAGCTTGTTTTAGGAGTGACCTTTAAGAGTTTTAAAGGAAAGTTCCCAAAATGTTCTTCCAAAATAAGGGCAACAATGTAAAAAACTTTGAACAGAAATTAGTATGCATGTACATCCATTACACGCTGGTCAAAATATAGGTTACTTGATGTATTTCATAATGAGGGGATATTCATTTCGGAGAGTAAATTCTTGTTGCAGATTAGCAAGCTTTCCATTGTGGAACAGTCAGCTCCTACATCTGAACGATTTCCTGTACTTTGCAAGATCTTGGTATTTACTGTGCACATGTAAGTATTGGACAACAGAATATGCTAAGCAAAGCATAAACCTAGAGCTTGTTGGCACCGTGTTGTGATTTATATAACACCCCCAGCCTTTAGATGATTTACAAAGTTTGATGAACAACAAAAAACTACCCTTGCTCGGACAACCAACGTACTAGCTACACTGACGACTGTGGCTTCTGAGGCTATGTAGACAGCTTGGTTATGGGAGTTGAATTTACCAAAGCAAAGCAAGTGAAAACACCATCCAACCAAAGTTAAATATTCTTCTTTGTGCCTTGACCTGAAGGCCCTCAAACAAGAGCATCCATGAGCTCCAATGCAGGAGCTTTGTGCTATTTATGGGAGGAAGGCTGTCTCATAGAACTCTCCTACTGACACCTGTCCATATCATGTTAAAGTAGCCTTTACTACAGGTTTGATGATTAGCTTCTACAGACACCAACGTATCTAGCAGACATTTGCTAAAGTAGTCAGGGAGAACTCTCTAGGAAATGTAATACCATTAATTAGTTATTAATTAGTTATTAATTCTTCCTTGAAACTGCTGAAAAAGACACAATCCAGCCACTTTGCTTTTAATCAGATATGTTAGCGACTGTTCAAGATCTTGTTGAAACCAACAGACCTCAAGAGCTGCAAAAGTTAAGGAGTCATTGAGTTAGATCATGAATCTCAGTGGAAGAGTTGTCTCTGGTGCAGAATCATTTCCCATTTCATATGTATCCCTGTGTTTTTCTCTGTGACATATTCAGTCTTCCAGTCTCTCCTATGCCTTAGCCTGCTTTTGTTCCTTAAATTACATGGTGTACTGAGAGGGTAGGGTGGTATCAGCAGTCACTGCTTGTCCCAATATTAGAGAGATCTCTCCTGGAGTTGTTGGGAGGCTCCACTACAAAGCTTACAGATGACACTGAATGGAGCTGACCACTGGGTGCAAGGAGTTAGAGATGGGTCCTTCACAGTAGTGCATGGTGAGAAGACAAGAGATAATAGGAGAGGTTCAGGACAGATACAGGTACAGACTTCCTCCCTGTGAAGATACAAGTCTGTAGGGTAGGTAGCTCAGGGAGGTTGGCTGGTTTTCAAGATGGGGCTGGAAAAGGCCCTGAACACCTCACTCTGATCATCAAGCTGCGCCTGATTCAAGGAAGAGCTGGGACTCCTGAGGTCTTTCCAGCATGAATTACACTGTGGCTGTATGCTCAGTATTTTAAAACTCCTGGACAATTCTGACAAATAATTTGCTTTGATGTTGCATTTTGTACAGCTTTATGGGTTTTAATTTGGTTTCATTTTACTGCGAAGTATGCTTAGAGCTTTGGGACGTGGAGAATAACAGGGCTGACTGATCGTGACAGTTGCTGAGCCTGTTGTTGCCCTTAGTCTCAGAGATGTGTTTGGTGCCTCCGATGTACACACAGCACATCACTGGATACCGAGTGAGTCTGTCTCTTCACTGACAAAACACATTTTCAGCATTTTTTTCAGTTTTTGAAGATCAAACACAAAAATATTTTGATTCCCAGTAGCACAGACTGATGTGAAAATACCACAAAGAGTTCACCTCACACAGGGACCCCACCACTGGAGACATCCTCTTATTTCTACATTCATAACGGCCTGAAATCCTTATTTCATTGTCAAAATTACACCCTTTAGAGCTGTGAGCTGCCTTGTGAAAGCCTTAATATTCACACAGCTTTGGAAAATCCCTTGCTCCTCACACAGCTACTTCTCACCACTCATCTCCAGGACCCAGTGGCTGTGGTGGGAAGAGGGTGACTTCTGTGTGGTCCCATCCCACCTTTCCTGCTGTATCTGGACAGTGCTCAGAGAGGCAGCTGCCTGCGATTACAGATCCCCCTCATGTCAAGGGTCACATCACCAGGAAAGTGGGAAGGTTCAGGATGACAAACTGAAAGTAATCTGTCACTGTCAACTCCATGGGATCAAAGGAAAAACAAACTGTATCTGTTTTGGCAAATGGTGAAGGGAAGAGGAAAAGCACAGGCTGTTAGGTTAACGTAGACAGACAGGGCTGACCTCTGCTATCTAGATTAGTTTATTTTGCTGCAGCGTTTTGCATGCTGAAATCACTTCTGTCAGGGAACCTCCAAGCACTTTGCAGAAGATGTAATTAAGAACTGTGGCACCACTGTGAGATTCGATCTCAGCTGTCCTGCCATGGGGTGACCCTCCAAGAGATGCTAAGTCACTCAGGTGAATGCCACAGAAGTAAGCAAGCAGTTCTGGTCTCCACAGCCACCACATGTTAAGGTGAGGATGGCATGGACTGCATAGGGGCATGGTAACAGCACAGTTGATGGAGAGGCCCTGAGAACCTGTGTCTGGGTCGTGGGTGCATAAGTCAGTGCTAGGATGAAGAAAGTTCAGTGTTGGCAAAGAACTCTGGAAGACAATGATCTTTGTCCAAGGGTGGGAAGGAGCTTCAGTTAAGGTGAGGAACTCATCAGTTTGCAAACAAGTGACAAACTTCTAAAGTGGTTTTTTTTTGGTACTCAAAAAATATTGAATTGAAAACTGGAATAAATGTTTTCTTTTTGTCTCTTCTAACCTGCATGAGTAATACATGAGCCACATCTGCTTCAGCAATCTCATGCATGCAATCATCGTTGCCTGGCATTAATCAAGAGCAGTGAATTCAGCTTCCACAATACAATCAGTTCTTGTTCTCAACTTCTGAGAGTTCATAATTCAGTCTTACTGTCATTTCTTTCCTCTTCCATGTTCTTCCATGAAAGGTAAACTTGCACAGAAAGAAACCAGAGTCATTAACTGTTGGAAACTTTAATGTGCTACAAAACCAGAATTAGAAGTGATAATGAAATTTCCACTGCTGAAAGCAGACTTTGCTAACTGATGTATGTAGTGAGAAAGGTGGCCACATAACCAATAAAAATAAGAACCGTGTTCATTTTTAATATGCCTCATTCATCTTTGCTTTTATTGGCAGAACACCAAATTAGAGTTTAAGTTAAGATGTTCCTTTTAATTTTCAGTAATTAAAATAAATATATGTTTAACCATTTCCATTAGACTCTATTAAATCCAGTGTGTTTGACAAAATATCCTTTAGAACAATGTCTACCAAGCGGAATATTATTTGTAACATGCTTTGGAGCTAACAAAAGGAATTAGTCCTAAAAATCCAGGTTCAATTCTGCAAAAAGCAGCTCACTGATAAATTACTTGTACTGCCATGGATTGTTTGCACTAAATGAGATTTTGGGTTGGTTTCTTTTTTATTTTTTCCCCTAGGAGCTAAGTAATGGTGAGCAGGAATAACTTAAACTGTGAAGGATAAGATTGGCATCCCTGGCTATCTGTCCTGTCCCCTACTCCACAATTCACTGGGATGGGAATCAAACAGCTCCAAACTTCACAAAGCAGCCTCAATTCTCAGGGCAGCAGCAGCACAGGTTCACACAGCTATGAACTCTGGCTGTTTATAAAAGGCTTATAAAGTCCCGGTATTGAAAACTCTTTTCCAGGTCCTACACCATGGACCCAACACTGCTGCCATTCAATAAACAAGAGATCAATAGCTGAATTCAGAGGCAACCAAAGGACTATTTCCACAGAGGTCTTCAGTGTAAGAAGTTGTGCCATAACTTCTCAACTGTCAGAACAGCAAATTCTCCAAAATTCCTTTTTAAGTTACAAAAACCTTTAACTGAAAATATATGTTTTGTTTTGCTGGAGGAAACCGACCGAGAGATATCATTTCCACTTCCAGCTTACCTAAGAATTCAGGAATTGTCTTCTGCACCCATAGCAAGAAGAGAAGTCAGTTTTTATTTTGACATGGATTCCAAAATACCTAATGAAATCAAAGGTTGGGATTTATTAGGGAAACACAAAAGTAAATGGTGAGTTGTATTGAGAACAGGCTTATTAACAACAGCAAAAGGTAAAATATTCAGAAGAGAAGATAAAGCCAAATAAAAAAGGCTGGGGGGGCTAGGAGGGGAGTTTCACTTGGAGGAAGTTAGACTTCCAGAAACAAGGAGTGACAGAGAGGAAATGGGAAAAGAGAGACAGAAAAGGAGAAAGCAGCAAAGGTGGGTTATATAAAGACTTGTCCTGAGGAATGGACACTGAAGAAACAAGGTAGCCAGAAAAGAGGATGTTTAATAGCCAAGTAGGTGAAATATCTTGAAAGGGAAAAGGAACTGGCAACTGAGACAAAAGCTAGCAGATAAATATAAATAGTGCTATGAAATCAAAGAAAATGAGGCATACACACACAATACTAAGAGAAGAGAGAAAGCCAAACCACAGAGCTCTGCCAAGGGATCAAACCCTGAAAGATTCATCTCGCCAAGAATTGTGAGGGCTTGTTTTATTTTTGCTTTCTTATTCCTGCCAGAAGATATAAACTATATCTATTTACTTAGGGGGAAAAAAATTGTATTGCAATACAGCCAATTTCTCTTGGGGAAAAAAGGATGCTGTAAAAAAATGCCTGAACAGTTTTCACAGTATATCCAGGGATGCTGGAAGTGTTTGGTAAAGCTAAAATTCTGCAAGGTCTCTCTACAAGGCTGATCTATGGAGAAAGGGTTGGAATTGTTCACTGGCCAGGATCAGATCTGGTTGTGAAGCCTGAACAGGCTGGGCCAGGCTCGGTCCTGATGAAATCAACAAAACTATTCACAATAAGCAATTCGAAACAGGAAACCAAGAAGACCTCCACAGGAAGGGCTGTTAGATTGACACCATAACTCGTGCTTTTCAATAGCTGCCTTGGTTTTGCAAACGTAGACCTTTTATGGACCCTCACAAAAAAGGTAAATCAAGGAAAAGGAGTTCAGGGGGAAGAAAAGATTTGTCTGCTGGTTGCTTGTCAGGATCTAAGCGAGCATCTGTTTGCAGATCTGCTAAATTTAATGAAATACTGGAGAAATTAATTTACCGCTCTAATTAAAAGAAAGAAAAATTTAAATGAAATAAAAGAAATCCCACCCCCATGATCTGCACACTGCTCCCATGCAGACACTGTCTGTATGTGACCTGAGCTTCGAGTGTACATAGAAGTTGGCAAGTTCAGCTGATGGGTGTGCAGAATTTAGACCAAATAGCACACAGAGCACAGCTCCTCTCCCAGCTCCAACCCTTCTGTGAGGTTTTATCTGGCAGCACTGTCCCTTGCCTGCACCTTCCCTCCTGTCCTCAAAGCATGAGAGGAAGCAGAAGACACTGCACCAAGTCTCACACAGCCCAGGCAAAATGCTGGCAGGCAATGGGAGAAGCTCATTGGGACCTGGAGATCTGGGAAGGAATAACCACACGTATCAGTACAGGCTGTGGGGTGACCTGTTGGAGAGGAGCTCTGCGGAGAAGAACCTGGGGGTGCTGGTGGGCAACAGGTTGGCCATGAGCTAGCAGTGTGCCCTGGGGGCCAAGAAGGCCAGTGGGATCCTGGGGGGGTTATCGAAAGGAGCGTGGCCATCTCGTCAAAGGAGGTGATCCTCCCCCTCTGCTCTGTCCTGGTCAAGCCCCACTTGGAGTATTGTGTCCAGTTCTGGGCTCCCTGGTGTGAAAAAGACAGGGATCTCCTGGAGAGAGTCCAGCAGAGGCTAGAAGGAGATTAAAGGCCAGGAGCATCTTCCCTACAAGGAAAGGCTGAATGAACTGGGGCTGTTCAGCCCTGAGAAAAGAAGACTGAGAGGGGATTTGATCCATGTTTATCAATATCTTAAATGTAGGATACAGAAGGAAATGGCCAGCCTCTTCTCAGTGTCTTTGGGGACATGGCAAGGGGCGATGGCCTCAAGTTGGAGCAGAGGAAGTTCCACACCAATATGGGGAAGAACTTCCTGGTGAGGGTGAGGGAGCCCTGGGACAGGCTGCCCCAGGAGGGTGTGGAGTCTCCTTCTCTGCAGATATTTCAGACTCATCTGGATGCCGACCTGTGTGACCTGTCCTAGGGACCCTGCTTTGGCAGGGGAGTTGGACTCAGTTGATCTCTGGAGGTTCCTTCCAACCCCAATAGTTCTGCGATCCTGTGATTCTGTGAATCTGCTGAAGCTGTCTCTTACTCTCTGCTTTCTGCCCCTCTCCATTCAGTTTTTAAGCATCAACCGATCTTTAACTGGCCATAGGCCCTTCGAAACTGGGGTAAGGCTTTTGCTTGTGCCTTATTTTGGCTACCCAAATCTGTAAAGCCACTTAATCTACCTTTATCAGACACCAACATGACTAGAGTGACTGAACCCTTGAGATAGCCATAAATTTTCCAAGATCAAGTGGTACTGCATTTTTTTTCCCTCATTGCAGCCTCCTCTTTAGCACCTTCTCTCTTCTCCCACAACTGCACGACATGGGTGAGGATTTTAGCTTTACATCAAGCCACACAGCATTAACAAAGTACACAGAGGTGCCTTCTACATAGAACTGTCCTTTAATCCATTGATCCTTTTCCAGCCTCTTATTAAACTGCATCATTATTGTGTTGCAAACTGATCGTGAATATGGTGATGCTGAAGTATCTAGAAATACAAGCAAAGGATGGACCACCTTCAGGCAGAGTCTCTGGAAGAGGTAAAAGCAAATCCACATATCCTCAAACTGCTTTTGCAAGAACCCTGACACAAAGAAATTGTGGCATTTTAATGAAATACTTACTTAATATACTTTAAAGAGATGGAAGGCCAAAGGAGATTGACCACGACAGAACACCGACAGCTGAGAGGAGGAGGGCATTCCTCTTAAAAGCTTGTGCTTAACCTTTGCATACTCTTCCTTGTACAGTGCAAGAGTTGGTCTTAGGATAAGGACAGGATCAGCTGGGAGTGAAGCCTGACCAGGAGCAGCGCAAGGCACCACCGTATCTCAAACTGTGCATGTGGCTGCCTGTTGTATGTCAGATGTATGTGCTATCATACGTATGTGCTGCCTGTTGCTTCCTGTAAGTGCAGCACAGTTTTATGGGCCTAGAAATGCAAAATGCTGCCATGCTGCTGGATCTCCCAAAGTCCCAGAGGCAAATACCTACATTAAAACCTTTGCTACTTGCAGGGTTTTTTTTATCATTCCTACTCCAGAACTCGAAGTCAAACATGACAACTGTAATTGTGCAGGCATTTGGACAAAGGGCAGCTCTGAATTTGGCTGCATCTCATGGCCGTGGATATGATGTCAGAGCCAATGCACAGGATACAGAAGGGGTGTACACTCAAGTGTAGGAGAGGGAAAGTAGAGAACAGTCTGTTACTTTCTCAGACCAGTGAAACCTGCTCCCAAGAGAAATTTAAATTTGTGCAAAGTAAAGCTCTGCCAACATATGTTGGCATATCAGGAATTAAGGGCTGGGAACTGCCTGCGCTGCCGTTGCTTTGGGGCAGGGGGAGGGGACAGAGGCTTAGGAGGTATGCAGTTGTTGTGTGCACAGGGACAGATATCTGAGAGCTGCGAGCCAAATCTTTTTCCATGACCTAAGCAATGGTTAAAGATTTCCATTCCTGCTGGATTCAAGTCTCACCCTAAGGCTAAGCCTTCACTGTGTCGGTGGCTCCGGATACACCCAGTGCTCCTATAAACCCCATTATTTAAAGAGAGATGTATATGAGGTTATCCATGTGAGGTGAGAATGGATTTCCTTTACTTTTCTGAGCAGCACTGATTTCTGCTGGCATAGTACATCTCCCTTTTTAACCCAGTTAATGAATTAAATAGCTACTAACTAATACATTAAGTAGTATTAAGCGGTATAAAAGCAACTAGGCCTTTTTTTCCCTCACAAGAGCAAATTATAGACTCAGGAAAGGAGCAGCACGGTATTACATTACACAGCACGTGCCCCTGCGGAATTCTTATGGGAAAACAGAGCCACATCACCTGCTGGGAGGTTTGCTGGGGGCCAGCAGACACATGCAGCATCCAAGCCACTCTAAGTACTACAGGAATTTTGGTTAATGTGTGTTAGCATCCCATGCAACATACAAATTCTTTCATTTAAAAAGCAATGGCAATCAGTGAAGAGGTAATTAGTGATGCATACTGGCCTATTACAGTAGACTTGCTGTGGGGACACACGACACATTGAGGGTTTGCAATATACTGAAGGCTTGAAATACCCTCATTTAATACAGAATCTCAGACTGGTGGGGGCCGGCAGGGACCTCTGGAGATCACCCAGTCCCACCTCTGCCAGAGCAGGATCCCCTCAAGCAGGCTGCACAGGGCAGCATTCAGGATCATGGGGTTGGAATGTCTCCAGAGATGGAGACTCCCCAGCCTCTCTGGGCAGCCTGGCCAGGGCTCTGCCACCCTCCCAGGAAAGAAGTTCCTCCTCAGGCCCAGGTGGAACTTCCTCTACTCCTGCCTGTGCCCATTACCTCTTGTCCTGTCATGGCAAGGGAATGCCTTGCCTGCCAAAGGCAGTTTTGGGAGCTTATGTGCTAGGGAGGTACAAGGTCTCTGGAGGAAGGCAATGGTCAACTTTGGTACATGGCTTGTGACTGAAAGCCATGAGGACTGGACATCTCTGCCACATAAAGGACAATTCTCACATTGTCCTGTCCTGCCTGGAGGGACAAGTCAAGCTCAGGCTACCAACGTCTGAGCAGAGGATTGAGGTTTAAGCCCCAAACCTGCAGGACCACAGTGGCAGCCACATGCAGCAACCACCAATGTACTGGAAGAAGAGGTACCTCAGGTATGGAACACCTGACTCTTCCTGCCCTGCTTGTGGAGGGGGTAAATTGCTTTAGGGATCATGTTATTCCAGAACAGCTTTTCAGAACCAGGGTAGTATCATATGGAGCAATTTAACCCAGTTGTATATGTATCATGGAAGAATGACAGAATCATTAAGGTTAGAAAAGATCTCCAAGATCACTTAGTCCAATTGTCCTCCTATGTCCCACATATGTTACTAACTGAGCCATGTCCCTAAGTACCTCATCCAACCTTTCCTTGAACACCCCAAGGGACGGTGACTCTACCACCTCCCTGGGGAACCCATTCCAATGCCCAACTGCTCTTGCTGAGAAGAAATTTCTCCTCATTTCTAACCTGAACACCCCCCCCCCCCACCCCGTGGTGCAATTTGCAACCATTCCCTCTTGTCCTATCACTAATTACCTGTGAGAAGAGGCTGACCCCTAGCTCACAACCTCCTTTCAGGGAGTTAGTGTGAGCAAGAAGGTCTCCCCTCAAGTCTCCTCTTCTCCAGACTGAACAGTCCTAGTTCCCTAAACTGCTCCTCATCAGACTTGTATCCCAGACCCTTCACCAGTCTGATTGCCCTTCTCTGTAACATCATCAAAACCCATTAGTCTCAGAAAAGACAGGGCTTAATGAGCCCCTCCCTGGGAGATAAGCAGAGACTAGGACATGCACTGGAAGGAGAACAGAGGAAACAGCACTCCAGAAGCACTTGGGATTATGCGAAGAGCGCAAGCTGAATCTTCTATTTTTCCTCTAAATTAAGCTATAGGCAAGATAAAACTAAATTTAAGATACTTACTGATAAGATACAGACTGACTATAATGTGACAGCACCAGTCACTCTTTCTCAAAGGACCAAAGGCAAAAGGGCAGCTCATGTGGTACAGAAGAAATGCTTGACCAATTCAAGGTATTACACCCTAACCCTCATTGCAGCATGGGAGATCTGTAAAATTCTTCCCCTGGACACCCAATGCCACACATCCAGGAACAGCAGTGGTTCTTAAACACAGGAAGGCCAGTGGGTTGTGTTTGTCGTGTCAAGATGATGATATCTGCTAATGACAGTTACCCCTGGTACTCCTCCCTGGACTTCACTGCACTGGGATCAGTCACCTTGTGAGCAATTCAAAAGTAACATTGAGAGACAAAACCTGGCTCCTTCTCTTTTAAATGTGCAAAAAGGAAAATTGTAAGAGTTGTTTTCCTTCCTGAAATTAGTTGACTCCTTCTGTGCACCCATTCCACAGCATGTGTCTTCAAACTTAACTCCAAGACTCCCCTAAATTCGGTTGGCACTGCATGGAAGAGGAACCCCATCACACCTCATGACAAAAGGATGAGGAAACATGCCTACCCTCTTCACAGCGGTCCTCCGAATTGCCCAAAGACTCATTTCTCCCAGTGTGATGAAATGCAGATGAAACACCAGTGAAAATGGACTGTGCCTCAGTTCTAAAGTATTCACACCTCATTGGAGAGCTAAATGGGGACTGTAAGCTAATCGCTGTGACACGGTATAACGCAGTTCATGGGGGAACCCAACTTAAAAAAAAGAGAGATACAGTGTCTGAAGCTTCATTTTCAGCCCATGGCAGGCTTCATGTTGGTCTTCTGGATGTGTGTGTTTCCAAAGAGTTATTTTTCCATGTAACATTTAGTACTGACACAGCTCAACACCTTCATTTAGGTGGGATTTGGTAGATTTTATCCCCTAGACATTTATCATTCTGCGAGTAGGCATGTGCTGCTCAGCCATGCTGAGCTGCTTCTTCTTCCAACAGGACGTAGCTGACTTTACACCAGCATACATGTTGCTTGTGTTGGTGTGCCCTTCCATGTAACCAGCAATACATCTTATGTCAAGCTCACAGTGGTTTCCAAGAGGAAGCAAATGGCACGTCCTCCACCGCTCAGGAACATGAGATCGAGCTCACACATGGCTTCAAAGTGGACATCTCACCTGAACGTTTGCCTGTGGATAAGAACGTAACTGATCCACAATGGTGCATAGAGCCCAAAAAAACCCCAAAATGCACAGCATTGAACAGCTCCACTCAGCAGTGTCCAGCTGCAGAAGAATTCATATAAATGTGGATGAGAAGACCTGGTGACCAGCTGAGATGCTTCAGCCCCAGGTGAAACATGCCAAGCTCCCCTGATCCTGTCCTGCCTGTATTTCTGCACAGGGTCACTGCTCCAACAGCTTTTTTGTGATGGGTCATAACCTGCTATTTGTCTCATGTTCATGTAATGACAGATGGAGTTGCACTCAGTTTTCTGTTTTACAGGCCTGGAGCATGAAGATAGCCAATGCTGGCTTTTCTTTTCAGGGCTTTTAAAAGTGTGGAATGAGTTGTCAAAGTGGCAAATTTCCCTTTTCCTTGGCATCAATGTTATTCATGTTTCTAACCAAGGAATGGCTGGAAAATTTCCTTCTTTTCCATCTTGTATGGCTGCCACTCCCTCAGACTCAAATGACTCAAACATTTTCTCTGTCTGCTGAACAATGATGATTTTGTGGTGAAAGTGCTGACATTGTCCTGCCCCTGGTAAGCTTTTGCTGCCCAGAAATTACTAATTCCCTGTGTACAATTCTGGAAAATTGCACAGGGTACTTAGTTGTATGTTATGAAGATGGGTTTCAAAATAACATTACTTAACCTTCTCTCTGAGCTCACATGAGGCATTACAACACCTTTATTTGTGTGAATGGCTAAATATGGAATTAAGAGCTAAGAACAGTGACTTTGGGCAGCACCGCATATATCAATTATTTCTTTCTCCTCATTTTAATGTTGGGTTTTTTGGGGGGTTTATTTTGCAGTGCTTACTGCTCTATATCAAGGTAAGTTCCAAGCCTTCATTTGTTCCTTATTAAAACAACTTGAGTGTTTTGAGATCTCCAGATGAGAATGACTGCAAAATTATATCCTCAAAAATAATATTTAATTTTTGGAAAATATCACTGTCATGTCATTTAGCATCCATTCTCGTCTTGAATGTTGCTGATGTAACTTGTTATGCATCAGGATTTCTGCTTAATTATAGCAGTAGCTCACAGCATCACAGAATCATAAGGTTGGAAAAGACCTTTAAGATTATTGAGTCCAACCATTCCTGTCCTATGCTAACCCATATCGCTGAGCACCTCATCTACCCATCTGTTAAAACACACCCAGGGGTGGTGACTCAGACCCCTCCCTGGGCAGCCTGTTCCAGGCCCTAACAGCTCTTTTAGTGAAGAACTTTTCCCTTCCGAGCTGACCCTGACCTGGCACAGCTTGAGCCCATTGCCCCTTGTCCCACCTCCTGTCCCCTGGCTGAAGAGACCATCGCCCATCTCTCTGCACCCTCCTGGCAGGGCAGGGGAGGCAGGGAGAAGGTCTCCCCTCAGCCTCCTCTTCTCCAGGCTGAACACCCCCAGCTCCACAAACTGCTCCTCATAGGATTTGCCCTCCATCCCCTTCCCCAGCCTGGTTGCCCTTCTCTGGACTCACTCCAGGACCTCAATGTCCTTCTTATGGTGAGGAGTAGCATGTATCTTCAAGTGCAATACAGACATGTTAAATACTAATGGCTCTTTCTTTATAGGAGGTTATATGGAGACTAAATTACAGCAAGGTTTGAAATTCAGATCTTACACTGATGCAACTAACATAAAATAAAGTTAAAATAATGTGTGGGATGTGTAACTTCCCTTTAAGGTCTTTTCCTAGATCCTAAATGTCACATCAGAGAATCCCAGACTGGTTTGGGTTGGAAGGAACATCAAAGCTCCTCTAGTCCCACCATCCCACCATGGGCAGAGACAGCCCCCACCAGCCTAGGGTGCCCAAAGCCCCATCTGAACCCTCCCATGGATCCAGGAGCAGCCCCAGCTTCTCTGGGCACCCTGTGCCAGGGCCTACCCCAACTCCCTGGGAAGGATTTCTGCCAAATACCTAACCTAAATCTCCCCTCCTTCATCTTAAAGCCATTAACCCTTTTCCTATCACTGCATGCCCTTGTAAAAGGTCCCCATATAAATAGTATGCCCATTTTAAACCACCACAGTTATTTTAAAGGCTCTTTGCCTTCCTGGGGTTATGCTGATACCTGCTCTTTAATCCACACCATACACGGGAAATCCTATTTCCTTATGCCAGATTTAGGTAAGCTTTAGGAAAGATAATATCTGCTTTGGCAGGTGATACTTGGGCTTGCAAACTTCACTTGTCACCAGTTTTTGCACACACGTGAGGTGAGTTACAGCTTGGCAGTGCCTCAGAGACAGACCTCGCGGCCACCCCGCCGTGCAGTGGCCCGTGGCCAAAGCGGGCACGTGGATTTCACACACAGGGATACAAAGGACTCTGTTGTTCTCCCTCTGAAGTCAATTGTACCTCCAGAAACAAATGCACTGGGATTTCAGCAAGCTGGCTGCCCACAGCTGGGAAGTACCTGTGTAAGATGCCACGCCAGTGATGCCCCATCTCAGCAGAGCCTCTCCCAGCTCCACTCACGGCATCTTCAAGCTCTTCACTGAATAAGAGTTCATCTACAAGACCATAGCCCATTCTCACTTCAGATGAAACAGTGTTAAATGCTAAGCAAAGAAAAATTTGGAGATGAAAACCACCCCTTTCCCTGTTTCTGCAGGTCTGCCATCAGAAGTGCTGACACCACCACTGATGGGATGTGCACGTCAGTTGAGACACCTCACTGAGCATCCCCCCAGACAACTTTGAGGTTGTCAGACCTTTTCTGGCTGTCATTCTGGACTGAGGCTATGCAGCAGGATGGATGATGTCATCTTAAAGTCACAACAGACAGGACATCAATGTTTTGTTTTCATAAAATACTTAATTTGGGTTTTGGGGGGAGGGGGGGAGAGCAAAATCACACTGGGGTTTAGCAGCACCAGGTACCAGAAATGCCGTTCAGTGTGAGCTGTTCTCCAAAGGAAAGATGCATGTGAGAATTCAGAATACTTTGCCTAGGACAGCTGCTGCTTCTACTGTGGAAGGAGAGCTGCTGCCGCCGACAAGGTAGCACAGAGCCTGACACTTCTGCTGGTCCCCTCCAGAAGCTTAGATGGTCTGCGGCACACAATACCTTTCTTAATTGTTTGATAGTGAATAATTAGGACAACCTAAGCCTCGTTTAACAAACTGAAATGATTGGATAGTCTTTGTGGGTGTCGGAGCAGGAGGCTGTGGGGTGATGCTGTGCAGAAGGGCATCCCTCCTCAGTGGGGCTGAAGCTGTGTCTGGACTTCTGTCTGGTGTGCTGCTTCATCCACATAACTTCCAGGCTTTTGGGGGTGAGGTAAAGGATTCTCTGCTTGGCCCCCAAAACACAGTTTGGAGGCTACAATGAAAATGTACACTGGATAGACATGTTCAAACCATAAATGACTGGCAAAGATGTCATCAATGTCTTCATTACTTTGACCTTCTCATGGCCTACTTCGTAAATACTAGCAGCTCAGTGACTTAAAATGCTTGTGTACCTTGCATACTTGCATAATTCAGGGTGTATTATTTCAGTTTTACAAAGCCTTTTGAAGGAATGAAAAAGTGCTAACATTTCCAAGCCGAAAGTGTTTGTTTACAGCGCAACAAGGAAGAAAAGAGGCAAAAAAGATTACGCAGGGAATAAAGATCTCCCTGTTTATTCATCGCGTACTTTCTAGGGCTTTTTGCTCTTTAAATTTGTTCTAATATTATCAGAATTGATTTTTAGTCTCTCTGATCCCAGAGGAAATGTCTTCAGTGAAGCTCTCGGTGGATAACTGTAATGAAGAATCAGCTTGCAGAGCTGTTACTATGGTGCTCTTAAGTGTAGAGCTTCTAAAAAATTAACTGATAAGAAAATTCCAATGCACTATATTTAGAAGTATTTCATTTCCTAGCTTTTGACATAAAATAATTTAACAATTGAACGTCTACATGGAAATTGTTTATTTTTTTATTGCAGCATGGTATCTTTTAAAACTTGGGGTGGTTTTTGGGGTGTTTTGGTGGGGGTTTTTTTAATGCTTTTAAATAAATTTTGAATTTAGTAAAGAAGCTTGCTCATAAAATTCTCCAAAACTAAAATTGGAAGAAAAAAAATTATGTTTCTCTGGGTTTTTTGTTTTGGTTCTTTTTTTTTTGGTGGGCTTTTTTATCATTCTGAGAACCTAATCCCTTAGACTCCACTAGAAAATATTTATGTACAAAGAGCTCTACTTGAATGTTTACCTTTGCTTTATACTCTAGAAAGGCATTTTAACAGGGATACTACTTTCTGACTCTGTTGGAAAAAGCCCAGGTCTATTTTTAGATGCCAGCGTCCTAAATTGTGTACTATATCACACAGGGCAATGCAAGCAAAAAAAAACAAAAAAAAAAAACAAAAAAAAAAAACCAAAAAAACCCCCACCATGGCAAATTCAGTTTACTGTTTCTTTTGACTGTGAGCCAAGACTGGCCCATTTCTGTAGGACAGCGCAGCTTAAAGCCCTCCACAGTCACCGCTGAAGTTGTTATGAGGAATATGGGATTATTACAAGCACAACTGTACTTCACGCACGGGGTTTGTACCACCTGGAGAAGAGTGATCGTGAAATAGCCGAAGGTAACACCAAAGGGCCCAGATGCATTTGCAGAAATCTCCGTGCTGCTGTTACAAATCAGTTTACACTTAACACCTTCGCTTGAATCCTTCCTATTAAAAAATATATAACTATATATACATAAAAGAAGGGGGGAGGGGAGAACCAGCCTTACTTGTAACGAATCGCCTGCCAGCGCACAGTTAATTTCCTGCACGGCAGTTCCCTCCCCATCACAGCCTTGCTGCTGCCTGCATCTCACTTCGTGGCTGGGAGGGCTGAGGGATTCATTGCCATAATGGCTTTCCTGTACTGTTTGTAAATGAGGTAAAATGCTTGACAATGAGATTTTTTTTTCTGACCACCTGCATGTGTCTGCGACTGCTCGAAACTCCTCTCACCGCGCTGGCGACTGGATTCCACCCTGCTGATGGTTCACAAATGGCTCATGTGGCTTCCACAGACATGTCCTTGAGGCAGCTCAAGGAAACAAATGGGAGTTCATCTACTTTTAATAATTAGACAAAGATAATCTGGGGGGGAAGCATTTCTACCATCCAAATTGCACTCTTTTCACCTTTGTATCACCTTTGCAATGCATCCAGCAATATTTTTTGCCTCCAACAGTTTCACAGAGAGGGGAGGAGGGCTCATCCTAAATGATGACAAACTAGCTACAATAAATTCTTGTTCTTCTGCAAAGGCTTTGTATTCTCAAAGTCATGTGGAAACAAAAATTAAACTAAACAGAAATTAAACTAAACAAAAATTAATTAACTGCATGGCTTCGTAACATCCAAGTGAAGCAAGCACTAGCTATGAGATGGGAGCATCCTGCCACTAACTCCCAAAAGGCATCAGATTTGGGGGTTAGTATAGCACTACTTTCATTCTCTGCCGAGACCTAGGAAATAAGTAATGAAAAGTCATATATGTGTGTGTGTGTGTGTGTGTGTAAATTATCAATTATAATTATTTACAGTATACAAAGTTAATGATACATATACAAAATATTTCATTTTTCTTTATTTTATTGATAATGGATACATATTTATATATAAAAATACATTGCCATCATAAATTTATTAATAATGTATGCATATTTATATAAAAATATGTCTCCATTATCAATTTATTAATAGTACCACCACTAGTACTATAACCTTGCCTGAATTTATGAATTACTTTATGACGTTGCCCCTTCACTAATGTTTCAGTAAGGGTACTGCATCGCCATCTGTAATTATGCCATTACATTCTGCATGAGTAAAATCCATCTACCCTCCCCAGAAAGGGGTGCAGTTGTCCGGGCGTGCAAGGGCAGCAAGTCACAACTACGTCGCACACGTGCATGCCGCCTGCCGCAGAGCTCGGCAGATTGCTGGGGCCCCTACTCCAGCCCTCTGGATAAAACAGTATTCTTGTGTTACAGGCTGTTTTGCACGGCTCAGGAACACTGACGCCGTCTGTGTGACCACCCCACTCTATAGCCTGTGCTATAAAGATCATACTGCATTTTCCAAGCTCGCTCCCCTTTTCTGCTCGCTAGCCAAAAATATTGGGCCCTTTGAAAGGACAGCTTTGATTAGCTCTGCTTTTTGTGTCCAGTTTCTATTGCTTTATGTAAAGAGAAGGCATCAAGGACAGGTATTTGAATGTGGCAAATGTAGTAGAGTTATACAGTGGGGATTATTGTGCGGTTTCAAGGTTAACTCTTTTATATATGTATATTTTTATATATATATACACACACATGCCTATATATGCTAGCATGTACACATTTATTTTCTATCAATCACATTTTATTATTTTATTTTGAAAATTCTCCACGCTTAGTACCACAGAGGAGAGAGAGAAGGGGTTGATACAGCTCCTTCTAACTTTTCCTCGAGTTTTTTAACTTCTTCTCACACTACAAATAATCCAGTTTATGCAGAACTGTTGGTAAATATCATACAGAGTGTAAGCTTTTTGAAGGCAGGAGGCCTAAAAGTTGCAGCTTAGGATGGAGATTCAAGAGTGCTGAAATCTACTGGTAATTTCCTCACCGAATTCCTGAATAAAGAATGACTATGTCATTTCACCTGTTTCCCTGTTATTTCACAAGGGTGGTGCAAAAACTGAAGTTTTAATTTTGGAATCTCAGAAGAAGGTGAGGGGTATGAGTTTGCCAAGTGATTTTATGGTAGTTGTTGTTGGAACTTCCAAGAAGTATGAAAAACCAACTCCTTAAGGAGGATTTTTTGCTTCACTGTTTTTCCACTTTGTTTACTTATTGCAGGGAGTGCTGAGATGTATATACCACTGGTTTTCTGAACTAAAGCTTTGAGAATACGAGAGAAAATACACAGGTTTATAAAAAGGGTGAACCAAACAGTTTAAGCCAAGTTCAGCCTCCATTAAATGCAACTTTTGCTCTTGTAGACATATTCGGTGTGCCCATACACATTGGCATTCACTGGCATGGAGAACTGTGGCACCAAGAACAAATGCTTAGCTCGTAATATTAATTTTTATGGTTTGTTGGGTTGGTTTTTTGGGGGTTTTTTTATATAATGCTTCCCTCTGCCCTAAACCAGCCTGAAAATTCTTAGTGCAATGTGGAAGATGGTTTTGTCCTGCTGGTTTTGAAGAAAGGAAACATTTTGAAAGCCATTTTCGGATTAACCCTGTATCCAGTAGCGGAGCAGAAGAAGTTCTCATCTTTTTCTTTTCCTTTTTTTTAAACACATGTCATTATTTTCACTTCACCTCTCTCCAAGGTCAACATCAAACCTGAGCCTACCCATGCTCTGCAGTGCATCCAAGACTCAAAATCCCCCTTTCCATAGGAGCCTGTTGGCTTTACGCTAAGTCTGAAGAACACATGTGACCTGGATGGGTTCAATCAAGTGCTGTCGTATAAACCCAGCCACATACGCTGCGCTTCACGGGGTTGACTCCTTCATCAGCAGAGTGCACAGCTCCCATCACATCCAGAGGCAGGATAGACTCCCAAGCGTTCAAGTTCATTGTCTGCTTCCTCCTCTTTGAAATACTACATTTTTAGAACTTTAGTTTTACACACGCGCTGTAAATCTGACAGCCACTGTTACTGAAGTCCCAACTCTAAATAAATAGTTTAAAATAAAAGTTGTATAAATACCCACCCGTGCCAACAATACAGTTTGAAAGGGAGCGCTGTAAACACAAAGTAAATTAAATGGGATCCACTTTTGTGGGGTGGATGGCTACTTAAACCAGTTATTATAGAGAAGATTTCGTTGTGTGGTGCGACAGCACGTACCCATGTGGCTAACCAAGAGCTGGTTGAAGAAACAAACCCCACCCATACCTAGGAGCAGTGCCACAACCAGACCACAATTCCTGCGAGGCATAAATTTAATTTGCTGAAAATGAAGCACAGGCACTGTCGCAGCTCATTAACCAGCAACAGACATATTGCAAGAGAAGAAAGTGGAATTCGGTGGATGGTCCAACTTCTACATGTGCTGTGAATAAAACAGACTATTGTTTTTTGATAAAGGAGTATTGTTTTGAATGTGCCGGGTAACTAAGTAAAGCCAGCAGAATTTTTTGGCCAAATATAGTCTCTTGCTCACTGCTAAAAATCCTAGCTTTTAAATTAGGAGCTGAAGTCATTGAAAAAAAAAGTTTACATTCCTGCAGCGGGCTGCAGCAAAGCCAAACAAATGTTTGGCTTAATATTCATATCTTTCATGAACCTTTCTTAAACATCTAAGTCATAAAATACCATTTCTGTTATTTAGTAATTTGGTGTTTTAAAGCATTGGTTTTCTTCCTTTCTTCCCTACCCACACCAGCTCCTATTTTCTTTTATTTCTTTTTATCTTTTTTTCCTTTTTTTCTTTTTTTTTTTTTCTTTTTTTTTTTTTCTTTATAAACTTGTTGAGAAAAGACCCAGTAGGGTCACTTCTGTGGTATTAGGCTATGCGAAGCATTTCATAACTTAAAGAAACCATGGTTCCAGCTTCTGGCACCGGCTCCAAGTTGTAGGTCACAGTTACTAGCAGCATGTTGGCTTTTTTTCTTTTCCCTTTCTGTTGGGTTTTTGTTTTCAGTTGGTGTGTTGTTTTTTGGGGTTTGTTTTTTTTTTTTGTCGTATCCCAAACCACTGGAAAAGAGGAAAAGAAGGTGTTGTTTTTCACAGTAGCGAGCTGCAGTTGTGATTCGGGCCTAGAAAAGTAGCAGGGCTTTTAGGAGACCTGACTGTAAAAAAAAATAAAGCGAGAACTGCTACATTTCTTTAGGGCAAAGCTGTGCGAATGACACGCCGTAAAATTATTACAATCGAGTCAGGTAACGGCTGGAAGTCTGAATTGTCTAACGCATCCTTTGATATATTTGGTGCTCACTGCTTTTAGCCGCTCTGGCAGGCCAACAAGGTTATTTCAGTTCCAGGGATCTGGGTCTGAACCAGCCAGCCCTGTTCCTGCCCCTGCAGCGGTGCCAAGACCGAGGCAGAGGGATGCAATCCATGCCTCTTGTCTCCAGGAGACATCGGAAGCTTTTGGCCCTGTGAAGAGTTTTGGTCCCTGGTCCAGAGCTGCCACAACTGCTGAGCGCAGCTCCCCTGAGCTGCCAGGAGGATGACTGCCACGTGGAGGGGGAGGTTAGCTAAAAGTAACCAACTTGCCACCTTTTCAGACTTCTTGAAAGCTGCATTAAGACAGTATTAAAACCAGTATGTTGGTCCTCCCTACTACAATGGGGTATGGAGTGTCTCACAGAGGTGAGGCTGACCAGCCGGCAGTTCCCCAGGTCTTCTTTTATTTCCCTTTGTAAAAACAGGGGTTGTGTTTTCCCTTTTTCCAGCCAGTGGGGTATTCACCAGACTGCCAGAACCTCTCAAATATGATGGAGAGTGGCTGAGCTTCATCTGCCAGTTCCCTCGGGACCCATGGTTGCATCTCGTCAGGTCCCATGGAGTTGTGCACCTTCAGGTTCCTTTGACAGTCTCAACCTTGATGTCCTCCAGTGTGTGGTATCTTCACTCTCCTACGTCAGGTCCCATGGAGTTGTGCACCTTCAGGTTCCTTTGACAGTCTCAACCTTGATGTCCTCCAGTGTGTGGTATCTTCACTCTCCTAATCCCTGCTTTCGCCTCCTGTGACCTGGGCAGTGTGACTGGAGCCCTTGTTGAAGACTGAGGCAAAAACTTCAGCCCTCTCCATATCCTGGGTTATCAGGTCTCCTCTTTCATTCTGGAGGAGGCCCATGTTTTTCCTTGTCTTCCTATCACTGATGTACCTATAGAAGCTTTTCTTGTTGTCCTCAATGTCCCTGGCCAGTTTTAATTTGATCAAGGCATTAAGTTTCCTAACCTGATCCCTGGAATGCTCTCTGCATTCCTCACACATTTCTACCTGTCCTTTATGCCACCCTCAGCAGGCTTCCTTTATGGATTTCAGTTTGCCCAGGAGGTCCTTGTTCATCCATGCTAGTGTCCAGGTGGCTTTGCCTGACTTTTTCTTTGTTAAGATGCATCGCTCCTGAGCTCAGAGGAGGTCATCCTTGAATACTAGCCAGTTGTCTTGGGCCCCTCTTCCCTCCAGGGCTTTGTCCTCTGCCAACTTTGCAGTCTACCAAGCAGATCCCTGAAGAGGCCAAAGTCTGTTCTCCTGAAGTTGAGGGCAGTGAGCTTGCTGCACACCCTCCTCACTGCCCTGAGGATCTTGAACTCCATCATTTCACAGTGACTGCAGCCAAGGCTGCCCTTGAGCTTCACATCCTCTACCAAACCCTCCTTGTGACCTCCAAGGTCCAGCATGGCACCTCTCCTTGCTGGCTCGTCTATCATTTGGAGCAGGAATTTATCATCAGTGCATTCCAGGAGCTTCATCAATTGCTTGTGCCCTGCTGTGTTGTCCCTCCAACAGATACCAGGGTGGTAGAAGTCTCCCATGAAGACCAGGCCTTGTGAACTTGAGGATGCTCTTATATAGAGGGCTTCATTCGTTCAGCCTCCCTGGTTAGGTGGCCTGTAGCAGACCCCCACTATAGGGTCCCCTGTCCCTGTGCTCCCTTTAATCCTGCCCCAAAGTCTCAGCCAGCTCCTCATCCATCCCCAGGTGGAGCTCCATGCACTCCAGCTGCTCACTGACATAGAGGGTGACACCTCCTCCTCATCTCTCCTGAATGTGCTTCCTACAGAACCTGTACCCTTCCATCACAACACTCACAGGAGACATCCAACCACATCTCTGTGATGCCAATAAGATCATGACCTGCAGACGTGCCCATGTCTCTAACTCCTCTTGTTTGTTCCCCTGCTATGGTGTGTTTGCATAGAGGCATTTCAGCTGGGCCCTCAGTGAGGCTGACTTGATGGCTGGAGTGGTTGGAATGCCTTTGATGTCCATTACCAATGTTTCCCTGTTGGTTCCTATTACCTCAGGAGCCCCTGGCTCATCTCCACTGGTGTGTCCAGCATGTCCCTGAGCAACAGGCTGACGGCCCTTACTGGCGCCCCATCCCTCCAACCTTGGCACATCCCACAACTTGTCAGATGAGCCTGACATTACCCCCCCTAACCCCCCCCCCCCCCCTTCGAGCCCAGTTTAGAGCTCTACCAATGTGTCACACACAAAGACCCTTTTTATCCCTTTGAGAAAGGTGAATCCCATCAGACTTCAGCAAGCCAGGTGCTGTGTAGGCCATGCAAAGTCGGAAAAAATCAACGCTGTGGCATTGACCCCAGCCACAGATTCCCCCAAGAATTGTCCCGAGACCCTGCAGTCTTGTTTGACTCCTTCTGCACTAAAGCTATCCAAGTTCTCTCAGAATTATAAGGCAGGTGCAGTCAGAGCAGAATTGGCTTTTTTCTGGCATTTTTCTGGCTTTTTCTGTGCAGTGGTGTGGCTTCAGACACACCATACCTCAAAAGGTTGGAATGCGAGAAAAAGCCCCTTGGAGCCCATTTCACCACCCCATGCTCACTGCAAGAGAGGACAACTTCTCTTTGCATGCCTATTGATTAATTTTCCTGCATTACTAAGAAACACATGAGTACAACACACTCTTACAGGACTCATTATCATGTTAAAAATGCAGGAATTCTTTTAATTTTTCATTTTCTCACATTATTTGCTAGATGTGCATTGTGGAGATGGTAACCCACTTCAGGAGGGAAACCTACTACCTGGGGAGTGTAAAGTTGGGATATTTTGTTCACATAAATTTCCCAAAGGCGTACTTTTGACTTACCCCTATGCTGTTTCCTCCCAGGTTACTTCCCTTTTTGAGACATAGGAAGTACAAAAATATATGTCTGAAAATACTGCTTAAAAATCCCATGTTATAAGCTTCTGCATTCCAAAACATCTTGTACCTCAGACTTGGCATGTGTGTAGTCAAGTTTCCCTCGCTGTGTGCACTTGAGGTCTTGAACCTCTCGGGTTTTGAAGATGTTCCCCAGCCTAATAAATTTTAGCTGGGTTTAACAGAATTCCTTTAGGATGCAAAGAAAAATAGCTGCATAAAATATTTCAAAATTGCATTTTTTAATAGGTACCACCTTAGAGTTGCCACATGGACACGCCCCAATTAATTCAATTTTTTTCTGCTGTTGGTAAAACATTTCATTTTTTTGCTTGCCTCATTTCATCTGTAGAAGGTAAGACAAAATTTTAACACTCGAGATTCCCCTCTTTTCGATGCTCAAATTATACAAGAACTTGCTAATCACAACTTTGGCTGAGAATCAGATCAAGAATAAAAAAATTTTCCTTCCGATCATACTCAGCGCTAATCAAAGAAAACAAAATACTTCATTTATTGGATTATTTTAACTGAGTTAATATAATAATAAACCTATCCTAATCAGTATTGCCAGCACTGGCAATTTTATCACCAGTCTGAGGATATTTGGTGGTTTCCATAAAATCCTCACTCTTTTTCTCAGGCAATTAGGTCCAGTGTTTTTAAGTCTCAGTCGCTTATACTATCAAAAAAATCATGTGTCCTAACAAGTGAAAGAGCAGAAGACAAATGAAAAAATGAAGAATGGATGAAATGAAATGCTGGCATTCCTGGCTTTGACTCTCTCTTTTTCTCTCTCTTTTGTTTGGTCATGGTTGGGTCTTTTTTATTCTGAAGCCAACCTCACTGTTGAGGATCTGGTTCATGATTTGGACTCAATGATCTTAAAGGTCTTTTCCAACCTAGTAATTCTATGATTCTGAAGAAGACTGGGCATTGTGGTGCTGCTGGTTTAATAACATTTCACTGGGTTTCAGTCTCCTGTTCTTTCTTCTTCTTTCTTCTTCTCGCCCCCCCCCCCCCTCTTTTTTTCCTTCTCTCCCCCACTGCCCACCCCATTTCCAGGACAAGCACTGGAGCTTCCCCACTATTCCTGGAATGTCAGACCAAAGCCCCAACGAAAGACACGCACATGTCTTAAAAGCTCAAGTCCTCTCAGATTACAAGTAACACCATCGTGACACCAAATGCTGGTTCTGCCACCCACGGCCACTATCATCCATGCCAAACTTTCACTGGCAACAGCTGATCTCTGACAGACAATGGAAAATTTGGAGTATTTAAAAAAAAAAAAGAAAGAAAAAGGTAGGAAAAAAACCCTAGCCACGGTTAAAAAGAGCAAACAAATTGATAGTGACATGGATCACTCATGTTGACTTAATAGATTGCCCTAGTTCTTCAGCATGGATGACTTTATGGCCGCTGCCATCCCAGCATAACTACTCCTGATCGTGCTGCCGTGCACTTTAAGAAAAGTAGGACTTCAGAAGGAAGTGCGGTGGAAATTTCCAAAATACAGACAGCCTGTTTGGATAAAGGCAGGCTTTTTATACTTAATTGCTAGGCCCAGGAAGCTTGGCTGACCTGACCACTGGCTCTGTCTGGGTACACTCGGATGGACTCACGCCGGTGGGATCCCCCATGAATAGGGGCGTTCCCTTCCCCTAGCATCACTTGCTTCTTTCTTCTTGCCGTATGAGGCAGACTATCAAAAGGGGGAAAAAATATTTCCATCAGCTGTGTTGCTAAAATGCCTGGTTTTCACAGTTCTAGATGAGGAAAGATTTTGCTGTCTTTTGAGGCATCCGGGACAGTGGAGAATCAGCAAAGTCAACACGCTTCCCGTCAGTTAAAAAATCAGCTGTATTAAATATTTAGGTACTCTCAGAGTGTTGTCTGAAAAAATAATTTCTTTGGCATAAACAGGGCTTGTCTTAAAGGTTCTTCAGAGAGAAAGGACCTTCATCCATCAGCAATTAGATACGGCGGCAGACAGACTCCTGAAGGCTGTGGCGTATCTGCCTGTCAAGGTTTCCAAACTGCATTAAAATTAATCGTGTCTTTCCCAAAAATGCTTGAGCTTTTTCATGAAGACACCCGGGTAGGTAACGCAGTGGCAAGGTTCCGACATGTAACAGCTCTGGGTTATCTAAAAATAGGCCATCAGATTCTATTCTTAGTAACGGTGATACGAATCTGAAGAAACCTCACTGATTTCATAGCACTCGCCTCGTATTTACATGTGAATTAAAGACGTCAAATCAGTCCCTATTTTATTGCTGTGCATTGCTAAATGCGAATCCCTGGTTCTGAAAAAAAAAGGGAAAAAACAGGAAAAAAAACCCACCAAGGAAAAGGAAGCAAAACAAAAAAGAAAAGAAAAAAGAGCTCTATTAATGCATATGGCTGAAAAAGTCCACATTAATTCTGTGTAACAGCCACCGAGTGAGAGTTAATATTCTCAGGTAGAAAAAGACTGTGAGTGTTTTTTACCAGCAGCCTGGTTTAATACCAGCTTGTGGATTGGGACAGCTGAAACAGCAATCGCTCAGAATGTTTTTAAGCCCCGATTTTTTTTTGTTACCTCACTTATCACCGTGCCAGAGTATTTTCTTCAGCAAATTCAAACCTGACTTTATTTCTTTACGTACTTTTCAAGTATTCCAAAGATTCATTCACAACGCCAAGCTGCAGTAAAATCCAGCATGATGTAAATCACTCTCTGACACTGCTTTTCCTTTCTCTTTCTGGACAGTGTTATGAATGCAATGAAAAATAAATGATTTTGAGTGGAACTGGTATCACAGATAGAGTTTAGGAGTCAGATCATCTCACTAATAGCTGATTAATCTATTTTCCAAGTTGGATTTTGGCTCCATGAGTTTGAATGTTTGAGCGTTTTCTTTTTTCTTTTCTTTTTTTTTTCTTTTAATAAGGAGAGTGTTTTAAAGTGCTGAAGCTGAGGATAAGGTAACATTATCCTCTTGGCACATTTAATAATGCGTACTAATGCAGCCTGTATTTCCAACCCCTCTTCCCCATCTAGCCGTAATGCTGCAAATTGATGTGTTTTTCTGAACAGCAAACCCAAGCAGTAATGTGGTCATGGGAAACTGGAACAAATGACCACTTGCTCTGGAAAGCAGCAACACTGCGAGTTTGAAGTCCTTCATGTTTACATAGTGGCTTGACTCTCAGCAACAGGTCATAGCCGCAGAAACAAGAGCTGCCTGAAATATCATGTAGGGCCTGTAAAACCCAGGAATGCACTGTGTGCTGCCAGCCGAGCCCTATAGGGTCTAAAGCAGCCCGTCTTCTTGAGACCTGGGAGGACTACAGACATTTCTGACCAGACCTAAGGTGACTTTGATGGAAGTTCTCTCATTAAACTAACAGTGAAGTTTGTCTCTAGGTCTTTCAACTGTTAAATGTTGTAGGAACTCCAAGACAAAGATGCTGCTTATAACAGAGTGCACCACTAATAGTGTTTCCAAAGTAATTCATTAATTGAAAATTAATGAACTTTGGTTTGATGCCGTTTTTGGAAAGTGTATTAAAAATAATATATCCCCAAACCTCACTTCAGCTGGTGCTTAAATAACAGAAGATACCAATCTGTGTTCTGTGGAGACAGAGGTGATGGCCTCAAGTTGGAGCACAGGGAGATCCTCACCAATCTGCAGAAGAACATCTTCATGGTGAGGGTGACAGATCCCTGGGACAGGTTGCCTAGGGAGGTGTGGAGTCTCCTTCTCTGGAGATATTCCAGACCCATCTGGACACCTACCTGTGTGACATGTCCTAGGGAACCAGCTTTGGCAGCTGATGATCTCTGGAGGTCCCTTCCAACCCCTACAGTTCTGTGATTCTGTGTTTCCCCTCCAAATGGAAAGACACAAATCCACCAAGTTTTACTCCTTGAGCTATAGTATGCATAACTGAGTCAAAGCCAGCAGTCTTTCTCAGTAGTTTGCACCGTGGGAACGAGTATTTTGATGAGGGGTGCTATATGGAGTCTTTGAACTAAAATTCCCCTTTTCCAGACTTCCCATGTACCTTTCTTTCCTGTTTAGAAAGCAAAAGGATTGCAGGCAATTCTATGAAGTACTGTCACGGATAGCAACTCCCTAACAATAAATAATTAGATGCCAACTCTGCAGGCATGGATGAGCTGCAGATTTAGCCAACCAGCTAGCTCATGCATCCCCAAAAGCTAGTGAATGGCATTAAAACTAGATCTTGGCTGATCTGCAGAGCATCTTCTCTAGTGCCGTGGTCCCTCGTAGGTATCTCAGTAGATCCATCTTCCTTTAGATGGATGTTTCTACCTTCTCAACTCACACATATCTCTGACTTGTTATGGTTAGCTATCAATTGGCATTTCCAAAAGCACCCATCTCCACCCACCCACCCACCAAGTAGTCCAGGATAGCAGGGTACCTATTACACAAGCCAAACTAGTCAATCTGTTTGAGGGTGTGAAATTCTGAGCTGGCACTGACGAGTAGCAAAGAATTATTCAGCAGCACCACAGTGTACACATTTTAAAATACATTTAAGTTCTCAGTTCTTAGACTGCCTGTAAACTTTCTGAATTGCAGAGGCTACACTGGGATGTAATTAAATAACAAGGCTGCTGTCTATAATTATAATTAATCTCTTAAAGGTTTTCATTTAGAGGAGCAAACATGGTGGCCTTAAGACAACCAGCAATAGTGTGCATGGCTTGACTTCAAATTTCTATACTTACATGAGCAGAGATCAGGAGAAACAAGGAATCTTGCCACTCCTTTCGTGCCAGATGAAGACTGTCCAACCTCATTTCCATACTGAAATCAAAAAGGCATATTAAATTGTTTTTCATACTTAGGACTGCAAGAACAAGCTACATGCCAAGGGCCAGCCCTGAACATGCCTATCTCCTTCGGTAATGTAATTAACGGAAGCAGTGCTCCCGATCCACTGGAACTACTTTTGCTGACACGTGTGTGTTTGAGGAACCAGGCCATTAGTGTTTAGTTCTCAGCTTTACAAACCCTGCCTGATCCTTTCAGAAAATTAAAAAAAAAAAAAAAAAAAGAAAAAAAGAAAAGGAAAGGAAAAGAGGCTTTAACAAACTATGTTCAAGTAGTTGATGCCTCCCCGGTTTTCTGTCAAACAGCTGATTATCTTAGAAGGAAAAAATAGCACTGCCATAGAAAAAAATGTAACTTTTCCTGTTGGTACAAAACCCTTTTTCTCCTGTTGAGTGCTACCTACCTCAGTTCAAGATACACTTTTTAGATTTAACAGATGGGCTAAATTGCATTCTCATTAACAAAATGCATTAGGCTACAGACTAATAAAAACACCTTACTTTGGGCCAGCAAAGCTTCCATTAAAACAAAAGGATATTTGTGCTACAAAGCCATAAAATAAGCTCTTTGCACAGTATTCTTTCAAACCTCAGCCTAGTGAAATGCCTGGGTATACTTTCATTGGCTTTAGTGACTTTCACATCAGGCACCAAGACAGTGTGTGCATTACATCTTCATAATGGATACTCACAGGGGGAGGAAAAGAAATCAGATTTATTATAAACGGAGATGTTTTGAAAGGTTTTGTTGGGGTTTTTTTACCTGTACTAAAAAATTCGTGAGCGGAAAGTAGGTTCATCATGATATGTAATACTTTATCTTACCCAAATCAGCAGTGTTAAGTCTGATTCTCCGTAGTTTTGTCAAAGTTGCCTGAAGATTTGAAATCTTAAGTAAGGGCACAAGGTCTTGAATTGCCAACAAAGACAAATTTGTAGTATGCCTTTTTTAACAGAGGAAAAAAAGTCATTATCAAACCTTTCAGACAATTGAAATGAAAAATCATTTCCATTTCAATTAGTGGTGCTTCCATTCTTTGTCAGGCAAGCCTTTGAAGGCAGAAAATGCTATGTTTCCCTACCAAAACTGGGACCACATCAAGCTCTGCCTACAGGTATCGGTGATGGGACGTGACAGCAGCATTCAGGACAAAGCCCAACACCAGTGCCCGCTCTGATTCCCAGCTACAAAATGAAGAGAAACGTGTAAAAAGCTCGATAGGGCTCAAAACTTCAGTAAATGTCTGTTCCCACTTGCCACACTTGGCAGGGAGGGGGCAAGGAGTTAAAAATACTTCTATAATACCCCTTTCTGAGGTCGCAGGCAGAGTATTAAAGTTTTGTCTTCCTTCCACTACTTATTACCCACTTATCTATTAACTCATACAAACACTCCGCGTTGTTGCTGTTACTTTAGGCATCTGTAGGGCACTTTTCTGTTTGCTGCTGGAGAACAATTTACGCAGATGGGGAAAGTACCAAATAACTTTCCCCGAAAGACAAAACCCACGCTCTGCAATATTAACCCCCGCCAGCTCCTCTGCCTGCACTGGGGGACTGTATCAGATATAGCAACGAGTCAAGAGATTCAGCGAAGGTCAAGAGGCTCAGCACTGCATTTTCCTTAATCTTCCATCAGCTGAAAGTCAGCTAAATGACTTCTCTCTGGCCATAAAATGGTCTGAATTCTGGCTTGGATGTATTTCCCTGAAACCATGCACCGGAGCCAAGACGGTGTCATTGAAATTATCCTCTACACCATCATTATTAGTACCATTCCTCGGCCTGAAGTGTTGGTTTGTTGTTGGTTTTTTTTCCCTAACAGAGCTGATACAGCAGGGTGTTAAGTGGATGGATCATCTGAAAAACAGCCTGAGGCGATGGGGTTATGGGCTGGTGAGGCACACAGCAGCCTTTCTGCCACCACCAGCTCCCCATCAATATGGGGATCTGATGTACCAAAGTGGGACAGCTGGGCAGGAGGAAAGAGGCCGCCTCTGTTCCCTTCACATCAGCCAGCAAAAATGGGGTACATGCACACCTTTTTTCCCAAAATGTCACACGTTACACACATATCCCCTGACATTAAATGGATGGACTTGGAAGTCCGGGTATGGAGCTGGAAGTTGCCACGGCTCTGAGGAACAGCAGCATCATGGGGCATAACTCAGTAGCACCCTGCACTCTACAGCTCTGCTCCCCAAAACCCCTCTCTGAGCATCCCTGCGGGGCTGGAAGCACCCTGCGTCTCACAAACGCAGACTATCCCCCACAGCTCAAGTCACAGATGTGGGGTTTTTTAAACCATCTCTCGGGGATGTGTTGCAGATTAAAGCATAGCCAGCTTCAGTCCCAGCTCTCTCTCTGATTGCAGCCAAGGGCTATCGTCTTTTCCGGAGTGTAGTCAAGATATTTAGAGGACCTGGCACCAGCAAAGCCCAATCCATCCTACTAGGCTATGTAATAGGTCTGGAATCGCTTTATAAATCTGGAAAGCAGCATGTGAAAATGAAGATACTTGAGAAAGAAAGCTTCTGAAGATGTTCTTGTGAATAAGCTCCCATTTCAAGCACAATTAGATTTCTGAGGTACCAGAGAGCTAATTAATTATTCAACTGTCTAAATAAAGACAGATAAAACAAATACGCCAAACACACACACACACACACAAACTCTCATGTTTTCTCTCTAAAAAACTGTATTTTTCAATGTTTGGTTTCTAAGTCATATATTTTTGCTTAATCACAGCCACAGTTCTTCAGGTAGTAAGCATATATATTCTCCCACTTTCCATGCTAAATGTTTTTCAGATATGGATCACAACCATGTTCTTTCAAGATACAAACTAAAGAAAATCTTGAAACTTTGCCTAAAGCTTGATACTTTCAAGCTTCTGAAGAATTTGGGAAAATGAGCCGCACATCCAACTTCCTCTTCAAAATATAAAGGAATTCTTTAGCAATCAGCTTGTTATTTTCACAACCACCGCATTGTTCTCGCATCAACACAAACTGATGCTATCATTCTGCAAAGACCATCTTCTTATACCCTGCCTAAAAAGTCTGCTTCTTCATCCCAAAAGCCTACTGCATTCTCCCTGATTGCTTTGGGAAAGAAGAGGAGTCCAGGGCTCTCAAAATCCATACATTAGTAAATCAATATATGACATGCCTGCAAGATATTGATTTAGTGGTCACATAATTCACTGATTTTTTTTTACATTCAACCCAAATCTAGTTTATCAGTGTTTTAAATATTCCTTGAATGTGTGCACAACTCCTCTTCAGTGTGAAACAGAACATCCACAGATCCTTTTATTTTCCACATAGAAAAAAATCCAATTAGCAGCTGCTGGTTCTGAAAAATTCCACCTTTCCCAATTTTTTTTTTTAAATAATAATTTAATTTTTTTTATAATAATCATTATTGAGTCTACATTGTTCAAATATAGGGGGGGGGTCCATTCCACAGAAGGTGCTTATTCTGGCTCCATTTTCCTAAGGTGGATGGCACTGAACAGAAAGAATTTTCTGGAAATACATTTACAAACGTTTCTTTATGAAATCATGTAGTGGATGTGATGGACAATCTGTATCTGCTAAGAGGGCAGAGGCTGGTTGCCCTACAAATTTGTAGCTGGTAAGACAGTCCTGCTTCAGAAATTCAGGTAGTCTTTAACCCTGTGATAGTTACATGTCTGTGCATGTTTGGTTGAGTGCAGGGTAGGAAGAAGGGGTATGTAATTAGTTGTCTAATTTCAATTATTTACTGTGCGTGCAGTCTGTGTGAAGAAAATCCTTAAAAGTTCTTCGAACTGTGTCGCACATTTTCCATACTTAATGATTAAGCCTTAAAGTAAGGGCAGCACTGAGGGACAAGTGTGCTTGCTATAGAAATGCTTGGTAGGCTTAATTGTGTGAGTCCTACAGCATAGTAAAGGGAGGTCTTGGTGAGCATCTGTGTGACACGTCCAAGTAGACACACCCAGCGGCACTTCATTACTCCTAAACTTCTGCAGCTGTTGTTCCTCAGCTACTGAAGGCTGAGGAGGGAGAATGACCAGAGGTTTCTCACTTAATGCCCCATCCTTGGCAGGGTTCAGGACCAGGTTGGATGGGGCTTTGGGCACCCTGGGCTAGTGGAGGCTGTCCCTGCCCATGTCAGCGATTTGGAACTAGATGGGCATTGGAGGTCCTTTTCAACCCAAACCAGTCTGGGATTCTGTGACATAATCCTGGCTGGTGCTTGTATCCTTCTCACCTGGTTCCTGCCTAGTAGCCTGTTGTACACTTCATGATAGGAAACAAGATGTCTAAGACTTGCTGTCCAGTCATGGGACTGGCGGGCATTGGTAGGGTAGGGTTCATCAGTTTTAAACACAAACTGGACAAGGTGGTCTGTCTCTTGACACCAACTGTGGAATGAACTTAGAAGACAAGCTTGGAGTCAGAATGTTATCTGGTGAGGAGAAGCCCACCTGTTGGGTTTCAAATGGCAACAGTGGTCCAGCTCCTTTTCCACTGCACCTGTGGAAATTAACTGCAGAGGTGGAACATCTAAGCAAGCCTCATGCAGACACCTCTGGGTACTTTTCTCTATCGCAGGGTATAGGTTCATCCAAAATGTGTGAAAAGCTCTGGGAAACATAGTTCAGCCAGTGTACAGAAATCAGAAAAACAGTGGTAAATTCGGTGCGCTCGGTTATCGACTGTGGGTAGAAATTCTGGAGTGTTTAGTCTTTCACTATTTTCAGGTATGGCCCAAAACCAAATACTTCCTTTTTCACTTTGCACAGAGCTTCTTCATTATCGAGCGCTACCAGTGTTGTGTCTGCCCATGGCTTGGCCTTGAGTATTGTGAAAGTTGAAGTTAGTGATAATACAGAGATTCAAGACTAAAAATGGAAAAGATTAAAAAAAGATTGAAAAGAAAAAGAAAAAAAAGAGAAAAAAAAAAGGAAAAAAAAATTTTAAAAGGTTAACTGGTAGGGCAGAGGTCTGGAAGGGATACGTGCCTGGACAAGGCTACTTACGGGATCAGGGCCTTATTTACTGTGCAGTGCGTTTGTATCTACAGTTGCTCTGTGTCAATCTTCATCCCTCATCTTCCCGGTGGTATCTAGGCACAATGTGTTGAGCGAGAACAAAATGAGGTCGCGAGCCAAAGCTCACTCGTGCCACTGGGGAGGGGACGGTGACCCAGGTGGACTTCACATCACGTCACCTGAGGCTCTTCCATTGTTTTTTGGTTCCTTCAACTCACTGAGGGAAGAAGGCCGGAGGGAAAAACCAAATAATTTGTGTTAAATTCTTTAGAACATTTAATTGACAACCAAAGGGAAACGAGGCACTTAAAGGTTATTGTAATTACATCTACTTGCATTTTTGTTCCATAAACAACATTTTGTTAACTTCCCAAATTGTGCAGTGTTCCTTTGACCTATTTTTTTTTAGATGCCTGAAAGGATAATAAAGGATCTGAAAGGCAGCAATTTTGGACTTAAAGTTTGAACCTCGAATGCAATTATTTTTAGTGTATAGTGTAAAGGGAGCTTAAAGAAGGAGGAAAAAAAAAAAGTAAACCTAGGTCAGGAACAAGTAACAAGCTCTTTTGTTTTAGTTTATTGTTCATCTTTTATTTTTTTCCAAGCTGCATTATTGCTTTTCCAAATGAGTCACCACGCAATATCATTTACAGTCTGACCAACAAAAGCTGTTATTAGTGCTCAAATTAGCGGGATTTTGTAGTCTCTTCAGATCTCCTAAATGCTCAAACAGTGGCAATGAAAGTATTCTTGTATTAAAGACACCGAGCTAACATAAAACGAAATAATTACTTTACAATTTTTTTTTTTAATTTTTTTTTTTTGCAAAGCCATCTGGCTTTCTTCCCAAAGCTTGCATTGCCGAGCTGAAGATTATCTGGATATTCTTTTGCTAGCCACTTGAGAAATATTTGGGATTCAGGAGACAATTCAGGAGACAGAAGACATGCTGAGGTTCTTGGAAACTATGTGTCAAGCCTCGGTGGCTCCAAATGGAAAAAAGGGCTGCAGAGAAATCCGACCAACACCAAGCAACTGTTCTGAAGAATGCAGCTTAAGGTTTTCAAAGTGGAGTCAGCCTGCTAATGCTCGCAGCTGTAGCAGAGGAGCACACAAAAGCAGGGAGTAGACGGGCGCGGGGGGAAACGCTCCCATTGCATCAATTCTGCATGAAAGATTTTCCTTCGTGATAACATCCAGATTGAAATGTTCTTCGCTCTAATTGACCTTTAAAGAATAACCACTGACAGAAAGGTTTACTAGCTGATAATTACAGCCCTTCGTTTATGAGATTTAGGTTTTCAACCAGAGAGACTGAGAGCGAAATGCGAGTCAAACTGCTACCGAGTCCCGAGTATCAGGGCATGAATCTTTATCTGAGACCACAGGAGGAAAGCAGTGAGTTTTCACCTTGAATTTCACAAGGCTGACATAAAAATGACCATGTCTTCCTGCAATGCAGCTTTTATTACAGCACCTAATTTTACCCTAATGACGCCAAATGCAAAACTAATATTGGTTTCTGTTAAGAGCAAAGCCCTGTTTGTTCCACTCGCTATAACTTTTATTTTAAACCTGGTAATTATAGGAGGCACAGGTGGTGTTGCCCGTAGCTAAGGCTGCCCATGATTTCCCATAATAAGATTCTTTTTTATAAAGATATTTACATTACAGCAACAAGTCTTAAAATACAGGGAAATACCAGAATTAAGGTCAGGAGTGCATCTTTAAATTACCTCCTTCCCCTCCCCTTGGTTGCATGTATCACGTCATGCTCTTCGAATACCTTATCATAGACCTCCTTCTCCATCCATCTGGCTCCTGCCTCCTTCAGTGCAGGCAGGGGACTGTTTCCTGTGCTTGAATTTGGCGTGGTTAGTGAAGAAGACTTTTTGTCCAAGACATTCCTTTGGTTGGAGAACAGGGAATGTGTCGCTGGGTTGCAAGAATTGAAAGGATGATTTCATAATTAAAGACCATTGGACACTGCCCTTGAGTGCCACACTCTGTTGCCATACAAGCTTATCAGAAAAGCCATCGACAGACAGCTTCAGTTCACAGGTTTTCCCGTATCATCTCAGAGAGGCGCAGGCCCATCGGTGACACTCCAAGACTCACAGAGCATCACATGCAATGTTTGGGGAAAGGCACAGCCTGTCACCCTGAGACAACCCGAAATACTCACCCTCCTCCCCCTCAGGCCCTTGTCAGAAACCCAGGCTTTTCAAAAAGAGTTTTTAGTAGATACAAAGTGGAAATCTGAGTTTGTTTAGACTAACAAAGTCTACACTAATTCATATGAGAGAATACCCCTGGGTTTGTTAAAAGATTATGTTGTTGAAGTTGGCTTCTTCCCACTGTTTCCACACCCAGACATGACAACAAATCTGCTGAGTCCCATGGCTTTGACATCTTACATAAAGAATTCGAGGTCAATAGGATGGAAGATATGACTGTGTTAACTCAGGCCCGTTTCCCTTGACAAAGTTTTGGCTAAAGAACTGAGTTTTCCACTCCTTTCATCTACTTGATAGTGAGAAAAAAGTATGGAAAAGATGACTGATGTTCTAGGTAGAGCACATGCATTGATTTTCATATATAAATATGAAATATTCTCAGAAGAAAAGACAATATAGATTACTTGTCCCAATTTACTTCAGCATAAGGCGGACACACATCACAGTGGTAAGTGGCACTAGAGGATTGGTGATAATTCACTACCGCACCACTCCATGAGAGTTTATCAAACTTTAGGCTGCTGCCTAGAAAAAAATCTTGCCTTACAAAGAGACTTCGGTAATCTCTTTGGAAGTACATCACCCAAACTAAGTAATATCAATTTGAGTTACAAATAGGAGCTTTCTTATCTAGAACTTAAGGTCAGTAGCAGATGTTATAAATTCCTATAGACGCATGCCCAAAGAGAAGGATTTTTTTTTTTTTAATGGCAGAAATCTGCTAGCTATTCTTGCCTTATCTGCAACAGCTGAGCAATCTTTCAGTGCCATGAGGAGATTGAAAACTTGGCTCATATCTAGCATGGACAAGCTTGCCTTAATCACATTGCTCTTTTACATGTGCACGAGGACATCAACATTGACAGTGCTACAGTAAAGCAGCCATTTGCTGAAAACAACTGTCAACATTGTCAAGTTTTTTTGGAACCTTTTATAATGTGATTTGTGTGACAAAGCTTGTACAATTCTGTTTATCAGCTGCAGTAACACATTTCCGTGAGGGGGGAATATATGGGGAAAAATACCGGACTTGGATTTTCTATTACCAGATCATACCTGACACTCCAAAGCAAATGGATTAGAAAACATTAGAAGATAAATAAACTGCAACCACCAGAGCTTCCAGTCCCATTGAATCCAATCTTGAGGGTTTTCACAAGCTGCAAAAATAGAAAGATTTTTTATTTTTGTTTAAAATTCGGGCTTTTTCAAAATCCTTTGTCTGTTTTTCTTTCCACACTAATACTACCATTGACTATGTAAAGGCATGCTTGAAAAAAAGAATCGTAATTAAATTATGTGTGGTGCTAATTGATACCTGGGATTTCTTTTAAGAGCCAAAGTAAAAAGCTTGGAATAGAGAGAGAATATGTAAATATTACGAAGTATTTGATAAAATGCCACAGAGGGTGGGACAGAAGTCTTATTTATCATAGAATTGCCGAACCATAGAATGAGTAAGATTGAAAGGAACCTTTAGAGGTCATCTAGTCCAACTCCAAAAGAGGATGAAATTAAATTAGACTCAGGACCAGTGCGTAACCTGTGCCTAACACCAGTTATTGGCAGCGCTCAGCTCTTCCAGCACGTCTCAAAACCAGTCTCTGAGCATCTGCCACTCTTCAAGTTACCGGACCACTAACAGAAATCTGCAAATGGCTCTTGGCATCCTTGGCACCACAACGCTTGTTATATTCTGCTCTCATTCTCTCCTAGGTGTAAGTATTTTTAAAAATCTTTAAAATCTAACAGCATCAAACAGTCAGCATTTTTGTTAATAACAGTCGGGAAGGTTATGAAGTTTCCTGCAACCAAATTTCAGGCTTAGTGCTGTTTCTGATTACCTGAACTCCAAATCCCTCTTGTTTGCCTTATAGAAGCACACTCTTTTTTTTTCTTCCTTTTCTTCTCCCTTTCAATCAAGCATTTTTCCTATTGATCCATAAAATAGCTTGTAAAGAAGAACTGGGAATGTTTGCCCCAACAGCTCCTGTCTCACATCTCAGACACATTACAAGGACAGCTTTGCATTTACTCCTACGATTCCCTTCAAGACCATGCACCAACAGTGCAGGAGCCACCAGCCCCTGAAACCCCCCTCCACCCCTGTGGAATGCTAATGACAGACTGGCATTCTAAACCATGACGTTTTAGCAACAAACTTTCTCTGTATTGTCTTACTTACGGTCTCCAAAGATGGGTTGTACATATATTTCAAGTATAGCCCTGTTGACTCTCCAGGCTGTTCCCATTGATCTTTTCCAACACACACTTGCAATGCCTGGAAGATATCTGGCAACAAGCTCTACAATTACTGGTATTTATCTCAAATTAAAGAGGAGTGGGGGAGGAAGAAGGGAGAGAAGGGATTGTGGGCACAGTAGACCTTAGGCCCAGAGAGTTTCATAACTCCCAAGAGGATCTAGCGCACACTGTCAAAGTGAATGGTGTCTCACAGTTAATTTGGTTGGTGGCCAGAAGCTACAAACAATTCTCTTACCCACAGCCAAAGTTACTCAGATAGTAATCATTGTCTCATAGAGTGGTTTGAGTTGGAAGGAGCCTCAAAGATCACCTAGTTCCAACCCCCCTGCCATGGGCAGGGACACACTCACTAGATCAGGTTGTCCCAAAGCCCCACCCAACCTATCCTTGAACCCTGCCAGGAATGGGGATGAACTCCCCGGCTTCTGCAAAGACCCAGAAACATGGATATGGTTTTGCCACAGAGGGGAAGCATTAAGTTATACAGAATTGTATAGGTGAGCTTACAATATACTGCATTTCTAATTGTTCCTAAAGTTTAGGAAGAATAAAACGGTTAATCTTCGTGATGACAAAAGGAAGCAGGAAAATAAAGTGACACACTTGAATGAACTGTGAGGAAATAAAGTGCACAACATGTGATAATGCCATGACTCTGTGTTACTGTGCATTTCTGGGCTGAAAAGATATGGTTTGATGGGTAATTTGTCATGCTGTGCAATAGAGAACAACAGTAAAGAGACTTCAGACAGAAGAAAATTACACAAATAGTAGGGTGGAAAGGTATAATTGAAGATGGCAAAAGACTGAAAGAAAGACATTTAAAATTACTGTACTGACCTACTAAATGCACTTGGGCGTGGAATCCTGGCCTCACAAGAAGAGGCATTAAATGACTGCAGGCTGTGACACTACTACAGGATAATGCCAATCTTATGGAGCTCTTAAGGATAAAAATCATCCAGTATTAGCTGGGGAGAAAAAAAAAAAAATCAAACCAAACCACAGCCCCTTGCTTTTCACATGTATGCACAGCCTGAAGACACAGTGAATTTCAAACAAGAGAAAGTTTACCTACGGACAAGCCAGTACCTGGTATCCAGGCTGTTGGAATCAAGATCTTTCTTCTTGTGAGCTTCATGAAGACTCATTATCTGCCACTGTGACTGTGGAGCAGTGTGTCTGTAGACAGACTTGTATTTGCTGCTGATTTAGCTGATTTGTCCTCTGAAAGACCCATGCTCTCATCAGTGAAGCTAGCATAGGCAAGGCTCACAACAAACATGCCCTTCTCTGTCTAACACATACACTGTTCCTCAAACTCCTGGTTGCTTACCAAAAGCACTCAAGAGGAGTTCGAGCCTCTCCCAAGGACAAGGAATCTTGTGCTCTAGAGAGGAAATTAAATGTCTTCCAATAAGGCACCTACAAATAACCTTCCTTTTGTCCTTCCTTCTGTACTTCTTCCCGTGCTCTCCTAGCATGTCAGTGAGAGTACACAAAGGAAGCAGAGGAAGACCTTATTTTTCCTTTTGATTTATTGCACACTACTTACCAGCCTCAGAAAGTTGTTGCGAGTGCACATGAAAAATACCCGAGCCCTTCAGAACCATTAGGGTGAAGAAGGCTGCTGAAGATGGAGCTAAGGTCTGTTACTGATTGCCCCTGGTCTCCACGAATGTTTAACGTTCACATTAGGAGCTAACTCCTTGCTTTCATTGATACACTGCGGTATAACAGAAAGAATTCCACCAGCACATTAACAGCTTTGTCTTTTCTTCGCTTCAGGAGGCTTTTGAATTCCACCTTCATACCTGCATGCTCTTTTATCCAAGAGAAATCACAGAGTACACATCTTTCTCCCCTCGGGGCTACCTAAAACACCAGGAACTCGGCACTGAAATGAGCTTCTCAGGGTTTCCTCGTTGTGGGTACAGCATACTGGCACAACAGGGGAAACACTGAGCTGATTTAAGAGTTTAGCAGGTTACTGAAGCACCCACGCTGCGTGATGCCTGAACGAAAGAGAGCCGGAGCAGCCAGAGAATGAGGCACTTTCCCATTGCAGGGATAGGCTAAACTGTTTTGCTACTGTACAAACATTTTGACCATAAAAATAAATGGTCTAAATTGTGAAACTGTAGCTAGCCTGCTGTCGAGTTAAATAAACAATGAAGCAATCCAGAGACTCGAATAGCAATTGTTGCTCCATGACCTACGCTTTTCAAAAGGCCACTTCTAGTGCATTTAAGTACTGAACGAAGAGAATACTTCAGTGTAAAATAAGTTTTCTGTGTTTGTTTATCACCCACCATTTGGTAACAGTCAGGGCCCCGTGTGATCCTGTGGCAATTAAATTTGCCAGAGAATCCACCCACTGCTACAGACGCACACTACAGGATGCAGGCTGTCGGGTTTTGAAACTAAAGTGGGGGGGGGGGTTGGTTTGCAAGGAAAATCTTCCAGATGTTAACTGCAAATAAAGTTGTGCGGAGATACATGCCCAAGTTTGCAGGCAGCCTAACACAACGGCGCTAACTGGCATGAGCTGCCCCTTGATTTTAATTGGCAATCGAACCAGAAAACCTGATAGCCATTATTTAAATGGTCAGTGATGCTAAGTATTTCACAGCTGCTTGTTATCCTAATCTCTACTTCCCAGGCCGTCTCCGTATTCTTGACAAATTTGATAAATTTCAACTTCCCGGCACTTACTCGCCAAACCTTCTGTTTATTACGCAGGCAACTCCTGGTACCAGCGCTGCAGCGTGTAGCTCGCTTCGAAAATGAAAAGTTAAGCCTGGCATAAAATCAAAGGGATGCAACAGATAAGATTAAATGCCACACGGGGCTGAATTCGTCGTAGCATTTTTGATGAAGACTTGTGCTTTTCATACTGCCTTACTTATTTATTTACTTACTTGAGTTGCAGCAGTGCCTGAAATCTCAATCTTTTTTGCAACAGAAAACTGCAGCAGAATTTAGGTCAAGTGAGCTGCAGCATTAAGATAGGGTCATAAAGAAAGTGTATCATAGTATGCCAGCCATACGTAACGGTTCTGATTCAGGTCCTTATGTAAAATAGTTATGTGGCACTCGTATATCTTATCCATTTCAAAAACCTGCGTGCTTTATTGACATTTCCCAGACTATAGTGTATGAATATAAAAGTAACATAAGATCCAGGACCTCAGCTGGTGTAAATTAGTGTCTGTTCGGTGGGAGTGATGCCAGTTGTGTTGGCTGAGGATTGGTGCATGGAAAATGACTGGGAAAATATAGACGGAGCTGTGTATAATGTTTCCTATTAGTAGTCTTATGTTCAAGCGTTCCCAAAGAGATGAGAGGCTGTCTCCTTGTCCTCAGAGAAATAAAAAGCAAGGAAAAAAAAAAAATCACCCCTCCTCCCCCCACAAAAACCCTTTCCCTAGGGTTTACTTTAAATCAGTTTTAAATGCCCCATTTTCTTCTCTTAGGACACAAATTATTACTCATCAACCTTGAGAAAGAAGTTAGAAATGAGAGAGGAAGCTGATCCTTGCCAGGGTGCAATCTTTCCCCTGGCAAGGTGGAAGTTCCCGCACCATTCCCCTGGCACAGCTGTGTAAACAGGTATGCTCCTGGCCTGATTTATGTAGCTGTAGCTTTAGGAAGAAGTCATGGACTGGAAGCTTGGACAACTCTCAAAAGAAAAAAACCCAAAAAACTTCAGCTTACAGAAAATAAAAATAAAATAAAATAAAATTGTTCTTAGCGTTAAGACTGAATACTTTATTCAGTGTAAAGTAGTCCTTCATGCTGGCTTTAATACTGGAAAACAAATTCATATAATTGACAAAAAGTGGTAAGAACACATTAGTGTTCATAGAACAGCTCTGCTTCCTTATGGAGATTTGGCCTTTTCTGCTGTTTGGGAGGGTTGGGGGGGGGCGCAGTTTAGAAGCAAGGTAACTTTTACTTGAATAAATCCACCATGTTTCTTAAGAAACAAACAAACCTTTTCAAAATTATGTACTTACTTTTATATATAGCTAGCAAAACCTCATCAAGGCTGCCTATAGCCATTACAGGACTTGGGCTCACTTCACACTACTTAGTTTACACTTAGAGGCTAAATAGCAGTGTTTTGCCCTTACCAGAATGGTGGAATTGTCAAGACTAGTAGTTTTCATTTGAAAATGGGCAAGAGCTCTCCCTGACAAGAGGGTCATTATTTGATCTCACGGATTTACACTCTTAAGTAAACTGGCTTAAAGTGGCAGAATAAACTAGCTGAGCAATTGCATTAACCTTCAAATTCTCCCACAAAAGACCCAGCATTTACAAAACCTATTCTGCAGCCTGAGGTTTCAGTCACAGTTTTAATTTCCCAACATCATTCCAGCTCCCTTTCTCAGCAGCTGCACCTATAGCCTTTGCCCAGAATGTTTATGGGAAGAATTAAGCTGAAGTTTTCTCTTTCCTGAAAGGATGTCCTATTATATTCCATAACCTGTGATCTCAGGGATAGAGAATGGAGCCCTGAAGCTCTCACAGCATGCCTTTGGTAGCTCTGGGTTTGCATTTGCTGGCCCAAGCAAGTCAAACCTATCACTCTACCCTCCCAAATTCACTTGTGATGAAACCAAGCCACACTTCAGCAGATGTAATTTGTACTTGATCGCTTTCCTCTCACCCCACTGACCTCATATCAAGTAACGAGCATGACCGAGATACTGAAATCCTAACTGTGGTGCCATCCAGCATGCTGAGGGGCAAGATTGGCAGGATGGGCAGCCAGGAGCAGAAGGTCCACTTCAGGCATGGCTGATCTCCACTCCTTTCACTGTAAGCTAGAGCCTCCAGCCAAGCAGCGAACCACATGTTTCACCCAGGTCAAGAAATACCTGGATTTCCACAACAGTGGAGTCACACATCTCTCCACACATGGGACAATCGGATGGAGGTACAGAAGTTTCCTGGGTGAAAAGTCACTTTCTGTCTTGGGAGGTAGCACTCTCCACCACTGCTGAAGTTAGAAACACAGACATCCACTGTTTTTCTTCTTCCTTTTTGTCATGCAGCTGTTGTTTCGCCACAACCAAAATTTCCCCCTCCCCCCCAAATTAATCCTTCCACGTAGAGTCATATGCTGGGAGACAATGACGTGGCTGGTGCTGGCTGTTCTCTGCAGGCTTCCCAGGGTTTCATTCTGCCAACACCACCTTGTAGAAAAAAACAACCCTCTCCCTCTGGCTCAAGGGAGCTGACGCAGTTATATCAACACACACCTTATTTTCACCTCACTTGTTGTCGAGGGCTGTAGCTAAGCTTGAAACAAGGTGAACACAGAGCTCTTCATCAAGCACTTGCCCCCACAAAAAGGCAAAGCAGGGCATTCTTACCCAAAGTCTGCATGTATCATCTCCACTGCATCTCCACGAACTCACCTGCAAGACAAGGACAAGTTTTCCACTTCCATTTGTAATCTCAACCTGGACTCGCCCAGAACACACTGTCCCTTAGGACCATCATGAGGAAAGGCAACTTAAGCAGATGTATGCTGCGAACCCAATGACTGATAAAGGAAAGAGGAAGGAAGAAGCTGTCAAGGCTCTGATTGTCTCAACAGGCCATAACGGCCATGATAAGCCTCCCTGGGAGCCTTTCCCTCACCCATGCCACCAGGATCACATGCTCCATTTAAGCTCAGCCCAGGGCCATAATTAGCCAGAGGTATGTGTTAAGTGTAGCAGTCTCCAGGTGGACACCAGACCTTTGCTGGGGGTAGCTGTCTCCTGCTGCCCCTGCTTTGTCATAGCTTTGTCCCCAGCCCGGTCTTTGTCCCCGTCCCCCAGATGGACTAAGGATCTGTGCTGTAGCCTCACCTCCAGCCCTAGCCCACCTCCTGCTGCTCTGCAAAGTCATTAAATGACCGATCAAGTAAGCACTCTAACTTTCCATTTTACACATCTGATCTGATGCATTTAAACTGTTGTAAATACTATTATAATCACTCCAGCTTCATGGCAGCTGATGTGCTATACATGTTTGAGAGGGTGGTATCAATTAACTATGTTATCTATAATGCCATGCCTGCAATTACTACTACTTCACAACTTATCATTAATGCATTTGACAGGGTTTTTCCAAAGTAACATTTATTTAGAGGTTAATCAAAATCCCTAAGACTGCCATTTATTATAATCTGATTTTGGATAATTGTCCAAATCAGTGGCTCTTAGAGGCAGCAGTTTTGTCTGAGTCTTAATGAATATGGTACATTAATGCCAAAAAACAACAGAGGATTAGAATTACATTTTTTTGTATATACAAGTGGCTACTGCAACACTTGGTTCTTCAGAATGCATGAATTCTACTAGAAATTTTTCTGCCTACTAGTTGGAAGGCTGGACAATGTTTCCAGGCACACTGATAGCTGAGAGGGTGGGAGAAAGAGAGGAAGTCAGGGTGAGGAGGAGTCCTTTCCAAGGAGCAGGGGAAAAAGGCTTAAAGAGAGAACAACCTAGATATTCACCCTTCTGCAGCAGAAATTGAGACCAAGAAGATAAGGGGTGGATGCCACCTTGAGCACTCTGCCCAGTTCTGAGTCACCAAACACAAGGACATGGAACTGTTGGAATGGATCCAGAGGAGGCCATAAAGTTGACTGGAGGGTTGGAGCACCTCTCCAGTGAAGACAGGGTGAAAGAGTTGGGGTTGTTCAGCCTGGAGAAGAGAAGGCTCAGGGGAGATCTTATAGTGGCCTCCCAGTACTTGAAGAGGCCTACAGGAAAGCTGGGGAGGGACTTTTTAGGAGGGAGTGTAGCAGCAGGACAAGGGGCAATGGTTTTAAATTGGATGGGGGGAGATTTAGATTGGATATTAGGTAGAAATTCTTCACTCTGAGGGTGCTGAGGCCCTGGCACAGGCTGCCCATGGAGTGGTGGCTGCCCCCTCCCTGTAGGTGTTCAAGGCCAGGTTGGATGGGGCCTTGAGCAGCCTGGTCTGGTGAGAGGTGTCCCTGCCTGTGGCAGGAGGGTGGAACTTGATGGTCTTTATGGTGCCTTCCAACCCAAAGCATTCTGTGATTGATTCTATGACAGCAGCTGACACATCCGCCCCCACACAAGGCGAAACATGCAGTTTAGTGCTCACCCTAGAAAGCCCTCAGACTCTCTGATAATATAATGTCCACTGCTTAAAATACCGCAAATACCAGTATTAGTTGCCATGCAGTTCTAAGTTGGCTCAACGCATATAAGCATGCCAAAAGCTCCTAATCCCTTCCTCCCTCTCTTTTGTGCCAGACTCCCAGCTGAAGCCTCAGACAAAGGTACCTGAGCCAGTATTTTCCTGGTGAACTTCTCTTAGGCAGGCATGCCCTTTGGGCAGGTGTCAGGTACACACTCCATAGACTGTCCCTGAACAGCTCCTATTATTCCAAAATCTGTAGGCGTTAGAGATTGCAAGCGAAACCACTTTACACATTCAGGGTTTTTTTAACATATGTAAGCTAGAGCACCTCCCCTCCTGTCCATTTCAAGTAACTGCCGAATCGTTCTCAAAAAACCCAGGGTAAAGCACATTCCTGAAAAAATAACTTTAAAAGCTTAACGGATGCAATTTGGCAAGGTGCAAGCAATGGAAAATCTCAGTGAGACACGCTAGGCAACCTTGTGTGTGGCTGCGGTACCAGACCCACCTAAACTAATAGTTTTCAAATCAACTATTCGTACAGCGTGACAAGTGTAAAACTAGGAGCCCCATTCACTTTGTCAGCGATCATCCTTTGCAGGGTGAATGCAAGATAAATCTCTTCTCTACTGAACAGAACATATTTATAAAACTGGAGTTTGCAAGAGTTTGGGAAACAAGAGCAAAATATGAAAAACGGTTTGCAGGAACAGGATTTGAGTCATTCTTACATGAAACTGGGAATGTTCGGCGAAACCCCTTCTTCCTCTGATCCTTTCCAATGTTTATTATAAATACTCCTTTTCAAATAATTAATTTGACAATACACCATATTGCTGATTTGCACTAAAATGTTTTAGTTCTAAAAGCTTGTAACATTTTGAGGTTTTTAGATTTTGCTTTTAGATACTGTCTATGAATCACTCCCTATCATATTTATATTTCAATTCTTGGGCAACTATACTGGCAATTAGCATGTAAAACAGCTATACAAAAAAGCAGATCAGTCTGTAATAAATCATACTTTGGCAGAGAAGGTCACTATTAATTTATTACTTTAAAGTAACTTATAATCAGTGTGACTGTTCCGCAGTAAACATTACTGGGGAAGCTCTCCTCTCTTTGTTGACAGAATCCTGGAGCACGTTTAAATTGATGGCAGATACGTACCTGAGTTCCCACAGGCTGCAGCTGCTCATGCCGCTTCCACTCCTTCCATGCAACGCTATAGATCTATTCACGTGCTTCCCAGAACAGCTTTTAGCTCCAACAAAAATCTAGTTCAGTATCAGTATCTCCTGGAACTGGACTTTGTGTTGTCATCCAGCACTTGTACATGAACCCAGTGTGACAGGGGCAGTGGCACAGCCTGCACTGAGCTGCAGAGAGGATGCTCCCATCGGATGCTCCCATGTTTGAGCCCTATCACATCACCTTACCGCTCCCTGCTTTTACACTTTGCACCCACTACATTAGTGATCTCTCCCAATATTTTATTTTAAATCTTTTAAAGGAAATCTAAGGGCAGGGGCATTCGATGTGCTTGTGTACGTGGGCACACATGACTCTCAGGCTCAGCATTTCACCAGAACCTGCAACTCACTGCAAGGTCAGATCCTCCTCTCTCATTCACTTGTCTACCCTGTCCCTTCAGTAGTTTTCACTTTCCTTTTTGAAGAGTTGCTTTTGGTTTAGGACATAAGAAATGGGAAAGTTGAATCACAGAATGGTTTGGGCTGGAAGGGACCTTAAAGACCATCAAGTTCTAACCCCTTGCCATGGGCAAAGACACCTCTCACCACACCAGGCTGCTCAAGGCTCCATCCAACCCCACCCTGAACACCTCTGGAGAGGGGGCAGTCACCACTTCCCTGGGCAACCTGTATCAGTGCCTCACCAACCCCCTAGTGAAGAATTTCTTCCTAATATCCAATCAAAATCTACCCCTTCCAATTTAAAACCATTCCCCCTCATCCTATCACTCCTTGTCCATCTAAAAAGTGCCTCTCCAGCTCTCCTGTAGGCCCTTCAGGTACTGGAATGCCGCTATAATATCTCCAACCCCAACTCTCTCAGTCTGGCTTCCTAGGAGAGATGCTCCAGCCCTCCAATCATCTTTGTTGCCCTCCTCTGGAACTGTTCCAAGAGTACCATGTCTTTCTTATGTTGGGGACTCTAGACCTGGACACAATACTCCAGGTAGGGTCTCATGAGAGCGGAGTAGAGAGGCAGAATCCCCTCCCTTGAAGTAAAGAAGCATATTACAAAGTTTTCTCTTTTCCCCACTCCAAGAGACTTGCTTTTGCCAAGAAACATTGGACCAAATGATCCTTAAGGTCCCTTCTAACCCATGAGTATCTTTTTCCTGCCTTCAGCTGCATTTGTGCCAGATCTGGCATGAATCTCCCTCTGGCTGTGTACAGCCACTGCCACAAACAGCATTATTCCTAAACACCATCTCTTCCTTCTGACTCCCTCTACCTCCTATCTCACTCTTCACTTACTCCCTTCCCTTTCTCAGCTTATGTACCCGGATATTTCTGAACTTCTATTGTATAACTTGTTTCCTAGATAAAGTTATTCTACTTGAAATGCGGCTCCCCAACTCTAACAGACACTTAAAAGGACAGGTGCCTCATCTTGTCTTCCTTAATCCTGCCCCACACCCTTCCCTCAGAACTCTGCAGAATGGTGTGGCTAAATTCACCTCTTTTTTTTTTTCCTACCACAACTCTACTGTCTTTATAATTCGTGATTTATTTCCTCTTCTGGAACAAAATCATAAAATCATAAAATCACAGAATGGCCTGGGTTGGAAGGGACCCCAAGGACCACAGAGTTCCAACCCCCCTGCCACAGGCAGGACCACCAACCTCCAGGCCTGGAGCTACACAAGGTTGCCCAGGGCCCCATCCAACCTGGCCTTGAACACCTCCAGGGATGGGGTACCCACCCCCTCTCTGGGCAGCCTGTTCCAGCACTTCACCACTCACTCTGTAAGGAACTTAAAATCCCAGCTCCTCTTCTGTGTTAGGAAAACCTATAGAACATTGTCCTCTCTCCCACCTGCCAAATGTATGGTTGCATCCTCTCTGCTCTCAGACTCTGCATAATGACACAGGGAAGGTCACATGCAATGTCACATACATACATTTACCACTATGTGCATGCATCCAAGCCCCTTCTGAATGAGGGGCTTCACACTCTATCACACTGCATTTGTGACTCCACCCTGGCAACTCTGTGCTCTCACCAGTGGAAGCAGACTCTCTGTTTTTGGCTTTCCCCGCTCTTTTCCAGCCCAAATTTGAGCCACCTTTGTTGTGTACCAGCTCCTCGAATGCAGCTGCTTTTTAGCCAGCCGGGTTTTTACCTCTGTCCTTTTCAGCTGGGCATGTTTTGATAAGGAAAGGGTCAGAATTTAGGGCCCATTTTCTCTCCAATTGTTCCAAAATAATAGGACACGCTCCTTGGAGAATTCCTTGTCTACATTTTAGTCTGCTGGTGATCTTTAAAAGCCTTCAAACAGCTCACTTTTCGCAGCAACACACCCTGCACCTTTGCCACGCTCTTAAATGTTTTCCTGGGGTGGTTTTTTTTTTCCCCCACCACTTATTTGTATTTGATCTATACATTCAAAAAGCATGCAGTGAGCCTTTATGTTTGTGAAGTATGTGTAAGTTGATGGTGCTATAAAAGTGGTCTGTGGAAAACTAAAATAGTAATAATAAGTTGGGCATATGATGATCTAGAGTTGTATAATATGCCCATTATCATACGATCTGTGCAGTTTTGTCATAGCTTTTTAGCACCTGAAAAACTGAATATAGGCCAAATGTTGTATCTCTATTTTACGTGATGGAGAAGGAAGACAGATTTTATCTGCAATATGCTCAGGCTGACTTTCTAGCATTTTGGAAGTGATTCTTTAACAAATGCTAGGAAAAAAAAAGACATCTTGGATTAAAAAGCTAAAAATCACAAAGCTGAGAACATATTACTTAGATGAAGATTTATGTGCCCAAGTGATACCACTATCAATTTCTTCTCATCTCTTTCTTTCCCTGAGATCTGTGGCTAGGAAGAACAGGATTTGTGCCTGTTACACAGCAGCAGCAACAGGGCAAATCTCATTTCCTTTGGCTTCACTGCAGCCGGGTCAAGCCCAGCCTCCCCTGCGTTTCTCCATTACACCTGAGCAGTCCCACTGTTCAAGCACGTAACAGAGAGAGTCAAAGTCAGAGTTCCTTGCCCACATCAGACTGAACAGACCAGGGGCTGAGCTGAGACCAGTCTCTCTTTGTACTCCCCCCAGCTAGCACCCCAGCAACCCTGACCTTGCGGCAAGGACAGGCACATGACAGGCAGGGAAATGTACAGAACTCTCATGCCTGCCGCATCCTTCCCCGGAGGCTGAAAGTTTCACTTCTCTGATATGCTTAGTTGGCTGGGAGTAGAAGTTCTTGGGAGCAGTCACAATCCTAGGTCTCACATGGCAATCTGCAGGACGAGCGGGCCAGCCGGCTGGTTACCACCGAAGCTTCCACAGAGAGCCACGCAGGTTCAACCACCCTGTGCCACGATCGTACCTCTTAAATGGAACCTTTTGCATATTCATAAATACACGTACATAAATAAAGGCGTAAGCCTGATAAAGAGAATCCAGCCTGTAGGAAAGCAGCAGCTTTCATTAGACGGCAAAGTTTTTACAGAGAGTTTTCTACAAGGGCTGTTCCAGCCGGATCCGTGGAGAGATCGTTCGTGCCATCTGCACTCAGCAGGGGCAGGGCTTGTGGAGACAAGGTGGGAAATAAAAGCGGTAACAGCAGTAAATGAAAATAATATGCAGAGATGCAAACTTAGGAAAACAAGACGCTAAACCAGTTGGGTTTCACTGAGAACGACCGGATCTTTCTAGGCATAAATGTGTTTTTCTGATAGCAGTCGTAATTAGCAAGGCATTTTAGTGTTACAGCCTGGCCCAGGTGAAGGAAATGTTTTCCATCCGCAAAATGAAGACAGAAGCTTTAAGAAATACCAACAGAATGCAAACTAATGGCTAGCAGTCACTAATCTTCATATGTTGCAGCCCCCCCTGCCCTTCTCAGCCGGAACCCAGCCACCCAAAACAACACTACATTAAAAATTGAGCATCCGTCGTGCCTATTAATAGGTGGAATGCCAAAAAAAAAAAAAAAAAGAGTTTTGAATTTGAGCCAAGGGAACTTTGTGCTAACTACATTTGATCTGCTAAGAATCTTCTTTCAGAATGGTTAAGTTTTGAAAAGAAATGTAGTCTGTGCCTGCGCTGCTTTCTCTGCGTGGAAACGTGGAGACAGAAACACCCTTATTTCTGTTAGTTCTTTGCTTTGATATCTGAACTAAGTAGTGGAGCAGACACATCTTAATGGGAAAATTATTATTTTGCATTTGACTGATTTCTGTACTAAAGCATCTCCTTTATTTTCAGTCTCTTCAATTTGGTTTCAAGACGATTGTTAAGCTCTTAATTTCCGTGACCCACTAAGCAGCAATATAGGTGGGCATAGACGTTGCCAAAGGAAGAGAGTCTGATTTCTTAGCATTTATTTTTCCTATTTCCTTTTCAGAAAGACAGAAAAACAGACTAGTTTAATGCAATTAGAGCAGTGCCTAAGTCTGATGGTAACATGAGCTATGATCATTGTTTTGCAAACTGTAATGGATCATCAAATATTTCAGAATTTTCATTCATTAGGACTTTTTGAATGTTGTTTTTTGTCTAAGAACGAGAGCTGAGAGGAGGCTTAAATTATGAAAACGTAAGATCTTTATTTTGACAGATACAAAACCCGAGAACCAAGCTTCCACAAAGTACCTCCTGTATAATTTTTAAATAAAAACACTTACTTATTCAGTACTCAGCTTTTAAACCCTGAATAAGAGAAGTACATATTGAGAGAGAGGTACTTAAAACGTTTCCATGGATACAGGATGATGCCAATCAGGTCCATGTTTTTATCTGAAAGGGTGCCCCTGCAGAGACATACAGCCTGGTGAGTGGTTGTTTATACAAGTAAGTAAATAGGAACCTTGTTTATTTTACAAAGAGCTCCTGACCCATACTTTTTCTCATCACTTTTTTAGAAGGAACATTTTGCTCCTTTCAAACAGCATATTGTAGTAAAATGCACTCTTTGGGAATTTTTTCCCTTAAAGTTGCTTTGAGTTTATGACATAGTTTTCAAACAGAAAATAGAGTATATAGGTATGCTACAACTGATCCCACCGTTGCTGACTCTTTTTTTCCTAACTCTGTGAGAACACACACTGATGCAAATTACTGCTATTTCAATCACAAGAAGCCACTTCCAGGAAGGAAAATAAAAAATAAAAAAAGCAAGGGGCAGATATAAATGGTAAATACCCTTACCTTAATCCAGTAAGGACAAGAACAATCAAGTTTTGATCGCCTCTCTCAGAAGAATCTCCATTTACTCTTAGCTCCCATTTTAAAAGTGGTTGGTTCCTAGATTCCTACTGCATAAGTGCTACGAACATATAATTTTGACATCCAGTCTCTCAACACTGCATGCTTTCTAATTTTGGGAATGAGATTAATACCTCCTATTTGAGAGGTTTTAGTCTTCTAATATTTCTTTGGATAAAAAAGCACAATGAGTTAGTGAAAAGAAAGGCAATCAACTTTAATACTTAACACAGTTTAATAACCTGAATTGAAATATGTGTGTGCTGTATTTCCATTTAAAAAAAAAAAAAAAAAAAGTTTCCTTCCAGCCACAATTAATAGAACAAAACCCTGTCTTGTTCAGAGATTATTCTTGGAATACTGTAATTTTAACATCTATGTAAAGGAGGAAAAGGGTTTGGTTTTTTTTGCCACGTGCAAGCAATTTGGCCTTCCTTCTTCTTCTTGAAGAAGCGGTTCCTGGATAAGACGACCTACTTGATATTTTCCATTGGAGCTCACAGCGCACTTGGAAAGGGGGGACGGCAATGCCTGCCTTCGTTTGCCAGTGCTGACAAAGGTCTGCTTGTCAGTGATACCTTTTACAGCTAAATTTACTCGGGAGTGACAGAAGCAGGTGCACCTTGGCCTGCCAGACACTTGTGTGCCCGCATCACCCAGCCTACAGGTCAACAACCAAAGGAGAAAAAGCCCCGGGCTGCGGAGGAGAGGGTGAGTGAGGCGAACACAACCCAAACTGGGGGGTTTCTCTTCAAAGCCAGCTGGTCTGGCTTTATTCTACAGGAATTTTATTATTTTTTTTTACCTGCCGGTTTGATCAACGAAGCCCTCAGCAGGTGCTGACGGGTACAACTTCCTGGAGAAGCAGAAGAAGGGCGCTGGTGAGTTTATTTAATAGAGAAAATTATATAATTTTTTAAATTTTTTTTTAACTGCTCTTAAGTCTTTGGAGTTGTTCTGGTTGCCACAGCACTGGGTGGTTCAGCTCCAGGCTCGTGGCTGCGCTCGCTAAAGCTTCCTTCAAGAGAAAGCAGATAAGCTTTGTAGCACTCTTTGCGTTTTATTTGATGCGGTGCTTGATTTTAGCTTCTGTTGCCAAGAAAAGTTTTCTTGAAAGTGGCTGGGTATTTATAGTCAGTTTCTTTCAAACTGTTCCTACAAATCTGAATGGAAAGGACAACAGAGGACTGCATACGGGAACACCAGAAATCAGACAGCACCTGGGGTGCACTCCGTGCCCCACCCCATCTGCCTCCTTTAAAATAAAAGGGTTATCTTGGTAATTTCCAAATAAACAGAAAGGATGCATTGTCTGTAGACTGTTCCCGGTTATCTGGAGCTTCAGCAGGCATTCCAGAGCCTTAGAAACTCCTTCTGAACATTTATGTAAGATTACTTTTTAATACATAGGGGAGCGAAGTCAACAGTCCTGAGAATGCCTTAAAAAAATCTCAGTAATCGAAAGACTATCTCTCAAAACTCTCATCTTTCACTCAAATGCGAAGTTAAAATTACAAAGCAGAAGCTACATGAGAGCAGTGCTTGGCATGATGCTTTTTTTAAGATATTACGAATTTACACAATTTTCCTTATTTTGAAACCACAAATTATGCCCGTGTGTGTATTCTTTAATTTGCGTAAGAGCTGGGAAACCAGACAAAGGGGGGAAAAAAGATTTATTTTTCTAGAACAATAAGATTTCAATTAATGTGAAAATGTAGGAAAATGTGACCACATGTTAAAATAAATATTTTGGAGGGGAGAAAAGCATTCTTATTATGAATTCTATTTCAAGAACCCGTTCTTTTTAACTTTGTTTCACAGTATTCATTACAAATTGTTGTGTTAAATTGAAAACATTTATTTAAGCGAGTAAACAGACAGAAAACTTGACCATATGAATCTTTTTGAGTAAACAGATTCCATACTCACAATTCACATGCACACCACAGAAGACACTAACGGGAGAAAGGAGGGAACTGTACACCAATATACAGTCAGACTATTTCTGTAGTGGATATTCCACTTATGTCAAAATGCGTGGTTTATCAGAAATGGACAGCCTAAGATTAGGCAGGACATTAATACCCGAGGCCCTTTTAAACATCTCTGATCTGCAGCTCTTTTCAGCTAGGCAGCTTGGTGTGGGACCAACAGAGTTGACAGGGAACACCGACCCTAGCAGAGGTAGATCAGGAGACCTTGATCCTCACCCATTTTCTTCATTTTGGGGGGTAGAAAAAGCTTTTGCTTCTGGAAAATAACCAGAGTTTTGTTTGCTGCAAGAATATCCTACTGTATGTGAGAATAAAAAGACCGATAGAGTAAAACATTACTAGCCAAAGTAAAAAGTAAGCCTCCATATAGAAAAGATACTTTCTCAGCTGAAGGACGAAATTTAAAACAAAACACAAACCCCAAAACTAGAGCTGCTTTTAAACTAAGCAATGCCTGTAAAACGTTGCTGTTTCATGCATCACATTAGTAATGTATGGAAACGAAATCCCCTGAACAGCCATTAAAACCAAGCACTGTTAAATCCGAAGACAGTAAATAGTAACAGCAGTTCCGAGAGTTAACTAGACATTGTACGTGCTACACTAACCAAGGAAAACGCAGAGGCTTTGGTTTACAGCCTTTAATTCATCAGCATTTTACTGTATTGGTTTTAAAGGCTCGGAAACAGTAATCAATATGACAAACTCCTGGCTAATTTCATGAAATTCCAATTAAGTTAGTCTGCATTTCACTGCGTGGTGGAAAAATGAGAATTTTGTAAAATGAAACTTCAGTGCAGAAGGTTTTACTTTTCTAGAAAAAGACTGGCTTGTGCTGCAAAAGGTGGAGATTACAAACTAAGTAATTCTACCATTAAACTTAATTGACTGCCCTTGTTTGTCTTGCCACTTCTTATCATCAGACTTAAGCACACTGAGTGAAATTCTAAAATATTTCTATTATTACTTATATACTGAAAGATTAAGCAATAGGAAAACCTTATTTCATTCACTGAAACTTTACTATTATTTCAGTTAGAAATAATCAGCCCTAAAACGCCTAGCACACTCATTTATTTCTGTACCAACTACTCACCATCGACCAAGAGCTCTGCTGTCTCCTTTGTAAACTAGGGCAGTTTATTCTACAACTATCTTTGTGTATTTTTTATTTCAAAAAGCTACAATCTAGCTCAGCTTTCAACCACATGTTTGTCTTTTCCAATAAATCCAAGCTTTGGTGTCAGGAAGACATCTATATTAGTTATTCCATAGTGCGTGTAAGTATAAAAAGAGATTTAACCACAAAGCTCTGGCAAAAATTGCAATTTAGTGACTCTATGTCGCGTTCTTCAACAGTTAATTCAAGGCTTTTCATTTGGTGTTATATGGTATTTTCAAAGCATGTCGTGCCTTCTGCTCCTTTCACTTACACTGGTGAAAACTGGACACTTTCCATGGAAGGCAATGAAGTTGTGTTTAAAGGTTATATTAAGAAGAACAACTGCATGATAAAAATTGAGGGGAGGGAGGAGGAGGGAAAGAAGTATGGTGAATTACTTTAATTACTGCTTCATATGTGAGCATTTAAAGCATGCAAATTTTACATTTCTATCACAAATATCTAGGCAGATACACACCTGTGTATACAAAGCACGTGCCTCTGTGTGTGTGTGTGTGTGTATACACATACATATGCAGATACACACTTTATAATTATTTTTCCTTTGGGACAGTAAGCAAAATATTATTCTACGAAATATGTGTAACTTTCTTCATGGGCTTTTATTAGGTCATTCTTTTGTTTAAAAATGCATCAGTTATTGGTCTGAGATGATACCCCTGACAGTGGAAGGACATTATGAAGAACTGTCCCCCTCACCAGTCTGCTGGCAGCTCACAGAGCCCTGAGCTGTTGGCAGTGGCTGCAGACAGCCTGTTCCGCTGCCGCTCCCCACCCCTGCACCCCACTGTGGCTCATTCCCATGTAAAGACATCCCCCCCCCCCCCTCCTCCCCCGGCATTCCCATACCCCTCCTCATGCCTGCTCGCAGCTCCTCCCTGCTATCCCGTTTCAGAGATGCTGTTGCACTGGTTCGCCACACACAAGGTAACTGCGGCCTCGCAGCACATCCCTTGCCACAACGCACAGACACCACCTTAACCAAGTTGTCTTCCCTGACACAGTGCTCACATTTTATTGCACTGTTAAATTGGGTTTTGCTCCTCTGAAAGCAACCAAACGTTACGAGGCAGGTTCTGAAAGCACCACTTGTGAAGTTTTCAATGAAGACCAAAACAACGGTGCATTCTGCTTGGAACTCTACAAGCACTGGATTCCAAATCACCCTCAATAAACACAGCTTAGAAGATGTATCTATAAACATAAATTTGAGCTAAGGTACACAAGTTTGCTGGCAGCATGTAAAATAGCTTCACAAAGTGAATGAAACTCCACTTGATGCTAGTTCTACATACATACCTAAAAGTTGTGCTCACAGCATGTGAAGTTCAACCTACTGCTAACGCAGCCGATGCTCTGTACCCTGAAGTGCAACAGCATCTGTCAGGGCAAAAAAAAATTAAAAGCTCAATAGTACAAACCCCCCAGCTGCTAAGGATTAAATCAGCAAAACAAACCTTTCTGTATCTGCATTGTTTGGGGGTTGGGTTTGGTTTTTTTCTTGATTAAAAAAAAAAAAAACCAACCAAAAAAGCTCTCACACAAGAATATTCATATCTGTTTTCCTTTATTGCTATATAAATAATGATACAGAAGTATATGAAATTGAGGGTTCATGTAGTTTTTGCCACAGATATCTGCAGAATTCAGTATTTTTTCCTTGCTGTCTTAAGTGCTGGCAGGATACTCTCTATCCAATACAACTAACTACATGCAACTAGCCCTTTCCCCTGTATGAGTCCATCTCCTGAGTTTGAAATTATTGTAGAAGAATGCTTGGTAATAACAAATTAGTATCTTGTGCAATAATTATAAAAATGAATGAAGAGCCTGCCAATGTTAAGAAAAATAGAAGAGACTGTGAAATAATCTTGGTGCCTATCAGGAGATAGTTCCTACCATTGGAAAGATATGGCTGGCTCTCCATTTAATCATGTGTCCTTGCACTGACCAACTTCAGTAACCATTCAATCCCCAACCCCTATTCTCAGGCACATATAACCTCACTGAAATGTTATTTTGGCATTCCTCAAAAATATGAGGGAACTGGCTCCCACTTAGGGCAAAGCAGCACTTGTTCCTGGGAGAAATTATCCCTTAAATAGTTTCAAAAACGCTGGGTTTAACCTGAAAAAAAAAAGGATGCAGGAAGTCCTCACTGAATCTCACTTTAATCCAGAAATTTTTAACTTGTCTAGCTTTGTTAGTGACAGTCCTCCTTAAATTATTGCTGTCCATATGCCTTTTGCCCCATCCTCACCCTATCTATCTGCACCCCAAAAGACCTTTCAGTCTCACTTAAGAGCAAGAAAATCTAGTAAATCCCTTCGAAACACTAACCTGTTCTCCAGCCCTTAGTCCATTATGAGTCACAGCCAAGAGGACAGCCAAGTCACATCCAGAGATACCAGTGGAAAGAGCCTTTGCAGCACAGCCCCTCAAACTGCTTTAGGTCTGAAAGGTAAAAACAAATGCTAGTGCCACCATAACATAGGTATTTAACTGTCAGTGAGAGATTATAAATGAAGAGGGCAATGACATCACTGATGTGCCAGTTCAAGAGGTTTCAGTTGAAATCTGATGGGATATTAATTGGATAATACAAAAGATCTGTGTCTGTATGGCCCCTAGGGGCCCAACAGAAGTAACAACCCTCAATTTCAAAAGCTTCTTCGATTCAATAACAAGGTTTCTTCTCCTTCAACCATGGCAGTGTAGCTATCTGTAAAGCCCTTGGAGAAAGCAAACCTTGAGGGTCTGACTGAGGCAGGCTTGTGGAGCGTAACAAACCAGAAATGGGAACTTGGAGCTTGTCCCTATCACACAGGAACTGTGAGAAGATGCTCAAACTACATCACACGACAGCAACAGAAACTTCACATGAAATACATCTAAACCAAAGCACGTATCCAAACATGACCTCTGAGGCTTAGTTTCCTTTTAACCTCAGTAATAACAACTTTCTAAAGTGCTTCCATGGGAAGAGTTATAACCAATGACATCACAGCTGGACGCTTGTGGAAGTTTTAATATAGACGAACATAAGTGGCACAAGCACATCTAAAAGCTGACCCAACTATTGTGCAATTACATTTTATGGCCACAGAGGTTACAAGTTCTTCACTTATCAACAAGAGCTGTCAACCTTCAAAAGGCCCCTCTAAAACGTCTAATAAAAGGTTTATATTAATTATTGTTTTGGTGATAGAAATATCAGTATTGCAGTAGCACTGAGAAGGCACGTTTGGGCTTCGACTTTTCTGTTTGGAATAGTTCGAATGCAAAAGAAAAACATGAATTTAGCACTGAAGAGTTTACAAACACTCAAAAGCACCACATTTTCTCAAAATATCAAGAAGCAATAGGCTATGCTCTGTACATCGGTATGCAAGCACACCTGTACAGAACAGTTTGCCAACAATACCTTTATCCCCTCTTTCCAAGTACTAATGTATTGCTGTTGTATTCTATACTCAATTATGCTCCACATGTCACGCAGGATACTCTTGTTACAGCAAACAGGATGGCTGACCTTTCAAATTTGCATACCATCTACCCTGGAACATGGCTCCAGCCATTTGAAATGGAGGCAAATTGTCAGAGCAACAGCCAAAAAAGCTGGGTGCTTATCTAAAACATATCTCAAAGTCTAGTCTGGAAAACTCCTGAGAATTTGGTTTCTCAAAAATAAAAATTCCATCTTCTAGCTGGGAATAGTGTAACATCAGCCCTTCATGTGGTAGGCTGGAAGCTGTATCTGTACCAGGATGAGGAACCATACACAGCAGCATTCAGCCACATCAGGAGGTGAAGTTGACCAACGTTTTTTCTCCCTTAGGACAGGTTTGATTTGAATTTTGTTTGAATTTTGTGGCTAGGGGTCTATCCAAAACAAATCTCTACTTTGCTTGGCCCCCAGAATTACCATGAATTTCATTGTCTACACAGATGCAGATGCTGATCTAATTTGTAGCAGCTGCAGAATGCCTAATTAAGCCTTTTCTGGCCATCTATGGCTGTCTGCTTCTGTATCGCATCATCATGCAGTGCAAGATAGACAAATGCTTGAGTGTCACACAATTAACAAGGGGGTGCAATCATATTTTTTGTTTTGGGTTGTGCAGTTTTTGGCAAAATATCTGAAAATATCACAATACCTTCGTCAGGCAATTCCATTTCAGGAAAAGAGAAGGAATGCTCAGCAAAAAAAAAAAAAACCAAACAAACCCAACCCTTTTTCCCCTTCCCCTCCCACACCTTGCCCAAAAGGAAAGGAGATCACTGGGAGATTCTCTTTCACCAGCTGGGGACAATCACATGGATCAACAGACGTGGTAGCAGGAATTAGAGAGGTGGTCCTTCCTGCTAGTGCTAGTTCTGCAATTTAATTTCTGGGAGCCCTCCTCCTTGGAGGGAGGTGGGGGGAACTGTCCTAGCAGAAACTCCTTTTGAAATGACCAGGGAACAGTGCTGCATAAATTAACAATGAAATACAAAGTTATCTTCCTCCACATCAAGTCTAGAGGTTGTTTGAGACACCAGCAGATAAAAGATTTTAAAGACAGAGACTCGCAGCACTGTTCCCACAGTTGGCAGGAACATACCTGATCTCTTCCTTAAATTCAAGTTGCCCCACAGCTGCTCAGATTCAGTCTCCACTTGGACACAGGCCCTTCAGAAGAAAGTCATGAAAGCACAGCATGCCTCCCTCCAACCATGCTCTTTCCTTCTGTATTAGCGACCGAGCTGAACAGCAGGTATTTTATTTCTCGGGCGGAGTGTGTTTTGTAATCTAGGCAAACCTTAATCACAGTTGTATTAAACCATACAATAAATTACACTTCCACCTTGCTTTAAAAAAAAAATAAAATACAAACCTAATGTTTCTGAGACACATGAAGATGCAGAATAATCAGGCTTATGAAAATGACAACATTTCCAAAATTATTCTTCAAATACATTCGTGTACTTAAGCCCTATTAAGATGGGGAATTGATTCCAAATTTCCACTCTAAGCTTGTATTTGATCTATTTTTATATTTTTGCATATGAAAAAAAAAAGCCCATTCAGATTGAAATTTTACCTAATTAACTTTATGTCAGAAGAGATCAGTTTTGGGAGGGGGGGTGAGCGGGAATTGAAACTCGTTCCTGAGCTTCTGAGTTTGTCTGAGACTTGAGTTTTGCTTGCCAATTTCTGACTAGCACTTAAGAACTTCAAAACCCTTGATACATTTCTTCCATGCAAGTCTAGACTCACATTTTTGAAGTCCCTAAATCTCAACGGGGGAAAGGTTAGTAGGTTAAATTCTTCCTTTCATTAGACTTAAGTAAGATCACTGACTACAAGTATTGTCCCCCTAAACTATATATGCGTATATATAAGCCATATACATTTGGTGGAATGTTGTCATGGGACGACGAGGACATTTGAGTATCTAAGAGAGAGACAGTGGCTGGTACAGGAACTGGAGTTACAGCATATTCAAAGATTAATTCTGAGGCAGGAATAGAAGCTGGGTGGCCACTGACGTAGGGCCAAGCTTCCATTTTAGGGTCTCACTTGAGACCTCACAGAGCGCATTGGATTTCAACATCCAGGGGACGGTGGAAGTAGCGCACAAGCTCCACAGCATCCCCGTTCCACGCCAAGCAGCAGATTCAGTATTTCTTTGGCTGTTAACTCCTTCAGATGTGAAGCCAGACTCATTTGCAGGCAAAAGACAGACCTTAAGTGTCATTTTATTTCTAAAAGCCATGCATGGCACACGGAAAGTGGTTATGACCAGCTCCAAATCCCATCCTAATATTAATCAGTATTGTCACTCACAAAGTAATAAATACTATTTTTAGACTTTTAAAAACAATTTTAGTAGTATCTAATCTTTGAAAGAAAACACAGTTCTCTGTGAAGAAGCTACCTCCTATCTCATTTTACAGCACTGTTAAAAAGAAACAAACCAAATACTACTGTAAAAAAAAAAAAAAAAAAAAAGATAAAAACCCTTAGATAAAAATAATCTTTGGACAACTGTTTATGAGATATTTAAAGGGCAACACCAACTCACAAACTGCAGTTTCAGAAACTGCCTTTTATAACAATGAAACACTTCAGATTACTAGAACGGGGTGGATCAGGCAAAACAAACAAACCCCCTTTTCACTGCTGACTGGGTGCGCTTGGCAGCCTCCTCCCCGCTGCAGTCAGCCTCTCCCCAGCAAAGGCCCTTGGAAAGACCAGCGAGGGAACGCAAATAAAATACTTTTTTATTACTATCATTATTAAATTAGGCGGCGTTTAGAAAAACCACCCAACTTTCCAAGTGGGAAATAGAGCTCCAGGCCAGCCCAGCTCCCAACCCTCCCCTAGGACCAGAGGACTACCTGCCCGCCCTCCCCAGCCTCAAGCAAGGCTCCCACCAGTGCCCGCCATGGGGCGGCCAGCCCGAGTCCGGGTCCTCGCCGTGCCTCACCCCCCCACCACCACCGCTTCAGCCCGTCCTTGACTCCCAAGGCCGGTAAGCGGCCCGACCCTCGCACTCCGAGGCCTGCGCCCCGACCCTCGCACTCCGAGGCCTGCGCCCTGCCTCCACTCTCCCGCCCACTCATTTATTCCCTCCAAGGGCCGGAGAGGCGGGCGGGGTGCTGAGGACGACTTCGGAGGGAGCGCGATGGGGAGGGCACCGCGGGGGAAGAAGGAGCGGGCCGCCACGCACCGCTCAGCCTTCCCCGGGGGCCAACCTGCTTCCAGAACTTCCCGCCCCTTTTGCTATTCCCGTCCTGTTTTAAATAGCCGCCGCCTCACGGAGCTGTACGCCGCTCCTCTCCCAACCGCGGCGGGATCGCTACCGCTTTCCCTCCCGCCCTCCTCCTCCTCCTCCCCCCTCCCCGGGACCACCCGCTCTCGCGTTAGCCGGCGCCCGGCCGAACTTACACCCGCCCCCCCCCTCCATCCCTCCCCTCCCATCCAACCCCCGCCTGCCCGCCCGCCTTAGCGTCTTCCCGCGGAAACGGGGAGGAGGAGGCGGCGGCTGCCGGAGCGGCGGTAGCGCCGGCCGCTTCCCGCACACACGTGGCCGCTTACCTCCCCGCACGGCGCTCTGAGGGGGGCCCGCAGCCGGACGCCACGTCCCAGGGTCTCGGCCTGTACCCCCACGGGCGGGGAGGGAGCGGAGCGGCGGCCGTTGGGCCGCGCTTGCCTGGGGAGATGGCGGCTGCGGGGGGTACCTGCCGCCGCGGTGCCTCCCTGTCACCCGCGCCGAGCCCGTAAAGCAGTAACTAAACAAACCCAACAGCCCCGAGACCGGGAGGGGTGTCAGTACGGAGGCGGCGTGTGTCCGGAGTGCGGGCTAGGGAGGGGGTAAGGGTTGGAGGTGGGGGGGTGGGGGAGAGTGTCAGGGCAGAGACCCGAACCGTCGGCCCTCCGGGCTAAAGGTGTCTGCGGGGACTGCCCTGGCCACAGGTGCGCGGGGAAGAGGGGCACCCGGGTTAAAGAAGGTGGTCCCGGGCTTACTCAGCGTGGCCTTCCTCAGGACAGCCCCGGGGAGAAGCATCCCCCCCCCCCCCCCCCGGGAGAAGCATCCCCCCCCCCCGGGGTGGTGGTGGTGGTGGTGATGGTGGTGGTGGCACAGCCATACATCCGCGCTTCAAGGAAAGACGGAAGGAGCGATGTCGAGCTCCCCAGGGTTCCAGCGTTGTTTGGCCTGGGCTCTGGAATTGGCGTTTGTTAAATAACGAGGAAACGGCGCCGTTCGGGACGCGCATGAAAGCGGAAATAATTTTCCAGAGTGCCAGTCGGGGGATGAGCCCGGTCCGAGGATCAATAATTTTGTAATTCTATTGATCGCCCGGCATCCCTAAGGTAGAATTCACTTGGAGTTTATTACAGCTCCTGAAAATGTCAGGTTGCTCGCAAGCGATGCTCCCTTTATGCCGAAGTGCACATCAGTAAAGGGCTCGTATCCTTTTTATAGACGTTGTTTCATAAATCTATTTAAGATATATTTAAGTACTCCGGGTTTGCGTTTTAATAACACGCTACTTTTGTGCTTTCTCTGAAAATCTAAGGTGCCGAACAAGAATTGTAAACTGTGAAGTAACTACTATGGGAAAGATTAAGTGAAGCATTGGAGGCGGATGATTTTGACAATAAAGAGGGTGTATGTGGTGAGTGTTTAATATTTATTGCATTTAATATTACAAAGTACTATTTATTGTTTTCAGATTTAATGTTAAAAGCAAAGCCTGGAGAGCAAGCTCCGCTGTATTATGCACTTACAGGTACACCTGCGACAAAGGCTTCCTGTAATCACTGCTTGATGTGTACAACACCATTTTAGTAATGGCATGCCATTTTATTTAAAGTTCGTGTGTCAGCTGTGCCTACCTTGCAAATATTTTTTTTTTTAAATTTTTTTACAATTAAATGATTTTTGCAAAGAATCGTGTACGTTTCAGCTCCGTGCGATGGTTTACAAAGCATTCAAATTGTGCTCCTGGAATATATATCCTATTATCCTTGAAATTATCTTGAGTTTACATCTTTTGTTCATTATAAAAGCATATGGATTGAGGGAATATTCTGAATGAATGAAGAACAAATACAGTACTGTTGAATAATCTTGTGGGGTAGATTAATCTATAGCCTCGATTTCTCTCAGGGTGGGTTGCTGTGGCAACCGCCCCAGCTCACTTTAAAATAATTTTGTAAAGCTCACTTCAAGAGCTGCACCCAGCGTGGGCCAAGTTTAAAAGCAGCCAGACATGGGAAGAAGTGTTATACTGTGTTGCTCTTACAAGATAGGGAGGTGGTGGAAGAGAGCGAGGCGTGGAGTGGAGTGGGGTTGAGCAGAACTTTAAACAGAAAATAGAAACCGAGCCACCCCAGGGTTAAGATGCAAAGGAGGTGGATCATTTCATAGTAACCTCACTGGCTTTTCAGTTTAAACGCCATTAAAAGGCGTAAGCTGGCAATCTCATTTCTCCTAAGGGAGAGATACGTTCTGCATCCACAAAAGAACAAAAACGGACTTTGATAGTCATCTTCAAAGGAAATGCTACCTTGAGGTAATCACAGTTGTGAGGGAACGAGATACTTAGATACTCACTTCACTCTTTAACAAAACTTCGGAGATCTGATTTTATGATTGTTACATTTTGACTGGTGTCTCATTGTTTAAAACAGCGCATGCCTCAGGTGATGGATTAGGAAACAGGTAGTTTTGCCAGCAGACCTACACATGACCTGTGGAGAGCAAAAAAATAAAAGGAGTCAACTTGAGTCTCGTGCCAGAAATTGGAAAAGGGTGAATTTGTGGAGCATCGGCACAAGTACAGACGCCAGAACAAAGGTTTTTCACTGTTTGAAATTATTCCAGATCTTAAAATTAAATGCATCAAAAGAACAAAAAAAAAAAAAAAAAGGAGAAAAAAATATTTTAAAAGTCCTACACACTTCAAAAGACACAGCATAAATTCATGCCTTATCTAACCCTGAGATGAGCGAGGAAGCCTGATTCCTTCCCTTGTGTCTGCCCATCCAGCATCCGAACCCTGTTTTAAAAATCGAGGTGTCCTTTACATGGATTTGATGAATTGTACTCATGACAAAAACTTGGCATGGCTTTAAGGTACTCCAGTGTGTGAAGGTCACAACTATTTAAAGATTAGGCCGCAAGTGCCCACACATAGCTGGTAGTAGATGTGCTAAGCTGCCTTATACTTTTGTTTTCTGAAATTCTTGCCTACTCTTAATAATTGCTTTCAGGATAACGGCAGTGTTGTGTCTTCCCAGTTGAAGGACTGTGTTACCAACTAGCCAGAAACCTGAAAGCTTAACATACCCAGCACAAAATAAAGCAGATGACAGTCATTTTCAATTAGAGCACAAAACTGTGAAGTCTTCACACAGTTTTCTATTTTTTGCTGCTAAGAGGAATACGAATATTACTGGATAGTTGGGTGCCGTGCTGGGAGACCGAAATTGTCTGCAGAAGAGGCATAGCAAGGGTACAACCCGTGTAACTGTTCCGTATTTCTTCCCCGCTGTGCTTCATGCCAAACCTGAGTCTGAGAAAGTATTTCTTCCCCAACATGATTCGGGGCTCTGCTGCTGACACTGCCGAGCATATGTGCCTCTCACCACCCTATATACAGTGTGCTTGGCTCGTGTCTGGCTGCCTGGTGGCTCTGGGCACATCAGTATTGCCGTTACTGTTGTTGTTCTGGGTGTATTTACAGCATGAAACTCCCCGTTTGAGAGTTGCCCGTCCTGTGTCTTGAATCAAGCTGAGATACAGGCAGGGCATGAGGATACCTGAAAGTCACTTGGCGGGGTATTATTCTCTAGGGATCTGTGCAGAGAGCAATTGCAGGGTGCTTGTTAGAGCTGCCTGAGCTTTGGTTTTGCTCTGACCGTGCTTTGAGCATCCGTGCTTTGAGAAGTATCGAACCGAAGAGGCATTTATTCACTGTCAGATAGAGAACTTAGGAAATAGGTCAGTGGCCCAATGAGATGTTTATAAGGGAAAAGGCTGCGAGACCCAGGACTCGTATTAAAATAAACCAAATACATACTTATCACTGTTGTTTGAATTTAGTCGTTTTTACCCGGCGTGCTGTTCCTATTTCCAGTGCCTTAATCTATCATAAAAATAATGGCCTGTGCCTTTATAAACTCCCCTGCTGCTCTCAGAGGATCGTAAAAGTTGGCTGTCTACGTAGAAATTAAAATCAAGTATCTGCAGAGTCCACTTTTACCAGCAGATTACTGAGTGCGCTGAATGTGGATTCAGAGCTCCCATGCAGCACGGTCCTCTCAGCCCGGTTTTAAAAGCACATGAGCCTACATTAAAATGAAAAAGAAGAAGGAGAAGTGCTGTCCCTTTACAGAGCGTGCTGGGAACGCAGCGTTTCTGCGGGCAGGTCTAAGGAGAGACGGGCTCCGGCAGCCGGTCGTGGCCGGGGGACCCGGGGCGGGCAGGCGAGCGGGGTTTTACCGGGCCATTCCTCTCCGGGGCAGGGGTGGGGGGAAAGGTGGTGCTGCCCCAAACTTTGCCACCGGGATCGCTCCTGCGCTGCGCGCCGCGGGGGGGGGAAAAGCCACCCGCAGCGGGACACGGAGCCTGACGAGTTTGGGAAGTTGGGCCGCTCAGCAGCCGGAGGGGGCTCCGCAGAAGAAGCCCGGCAAAGGGGCAGGGAGCTAGGGCAGGAAGTCTCCCGGGGAGGGGATGAAGGGGGAGAGTGGAGGGGGTGGAAGTGCCGCAGGGCCGCAGCCCCGCTCCGCTCCGGAGGCGGCGCAGGGGTCAGCGGCCCCATCGCTGCCGCGACAGCGGCGGTGGCCGCGGCTCTGCAAGCCCCCACCCCGGTCCCGGCGTGGCCCGTCGGGGAAGCACCCCGAGAGGTGCGGGAGTGGAGCCCTGTGCGTGCCCGCGGGGCGCGGGTGGGCGCGGGCGTTTCGGGGGAGGGTTGCGACACGGGGAGGGAGGTGGAGGTAGGCATTTCGGAGCAACACACCCCCCCCCCCTTCCCCTCTCCTCCCCACTCCGTCCCGCAGCTTCTCCGCACGCCGGCTCGGTCCCTGCCGCCCGCTGCGGGGAACGGGCCGACCCTGCCCGAGCTCACCGGCCGCAGATGCGGCGTGCGGCGCTCGTTAGCTGGCCCGGGCTGCGTGTGGCTCCCCAGCCCTCGCAGCGATGCTGCTGTACCTCGCCGGAAGGGGGAAAATACGCACCGGCTCGCCGTGTTGTCTTCGCTCGGTATAATAAAAGGATTGTCATTAGGTTTGCGTGTGGCATATGCCGTTACCCCCACCGTAAAACTAAAATTAGCAAAATGTCAGGAATGGGAAGATTGATTCGCCCAAGATGCAATTATCATTTAAAAAGTGCTTGATTGAGGTGCTGATGTTCGGTGATTTATTCTGCATACCATATACATAATTAAAGTAGTGTAGTGGAGTAATTTATCAATCTAGTTTAGACTAGAGGGGCAAGGAAGGGAGCTGCTGCCGCTGCTGCTGCTCTATGTTTGTTTTATTAAAACGCTTTCGGGATCTGATCCCGCCCCCTTTTTGCAAGAGTGAAACTGATTATTTCTCCAGCTCGGGAGGAGAGAGTCATTCGTTTGGGATTGTGGGAGAGGGAGAGAGAGAGAGAGAGAGAGAGAGAGGAGACAGAGAGGAGAGAGAGAGGAGAGAGAGAGAAATAGAGACACGGAGAAGGAGAAGAAAAGGGAGGAAGAGGGGAGCGAAGCAGAAAAGGACACCTCATCAGGCGTGTAGTTTGAATCCCTTCCTCGCCTCCCCCCCTTCCCCTCCGCGATGCTACAAAGGCTGTGAGCTGCTCGCCTTTTTTCCCATTCGCCTGCTGTCACTTCCTTCCTGGACGCTTTCAGGACGAGTCCGGTTACTTTTAATCCGACCAGCAGCTCAGCCACTTTCTCCTCCTCCACGCTGCACACACGCACACGCGCGCACACATACATATACACACACCAGACATCTTCTGGCTGCTTATTGGATTGACTTTGAAGGTTGTCTGTGTGATTCAAGGAGGCTGCATGTTGAACCAGGTGGCGAATACTTCAGGCTGGAAGAAGTAAAGGGATTTTTTCTTTTTCCTATGAAAGGAAAATATCTCAAGGACTAGGCTGACCATCCAAACAACTAGATGTTTATAATGTAAGTACACGTGAAATTCAGCATCGGGATGAAGTTATAGTGGGCACGATACAGGAGCCCTGTGTGCATTTCCTATTGCGCTGGAAGAATGTATCAGTCATTGTGTGTGGACTGGGATTGAGGTTGCTTGCAGACTTTTTGAGTGTGTGATTGCACTGTCAGTCGCTTAAAAGTAACTTTTTTTAGACAAGTAGTGCAGTTAAATCACTGTCTTGTAAATTATTGCTGAGTTGTCTCTGTCTGTGTCATAAGTGTTTAAACTTTGATGAAGTTAGTTTACCTCATTTGTGTGCTTGATATTGTGAAGTGTTCAAAGCTTATTTGATTTGAATAGTTCACCAAATGCTATGACCTTGTAGTGCTTGCACCCTGATTTACCAGACTAAGGACACAGTCCAGCCTGAGTGAAATGCTCTTAAACTTTATTGTATCGTAGGCTCTTCAGTTCTGGAGTTCAGGTAATGCATGCTTTGCAAGTGTGTTAACTTTGTGCATCTTTCATCTGAATACTCTGCGTTTCGGAGTAGAAAGACCCCCTTGCGCAGATGTGGGAATTTGAGTCATAGGCTGCAGACCTCTTTTGGAATAGCTTTGGTGTTTACATAGTGCTCTGAGCAATCTTTACATTTTTAAACACAAGAGAGTAAGACCTAATCAGCCTTACAAAACTGGCCAGTCTACTTGCAGCGCAGTTACTTACAGCCTAGGATAAAGTTTAATGTAAATGAGAGACTTCTCAGACTATTGGTGCATTATGTAACTGTAATACTTAGCGTTCCCCATAAAACTTAGTGTGACATTCTGTCAGCCTGAAAAACAAAACAAGTATAAAGAAAAACTCATAATTCCTTTTCCCAGGGGAAGAGGAGGGGAAAAAAAAAAAAAAAAAAGAAAAACAGCACAATGCAATACAAAAACTTAACGAATCATTGTGGGAACCTAAGCATTGCCTTTTATAGAAGAGTTCTATTTTCTTTATTGTATATAATAATCGCTATTAGCAAATACCTGTGTGCTGAAATTAAATGCTGTAATAGGCAGCCTAAGACAAAAGATTTAAGAGAATTAAGCAGTGAAAGGCACTTTGACAGTATTTTACTGGTGATCAAGGGGAAAAAAAATTGCCTTGACAGAAAATGCATTTTCCTAGCACCTATCTTGACGATCAGCTTAATGGCAAATGTCCTAGTTTCATACCTCTACTTTAAAAGAACTACAAGAGGGATGATAATTACATTAGATGCAAATGTGACTAGATTTCTTTTATTGGCACTTTCCTGGGTATTGTGGTTGAAAAGTAAGGATGTTTATATGGAGTATAATAACTCTAATCCCTGGAGGCTTGGCAGGGCACAGAAATATAACCACCTGTGAACCAGTCCTAACCTCTGTCTTAGATACATACTGATTTCCAGTTCAAACGCCCAGGCGGATGGCCACTTTGGGGCTTTGTTATTTTGTAAACTGCTTTTGTTACATGATTTCAGGTATCTAACATCAGGTCAAAAAAAAAAAAAAAAACCCCAAAAAAAAAAACCCAACCCCAAAACCACCGCAAGACTTTCTCACTTTATCAGTTTTATTAAAACACCCATTTTTATTGTGCTTTCCCTGTTAATGAATGCGTAATTCACATTGATTCTAACACCGAAATCTCTGCTCACACTTAAGTCCCCTTGGAAGTAATGGGAAAATTCTTAGAAGGAGAACTCAAGATTGAGTGGCCCTTAATTCCGTGCGTCTCTGTGCCTTTGCAGTGCACATCCTTTCATTTTAAAAACGCGCTGTCTGTGTGCATTTTTACTAATATGCCCTGCATAGGCTCGTGTGATAAGGTAGCTCTGGGACCTGAGCATGAAAACCTTCCTTCGTGCAAAGACTTCTTGCACAACTGGTCCCACTGACAGCGCCGAAGCTACTTGTGTGACAGGGAACAAGTCACAGGAATCACGATTTGCAGGATCAGGCCCTAAGGAGACCTAAACCCCTTGCCCGTCCCATAGCTCTCTCAGGACAGAGGTGTAAAGAATGTCACTTTTGATGTCCTATATATAAATGTAGGAAACAGATATGTCTGTATCCTCTTAAGATTACTCGACCAAGAATAAAGGAAATTCAGGCTTAAGAGCCTTATAGAAATTGGTACTAAATGATGAATAGTGTGTAAGGTTAAGTCTTTCAGAGTTATGTTCCTGAGCTGCGGGTTCTGGAGCATTATAAGAATATTCATACAAATACTTAACGTGAATTTTCTTCCAGTATAGGATGAGAATTTTTTTTCTGGTTTTTTTTTTTTTTCCGTGAACACTCTTAATTTGTGCATCTCCAACATGTACATTAAAAACCAGAGGGATGTCTATCTGAAGTGGGTCTGTTTTTTATAAAACATCTAAAATATCACAGACAAAGATAAATGAAGCTTTCTGAAGCTTTTTCCAAAAGTTTACCCCTGAAAGATTTTGATAGTTCTCTATTTAGTAGATAAATATAACTACATAGAAACTTAGGAACTGAGAAGGACTTGTGAACAGGGTACTCCTGCCAACTTAATTTCTTTTAATTCTACTTTTCTCTGTAGCAGGTTAATTTATTGTTCAGTTCATCTTCAGAGACAGCAAAGGCTATTTCTACCTCTCAGTGAGCAAGAAGACGTTAGCTGCTTGAAAGAACAAGCATTTGGTTTTCGATATATAGACTCCATTTTTACCTGTTGGACATCATTATTCTAAATTACATGATAATTTATCCAAAAATCATGTAAAGTGTAGTGGTGTTCTTTTGAAAACACTGGTTATGAAGATGAACATGAATTAGGTGCTATATAATTTCAAGGAGTTTATTGTCTTTGATTCAGCGTTTTGAAGAATGACCAAAGCTCTTATATTTGTGATGTATTTTAAGATGTATAAATTTTACTATATGATAGCAGCAGAGGGATTTTGCCATGTCCTCATTTAGGCTTTACAGCGACTTAGATGTAAAACAAAAATGATATATGTAATTCCAAACAGCTGAAAAACTTCAAACTCAAGGGCAGGGTTGGTGCTCTGGTATTTGAGAAGGAAGAAAATACGGGTTTGCATTTTATTTCAGAAGCAAACTGGGCTTAGAAGAACTCTGGTCAGTAAACAAAACTGATGGTGCAAGTGAAAAATTGAAGAATTTATATATTTTTTTAAAGTTTTCTGGTTTTAAAAGTAATTATTTGGGTCCTCTGACCAGCTTTAAGGTAATTTTCTCAAAGCTGATGGTCAATGTTGCATGTGGACAGGTGATTAAAAGCTAGTGTCTTCAGTCCTCCACTTTAATCTCACTGTCTCATTGACTGCAGTGCAGTAGAGCTTGTCTATTCACTAGGATCTGTCATCTTTAGGAAATCAGACCAGCTTATAGAGGCGATTCACAAAACCAACAGTGACAACAAAGTCTTATGTGCCTTACAAAAGAAGGATTAGGCAGTTCACATGTCATTTTGATTGGGCAGAGATAAAAGCTGATTGCTTCAGCATGTCAAGGCACACTTCAATTTCAATTGATTATTTTATAAGACAACTATAACTCTGTTGCTTAGTCATTGTTAAATGCAATTTGAAGGAAGGAAAACTCAGTTTTGACATTACTGTTTTCGTATCACTTTATAGCAAAAGGTAGAGCCACTTGTAGCATTGTTATACAAAATTTTTAAAAGACTGCTTAATTCACTGCTTTGTGGGGGGATACATTTAAAATGCAGCAAATATTGTCTTGGGGACTTTTTAAAAGCGTTTTTGCCTAGAAGATACCTTATAATAGCAATTAAAAGTTCTTAAGAGTGCCTAGGACTATCCTAAATTCACTGCACTTACCCTATTAAGAGCTTATGTGTAGAGAAGAGTGCATAAAACATGTAAGGGCTTTGCAGATTTACCAAAAAATATAAAGTAAGTCATCTTAGTTTACCTCTATTATATTATTTTTAGAAATGTATTGTGATTTAAAACTGCTTTGTGTGGTGCATGTGAACATTGTAGCCTGGCTTGGAAATAGTTGGGAAATTAAATGCTGCCCCTGTATTATTAAGAATGCCATTTAGCAGTGAGAATAGAGAGTTTCAGCTATTTGCATAATTTAGTTGTAACGTACAGCCTTTAACATTTGGAAGTATGAAACTTCCAAGCAGATAACTTCTATGCTAATTTCTTACCATTTCTCAAAAGAAGAACTCTTTTTTTTTTTTTTACCCAACTGATGCCTCCTAGTGTTTCACATAATAAAACACTAATGAGTCAACCATAATTGTAAACACTGTTTTTTTCATTGTCTTCATCTTACATGATACATTAAATTAATATTTACGTATTTAATTTTCTGCGTGTTGCTACAGTCAGGCAGGAAATGCCTGTAAATTTAGATGTTTCATCTTAATGGACACTGAAAGCCCATTTTGATTTCATTCTTGCTTTCCCTAGCTGTATTTTGAAAAGTTTATGTTATACGGGAAGTACGTTTCCTCTTTCTCCTTTTCTTTCCTATGTGTATTACACTGACTGCTCAGTGTTGTATTATGGAGCTCAGGTGGGAATTTAAAAAATTTTGGTATGGTAATGTTTCGAAAAGTAAACCCTTGGAAATAGGCAATAAATGTGGTTATAGAAATGTCTGAAATATCCTGAAGTACCTCATGGCCAAGTAAGACGAAGAAGATTAGTCTGAGACATGCTCGCTCATTACAGCACTTAAAAGAATAGTTGAGTTATAATGTTTGGTAATTGTGCCTGGTTATTTTACTGATGTATAAGCAAGAAAAGCTGTATTAGGACAGTCTTCAAATGTGCGAAATGTGCACCTTACACTTTCGATTGTAGAGGAGGCTGAGCTGTACTTCTGAAGGGGAATATTACGTAAAATACTGAAAGAGAGTTTTAAGTGGTAAAGACTGAAGTACAGTGTCCTTTTCTTGCAAGTACAGCCTGGCCATATAACTCATGAATACCTGGGGGGGGGGGGGGGGAAATCAGTTATATTTGATTTATATCATAAAACAGTAGAATAGTTTCTTTTTTTTTTGGATGCAAAGGTGTAATTTTCAAAAAGTTACCTAGCATCGGTGTGACAAAATACAACTTGCGGGCCCCAGCTGTGTATCTGAACTGTCAGGTACAGTCTTGCAACAGTAAAGAAGCAGGCAAGGCTGAGTGCACTTTTGCACATTTTAATGTCACGCAGTTTTATGTAAAGTATGAGATCAATTTAATGATGACATTGGAAATACAGCCTGTTATTCCGAGGCTTTCAGAAAAAGCAGTGGAATTCCTAGATGCTTGCTCTTCTAAAGAAGCTTCAAGGAGAAATAAAATTATTTTGCAATTAAAAAAATCGTAAGTTTACCACCTAATTTGGGGTAGTAAAAATTTATGTCTTCTTCTCAATGCACAGATGGTAGATTTAGGTGCCTGCTTACAGATAAGGCAGTTGTTTCCCACTGAACACAGACCATTAAATCTAAACGTGTGGATCTCAGTCATGGGAATTGTGTTTGGGTTTAGAATATCTGTTTTAGGATTGCGTTCTGACATCAACCCTGTTCAGTATCACATTTTTCTCCCATTAGTTTTAGACCTCAAAGGGACCTTTCTAAGATCTGCCGCTTATTTGAGCCGCAAGACGTGGGAGTGCATCCCAGCCTTTAAAGTTCCTTGCCTCTTCAAAGTGTCTTGAAGCATGCAGATGGCACCTGTAATTCAGCCAGGAAAGCTAGCAGGCAAATGGGAAAGAATTTCCCCATGTAGCTGCTCCTTCCCTTGCAAAGATAAAGTCAGTTTGCAAGGGCAACAGAAGGAAGCGTAGAGGAAAAGAATCTTTAAGACGCTGCCAGTGTAGGAGTGCTACTCTGGAATGTGGCTAAACAGAAGTGCACTGAGCTTTTTTCCCCTTTTTAAATTTTTTTAACAAGGGAATACAGGTAGTTTGCAGAAGTGTGTCGCAGGAAACTCTACAAGAATGTTACCTGACTTAGTTAGAACCAGGTCTGGATACATGATTTGAGATTTTCTTCTTGTAATGTTGTGTGGAATAAACCCCGGTGCAAGGTGGGATCGGTGATGACGCCAGTCAGGTCCGCAGCCTGGGTCCCCTCTGTCATCCCCTTGGAGGTGAGTTAGCAGTCACCTGCTTGGGAGGGGTAGGGGTCCTTATCGCCTTCCCAGGGCTCTGACAGTTCAGGCAGAGGGAGCTTCAGAGATCCTGGCCAATACAGCGGGTCCTGGAAAGTCGGCATCTACTGCCACCATTTAAGTGAACCATAAGGCAGCCCACAGATTAGGGACAGAACTGAACAGATGGCATAAAGCTCCTCTGCCTCCATTTCCCAGGTTTTTAAGTGCTGGTGATAGGAAACTGAGAATCCAACCTCTGATAGGAAACTGAGAATCCAACCTAACAGGTCTTCTCTGATTCTTATTTCCCCAACTGAGTTAAGCGAAGTTTTGTCATGAAAACTATTATTAACCAAATGCCAGTGTAGGAATCCACTTTAGGCATCCCCGTCTTTTATCTCTCATCCTGCAATCACGAGATGTACAGTTAGGTAAACCAAATTAGATATAACATTATTTATGTTTGCTTTTATAGATACAGGATGCGTGCCATTTGTGGAACCCATGCTCAGTTAAATTTCACTATTTACTTTTAAGTAGTCGATCAATAGCCGTTAGCAAAGAATGTACAAAGGACAAGGAGGGAGGATTGTGAAATTGTTTATAAAACACATCTGCAAAAGTAAACGCAATGCAGAACATTGTCCACGTGAAACAGTACTTCTGGTAATATAAACAAGTAACGTGGTAGTTCATGCCATTTATTTGATTTCTAATAAATTCTTCCCCCTACTGACAAACATGTCGCGATATGACATGATACTCGAAGCAGCGGTTCGTTATTTTAATCCCTAATCCCAGTTAGTGCGGGTCACTACAGAAATCAGAGCGTTCCAGAACATATCCACTGGCATAAGAAGCTACACTATGGCACCTTTAATTTAAAAATCCCATATGGACTCCTCTTTTAAACCATTTTTGCTGAATTTGGGCACAAAAGCTGTCCCCGAAGTTGGGGGGGGAGGCTGTGCCCTAGAGAAATGACAGGACCCTGAGTTCGCTGGCCAGTGCGTCCTGGTTTTTTTAGCTTCAGAGCTCCCCTCTGGTTGCCGTAACCCTTGGGAATGCCTGGGAAAATTAGTACAGTTTGAGGATATTCTCTCAAAACCAGCAGGAGACAGTGTGTTCTCTCCGCTTATCCTCAGGCCTGCTTTATCTCTGTCCATCTGTGTCCTCCTCGGCGCTGCGTCTGCCTCTTCTGAATAGGAGAAGTGGGAGAAACAGCAAATAAAAAAAAAAGAAAGAAAAAAAAGGAGAAAGGCTTTTAGGAAGGGTGGGAAGAACGTGGCTGTGGACTGTTTGGTGAGAGGGAGTGCAGGTGGAGGAGCGCGGATAGCACATGGTGACAGGATTGGAAACCTGGATACCTGGATCTCACAGGGGCTTTTTTCCTGTTGAAGCGTGTAGAAATCGTCCTGCTATGAATATTCCTTAATTGTCACAGATTTAGGGACACAGTCTTAACAAAATAGTAACAACGATTGTTGAAGCACATCCTGTTGCCTATAAGGAACTGATCTCTGAAGCAGTATTTGATGAGAACCTGTTTCACCCACAGAGTCCTGGAGAAGTGGTCGGTTTTTTCCTTCATCGTGCTTCTGTGCACAAGATGCAGTCAAAGAACTGGTAACAGCAGCAGAGTGAGGAAAAATAACAGCTTATTGCCCCACCACAGTCTGAAATTAAGTGTGAAACTGCACGCTTACCAAAGTTTGAAACATTTTTTTATGTCAGAATACAGAGCCAGGGAACGCATCCTTACTGTGGCATACAAAATGTACAGCTTCATCTAAAACATGCGCTCATAGAGATCAGAAATATAACTGTAAATATTAGTAAAATCCTCTGGACTGGTAGGCTTGTTTAAAAACTAAATACAATCAAGCAAAATTTCATTAATGACCTTGGGAGCATGCATGATAAAAATACATCCCAGGCTTGCTGGGATACAGGTATGTCAGTTTATGTGGCATGTTTTTGGCGATTGGAATTAATTTAAAATGACATTGTAAAGAGTTCATTAATTGGAAAATAATATTCCAGATTTTTCTTAAAGGGAAACATGACGGAATTATTGGCAAGCTACCTAATTAAAGTAGAACCACCCGCAATTATGTGCACAGAAATGGAGAATGTCTACCTATATCCTTGGTGGGCAGACAGCTGCATATCTTCACTGGGGTAACGATAGGATCTGGTGTTTCTGTTTTATTACTGATGCTGCAATTAAAAAAAAAAAAGATAAAAGATTACACGTAGGACAGAAACAGAAGCACATTCCTCTCCGTGTCCTTTAATATTCTTGGCATACAGGTTGAAAACCGCTCTGGTGTCTTTGCTCGTTATCCAAAACTTGATACTGACAAAGCAACACTGAGATTCTGCGTGTCTGTGTCCAGTGGATACTTTCACAAGCTCAGAGTTACATTCTCTGGTGATCAGCAGAGTAGTCATCTCAAAGGCATCCTTACAGAGCGCTACCTTTTCTGGAATTTCATGTTAGGAAAAAAAAAATGGGGGTATCAGGGATAAGGTACAGTGGTGATAGGCATGATGCAAATCCTTAGGGTAGATAGGATAGAAATAAAGCAATAAAAGTGCCATACTTACACGGCATTTTATTGCAGTTAGGATTTCTTTTTTCTTCCCTGCTTCTGTAGGAAAAATACTTAATTGAGAGCATAAGGATTTCTCAATGGAGGCAGAGTGTGTTCTGTACTTAACTTTTTTTTTTTTTACTTTTTTTTTTTTTGTCAGTAACAATATGAAGCACTATCTGATGCTGCAAAGAGGCATGGCACAAAAGAAAGATGTTCTGGTGTGTACCAGCGAGCAGTACTTGTCATGTACCTGGACAAGGGGTAATTTTCCAGTGCTGCCTTCTGTTACAAGCCACTGAATGTCGTCTGTAAAGCAGTAGCACTGTGCTTTACCACATTTTTCTGTGTAAGATGAAAGAAAAAACAAAAACACCACTGCTCTGGCTACCCCAAACAGGACGTGGAATAGCACTTCTACAGATTTCTGATAAAAAGTGATTTTGAGGATGGTCAGGCAGAAAGTATCTGTTCTCTCCTTTCGCTCTACTGTTTTCCAGATGTGATCGGAAAGAGGAAGCTGTTCCACTAATGGATCAGAAGATTGCTCTGTGATTTAAACATCATCCTAAAAATAGAGCTTCATGTTTTCTAGATAGAAGTTCAGAATACAAGGCCTCTTTAAATTCACAGCGAATCTAAAGGAAATAAAGTTTTGTGAGATTCCCCTGCTGATACCTGTGAGAAAAAAAAAGCTTCACCAGCATCATATTTTCAGATGTTGGTTTAAATGCTAGTATGAAATGCAGAGCAGCTAAATAAATACCCGCCATCATGTCTGCTCACAGCGCACACTGGGAATGTATCGTGATTTAAATTAGACATCTAAGATTAAAATACAGGTTCTCTATTGAAAAAGTTAACATACAGCACACCCAGTTCCAAAGTGCACTCCAAATTTGAAACAATTTTCTTGAACATAGTAATCTCCAGTCCCACGTGCAACCCACTGGTGATGATTTCCAAGAAGACCAGGGAGCAGAATCCTTCAATAGGAATTCCAGAGCTTAAAGGCAGAAAATATATTGTGTATCTTTAACACACAAATCATTAATCACCATCCATCATCATCCCTGGAAAGACACATACACTTTATTTGTGACAACAGATGCAAGGTGAAATAGTGAAGCGCCGAAGCTGCGCAGCAGTCCAGTGGGTACAATGTAAGAAGGGGGCTCAGAACCCCCTAAACTTCATTTTCGACGCAGCTGCAAACTTTCTTTGTGCAAGTCTGTGATGCAGTGCTCCAAGGGCACAACATGGATGAAAATTGGCAACTTGACTGAGTTGCTGTAAAAGCTAAAATCTCTTCAGCATGCCAGGGTGTATCCACATAATTAGAGACAACTCAGAGCAACACACACAAAATTAAAAAAAAGGGGGGGGAATTTAGGTTTTACTTTGCTGTGTCCTGTTTTCTACTGGAATCTGCAACCCCAGATTAAGTCTATACATTCTTTATAAGCACTGTTTTAACTTTATGGCAGAAATTCGGGATTTGAGGAAAACGATTTGAAATACTTCCTACCCGTAATTTAGAGTGGTTCAGAGAAAAGACAATAATCTCTTTCTGGAAAGGTCCTTAATCAGTTGGCTATAGAATATTCTGGGAGAAAGCTACTCTCAGTTTCCAAATGTGAGGCCATCCCATTTTTGTATAGATAATTAAATATTCATCAAATGAAGGGCTGTAATTGAGTCATGTTTCACTGGAATGCCATAGTTCCTTAGCTATTGAGTTAGTCTTTTGTGCTCTTTTATCTCTCTTACTCAAAAAATACAAGCCTTTCTGTGTTGCTATTCTGTAATACAGTTTAAAACTAGTTTAAACAACGGGTTACTTGCTATCTTCCCTGTGGCATTGTCTGGAAAAAAAAAATTATTTTACTTTATAAAATGCAGTGTGCAAGAAGAAAGTACCTTTTGTTTTATCTTTACATTTGCAAGTGTATTCATCTTATAAATACCTCTGTGTCGGTCTTTTGTGATTTCTAGTGGCCTCATTCTTTCACCTGAGTTTGCTTCTTGGACTGAGACATACCATGCCAGGCAAAGCTCTGGACTCCAGGGTAGGAATTAGAAGCGTGAAGAAGTGTTGGGGGTTGGACTAGGTGGTCTTTCGGGGTCCCTTCCAACCCCTAACGTGCTGTGATTCTGTATGTTGGAACACGAGGACAACGAGCACCCTGTAAATGACTAATAGATTGCTTATAGGTTTGGCTGAGATGAGAGGTACAGCTCCAGGGTGCGACAAATTGCTCAGGATACCAAAACATGTTTAATAAACCTTGATTGAGAACAAATAGTTCAAAAGTAGCCATTATGTGCATGTCCTCTGTCATCTTCGGCGCAGCTTGGGTGGTCCTTTAGGAAAGACCTTGTGGCCCAGCACGCATGCCTCTCCAGCCAGTTCCTTGTAGAGTTAATGTGCCTGCCGAATATGTGGGTGTGAATCCAAACCTGACTTCCTGACCACATTATTATGCTTGAATTAATGAAGAAGAATAACAACTCTGGTTAAAAAGTTGTGCTGATGTTCAGTCTTGACCAGTGTTTATCCAGGAGATTTAAACAGCTCTAGGCATTGTAAAAATGCTGCTGCTTTTCTTTCTTTTCTTTTGACTATAATTGGGAAATTCCAATTTCACAAGTACAAAGAGAACTTACATCCACAGATATTAGTATGTTTATTTAACAGTATTTTGGATGTAACTGAATATATGAAACTATATCCTTTGCTTGTGTATTCCAGCATAACTCCTCTGACTTGATGACCTACTAAAAACTGCTTTATATACAGAATTACCATTCACATTGTTAATTAACATCCACCTCTTTTTCTCAGTTCCATTCTGACTCTTTTTCCAGACTCATTAGAAACAAAGGTACCATTTGAATAGAACATTTCAAAAGAAGATCTCCTTACCTTCTCTTCTGGACTACACTGGGAAGAGTATGTAGAGATCTACCACTTCTTTGATCAAGAACATTATAAGCAGACTTGAGAAATTGTTCCAAGTCCCACTTGGGGGTTAAAGTCTGTACATGTGCGGCTGCCCGAAATGAGATGGAATGTGAAGGTGCATTATACACTGATCTAGAGCTTTTCTCAGACTAGGCGAGTATACGTCAGCTTCTGTCTGCTGGATGTTAATTGTACTGTGTAATGATATATAAATGAGCTTTACAAATACCATATCGCTCTGTTTTACTAATGTGAATCTCAAGTCCCATCAGAGTATTAGACAGTCACTGCATATGGAATACGTAACGGGCTGAGACCACTGGCCCCATGAGGCTCCCAGATGCTTGGAATAGATGACTTGAGCTGCTCTGTCCATTAGGTGCTATACTAATCTCTACTCAGCTGGCAGTCACATCTTATTCCTGACATGTAAGGCAAAGCAGTGTGTTAAACATCAGTGCAAATTTCAGAAGAAGTATGGTCTTGTAATGGTAATACTGTATTCCCTTATTAAAAAAAGGAATGGATGCACTTCCATGTCTATTCAGTCCATCTTCCAAGTAATTTAACAGAAAGGGAAACAATCAAAGTTGCTTTGCACCTGGAATAAAAGATTTCTTTTAGAGATGCAGCAGAATTCCCGAATTCATTCCTGACCATAAGCATGCAGATCTTCTGCCACTCAGCATCTGGGAGTGCTTTTTAACTATCAGCGAAGATCAAGTTCTCCTTTTATAGGAGAATGCACAGCTATTCGCAGTAGTTCTGTGCTGAAATCTGTAACACACTGGTCCTTTTTAGAGCCATCTTGGGCTCTCGATCCATACACTCAGCAGTTAACACTTGAGAGGACACAAGCAGCAATAGCAAATTTGACTCGGTCACCATTTGTGCTCATTTAACTTGTCAGGCACAGCGTTCCTGCAATGATAGAGTAAGAACAGGTTATTTGTTAATGTCAATTTTATGTATAGTGGCATTTCTGCTTGGAAGCAGAGCCAAGCATGGGAAGGACATTCTGGTGCTTAGGATGGCCACCGGGTTTAGCACAGCATAGACTTAACTCTTCCTTCCATAACCTAATTTAGATGACTGTGAGGATCTCACTGTTGGTGCCTCAGTTCCCTCTGTCTGTAGAGCCAGGGTGGTATTTCCCTCAAGCAAATTCAGAGGGACACAGGCACTGTGGGAATGGTGGCCATATGAGTACCACAGGCAGTAAACAAGATAGCGCAGAGTATAAATATGTAGTTGCTTTTGGAGAGTTGCAGTCTAAAGCAGAGCTTACAGTCTGCACCAGACTCTTCAGATAACTTCACTTTTGTTAGAGAGCCATTTTAATTAAAGTTTAGAACTTTCTGCTTCTTTCTGTCCATTTTTCTTCTACTTCTTTAGTTGTTGTGCCAAGGTATCCATGTGTGTTTCTTCCACTGTCATCTGGCTCATTCCCAGCAGATGCACACAATCTGTTTTGCTGTCACTGACAGAGCTCAGTTTATGGAAAGAATGTGACAGAACATGCTGCTGTAGTCACTTATACAGGATTCTCTTTTCTAAAAAGTAACTGAGAATAAATTGATTCTTCTTATTTTTTATATATGTATGTCATTCAGCCATAGGGTTTTATCCAGACTACTCTGCATCAGGTCAAATGGGGTGTTTGGTTAATATCTTAGCTTTCTTTTTAATACATAGTTTATAAAATATAGATTTGCCAATAATGCATATAGGAAATCATCACAATACTTTGACAGAACTGAGTTTCAAGTGGTGGCCGTTATCTTGGCCGTTCTGGAATAAATGTAATATTCCCACCTCTTCCTTGGGAAATATGATGATATTTCTTTCAAATTTTCTGTCCTAATTTCTAATTAACACTGACGATCAAAAATGTGGAGCCTTAAGAACCCTGCACTCATCTGAAGCCTGTAAAAGGATGTTGTGTAGAGGGGTACATGTTCCTTACAGGTCAAAGTCCTTATGCAGACCAGAGTCTGCATAGATGCGAATAGCAAAATTACATTTTTCTTTTCAGAACTTTGTTGCCTATGGAAAAAAAGCAAAACCAAAAAAAAAAACCAAACCCTGAAAAAAACCAAAAAAAACCCCCACTACCAAGAAAACCAAAAATCCCAACAAAATCTCCACAAAAAAAACCCAAAATCCCAAAGACTTTTAAACTCAATGAATGTTGCCACTTATTGTTGCATTTTAACAGCTACCTGTCCTAACAGAGATTAGTGCATGATGCTGTGCAAGTACACATAGATGCAGAGCCTCTGCCTCAAGGCACTAACAGTATGAACAGTCTGGGTAAACAAAGAAGGTAAAAGGAGAAGAAAGGTGTAGAGTCCTAAGGATGTCTTGCAGTGCTTCCCAGTGTTCAGTGGGAAGAGGCGCTGTGTTAATTAAACTTTATGGAAGGTGTCTAGCTAGCATAATGCTCTTTATGAGGTGATGGGGCATTCCATTTTATGTCTTTGCCAGAGGAAAATTAATCAACAGCTCAAATTCGGTACCACTTTGCTGCTTTCTACCTCTACCCCGATGAGGGACGGGATGAGAATAGCAAATTCCACGCTGGGCTACTAAGGTTACAGCCTAAGCTGTTGAAAAACTGTTAACATTAAATATGTATGGGCACACTAGGTGTTTATTAAAGAATAGAATTTGTTTTACAAGCTGATGTTTCCTGTAATACTATTATTTTCACCCTCAGTGATCTTTGAATTTTACTTTGTTCAGAGGGGGTTGATGTCTCTGGGTTCTTCTTTAGCCATAGCTTAAAAAAAAAAAAGGTATCTTCAACAGTGGAAATCTTCATTAATTCCCAATATCAAAAACTAATTTAATGAGCTTAGTGGTTTGGCTACATTTGAAATAGCTGCATATATGCGTTAACCTAAGGTAAATACATTTAAAGACATTTTATCTGTATTTTGGGGACATATTTTTTAATGCTAATTCACTTTCGGGAGTGTGTTTATATACTCAAAAAACTGAATTAGTGTTTTTGTACCTCACATAACTTGAGATCCTATGTTATTTATAGGGCATGTGTGTTAAAAAGGCTATCTGGAAATGCACTACAGTGGTGGAGCTGCCATGTTAGCTAGGCTTGTGGCTTTGCTGTAAAAATCACTCCCTATGATCATGTACATATATTTGTGCATATGTACATATATATATATTTCTGTGTGCTTTATATACAAATATATATGGTTTTCGAGCTATGCTTGCATGCCTCTGGGTATGCCTTACACTGCAAATAAAACTGTCAAAATGTCTCTTCACAGTTAGACCTCATAAAAATAATCAGTCCATAAACACGTGGTGATCTTTATTCACGTATGTACTGTTACTATATAAAATGAAAGTCTTTCTCCTGTTGTTCTAGACTTACAGTCCTTCTGTATTATGGGTTAGAAATATTGTAATTTTTTTTTTGTGGTTTTTGTATGAACTTTTATATTTGTTTGTGTATGTGGGTATAAGAATGTTATATATGAACATCCCAAAGATAACTTTTTCTTGGTTTTATTATCAGGTTGTGTTACAAGATGACTGTAACCCCTAGTTTCCATCATTATATTTTTCCTATTATTTTTTGTTAGAAGCTACATCTTTCTAGGGTTGGTGCAAATAATTTTGCCTTTTTCAATCAGTCCTAAAATTATGTTTGTTTGGGAATCATTAATAGGTGTATCTCTAAGAGGCAAATATTTTCACTGTATCAGTTATCACACGTAATGTAAAAAGAAGGCCAGGAGGAAATCGGGTCCTCAGATGATTTCTTGTGCTGCCTCTCTGCTAGGCTCAGTTTAACTCCAGAAATAGCATTACTGCTTAGCTATTACACTTTTAAGACTGAGATTACGACAGGACCAGCACACATATTACCAAGTCAGGCAGTGAGAATTGAATGGGGTAATTTATTACATTTCTAGAAGGGTAGATTTTATATCCTGAAATAAGTCTTGAGAACTGATACTTCCACAAAGTGTCAGGAAAGAGGCCAAGCGAAACACTGTGAGATGTAACATCTCCTTGTTATGTCAACCTGTATTTGTCTGGATTATTAAATATTTTTTAGCATGCTTTCTTTTAAACTTAAGCATATTAATTATGCTTTCTTTGTGGGAAAAAAAAAACACAAAACAACCCTGTGAACCGAACTGCAGTTCAGCACGTTCCTTTCAGGTCTAAATGCTAAGCACAAGGATCTCAAATCAGTTTGCCTGGTACCTCACGATCCTACTTGGAGCCTGATATGGTAAAAAAAAGATGAAATTTATACACATCCATATTGGACAAATCAAATTATAAGTTCCAAAGCTGAGGACTTACTATATAGAATTCTATTCTGTAAGTTTACTGGTTTCAGAGTCCATTTCAGACATCAGTGCTCATCTGAGTTGTAGATTTATCACAAGTGAGGAGATGTACACTCAAGATTATCAATATTATTTTTTTCTTTTTATACATAGCTTCTAATTTCTGCCTAAAAAAAATAAATTCATAAGGAAAGCTGCTCAAGAGATTAGTGGAAAAACAATAGGCTGGGAACTGCTTTTCCATAGATGCTACTGGTTTTTACTTTTCATAGGGTAGGGCGCTAAGGTTTGTATTCTCCTTACTCTCATCTCTTCTGAACAGGGACTACTTAGTCTTCCATTAATGTTTCAGGAATAATTATTGGTAGTTACTCAAGTGATTGTATGAAGATACTTGTGTATCTTCAGGTAAATACATGCAATAGGTCAGGAAGTCCTCTGTGTGTTTGCATTTCATGCTTTCCAACACTGTTAACAGTAACTTAAAGAACGGGAAAATATAATGGAAGGGATTAGTTTGATGTATGACTATAGGCTGGAAAGCTGAGGTAAAATCAATAGTAAAAAATTACGTTTTCTTGCTGTTCACAAGGTGGAACAGCACAGGCTTTTTTTTCTTTTACTTGGAAATACTTTCCAGTGCCTTGCCAGTAGCCTATTTCTGATGGGGGAACCACCCTCTGTAGTGGTATGAAGCAGATTTTTTTTCCCCCTGTATCAGCTTAGACGTGGACCTTTCATGAGCAGAGACAACCTATTTTTGTGACGTGAGCTGGCCCCAAAATGCGTTATTCATGGAGTAGGGCTCTTCAGCTGTAATGATAGCTTGGATTTCTTGGGCTAATACTGCCCCTAGTGAAAGCGCTGTTTGTTTGGGGATATATTTATATATATATATATATATATATATATATATATATATATTTCTTTTTTTCCCCCCTTTTTAAAAATACTTTTATCCTTTTTCATCTGTTTACACTAGGATGCAGGACCAACATCTTACTCAAGAACAAATTGCACTTACCCACAATGTGAGAGAGAAGGTGCCTGTCTGGTTGGAGTCATCGTTGACCACTGACTCTTGAACACCACGCAGATCTGGCTGTGGCATTCAGTCATGCTCCACCTGCATAAATCCCATGAGCAGAAGTTGCAAGGGTTTACACAGTGCAGCAGACACACCTTAGAAATTATTAGTTTTTAATCCACTCACTGTATTCAACAAAAAAAATCCCCAAAACGTCAGTAATCACATCTCTGCTCAGTTCTGCTACGGCACTTTGCATTTCCATTACAATTTTTCCTTGGCAAAAAATTAATACAAATTATTAATTTATTATTTTTCAGAAAAACACTGCATTTTTGTGAGTGCACTTTTCCACAGTGTTCAGAAAAATTAACCATGTTAACTGTGTTAAGATGGCTGAGGATGAAGCAGCCCTTTGCTAGTAACACTTCTAGTTATCTTGAAAACAGCTCAGCTGACAAAGCTATCTAATACCATATTAACATTTTTTTTTAAAAATTGGCAGATTTATTAAGCTTCCAAATACACTCAATAACTGTTCCAATTTTTTATTTCTGTTAGCTAAAAAAATGTGAAAATAAGAACAGACAGATAGCTTTGTTGTTTCCAAAGTCTTATAATTCTGGTTTAGTTTGTTTGAAAACTTAACTGTTAAAATATCAAATGTGAGCAGCTGAAAATATAATGTGCATTACAGCTCTCTGTTTGTGCAGATTCCTACTGCATGGAAAAACACCCCTTTAATAGGATAAAACAGAACCTCTCTTTTCAGTATTCTGTATTAAAATTAGCAATATAAATCCATCGTATAAATCTACTTTCTTTATGTTTCTATGACAAGGCATCGGTGGGAGATAGAACTCCAGTTCCCCCCCCAAAAAAAATCTTAAGTGCAAAAAAGCTCTTATTCAAATGGTCCGTTAAATAATTTGCATCCCAATTAAAGTCATGCCTAGACCAGACCCACTGGGCAACTCAAGCGCTGTATTGAACGAGAGCGAGGGCATTTCTGGAGCTGGGAGGAGAAACAGCTCATTACAAGAAGGTAAAGCAGATATTTAAGAGACATTTCAGCTTATCTCTTGGCAACAAGATCATCATCAAAATCTCCAGTATTTGCTTAATTTTTATGGCGTGCATCCACAAAGGACATGCAAGGCAAAAAGGAATTTTTCTTCTCTTGTTCATAAAGCATGCTTCCTGTAAACAGAAGCTGGCTCAGGGACAGAAATACATTTTTTTTTCTCTTTTTTTTTTTTTTTTAATGCAAAGCAGCAAGCTGATCTTTCAGTCTGTATCATCAAAAAGATTTTGTCCACTACTGCTTTCAGTCAGAAGGGCTGCTGCACACAGTAGCTTCTCAGTAAATCAGGAAACAACTACATGTGTAGCTATTTCAGCATTGCATTAAGCTAATGTTTTCCTTCCCTAAATACGCACTGTTACATAATGCCTCTGAAAAAAAAAATATCTTTGGACAGAACTGAAAAATTATTGTGCAAACTTATCTTGAGAGATCCTTTAAGCAGTGGGGCCTGGTGGCTGTGGAAGGTCATTTTCTGAGGGATTCGAACTTGCCTAGTTGTGGTTTCTTTGTCTACCTTGCTTTCTTAAGAGAGAAAAAAAAAATATGTAAGCAGATGGGTAGAGTTTCTGTTCTGAATTGTTGGAGTGTGAGGAGACGTTCTGTGAAAGCCATTTCTTCTCCTGAACTGGACTGATGGAGCAGGCAGTTGCGCCGTCATCAAGGAAACTTGTGTTAGTACCTCCTGGAGCTTCTCTCCCCTTTAACTGAAGTCTTGTTAGCCCGAGAGACTCTGTTCCACATCAGAATATTCACTAAGCGTGCTCAGTCAATTTCCTGACATCCTGAAGTGCCAAATTTTCATGTTACAGAACATGTTCAATGCGAAAACCTCAGACCAGAAAGTTTCTTTCTGTCTGTGTGATGCCAAGATTCACAGATTCACAGAGTTGTAGGGGTTGGAAGAGAGATCATCCGGTCCAACCCCTCTGCCAAAGCAGGGTCCCTAGGACAGGTCGCACAGGTCAGTGTCCAGATGGGTCTTGAATATCTCCAGAGAAGGAGACTCCACACCCCCCTGGGCAGCCTGTCCCAGTGCTCTGACATAAAGATTAAGTTACAAAAGTGTAATTTTCCAGCTGTTAAGTACAAAGCTACTCTTAATGAGGTTTTGGGGGACTCAGCAATCCGTGTGAAATGTGTGGTTGAAAGGTGAAGGACTTTACCTTGAGTAGAGAACCTGGGTTCTTTCCCCAGCTGCTCCTGTAGACCTGCTGCATACCTCAACACTTGAAAACTCCTCCTTTTGCCGTAAAACTTCGCTAGTTACTGCCAGGCAGGGAGGAAAAACTTTATTTTATTATATATGTTATTTTATAATCAGTATACTATTTTCAGAAGCTTCTGAAAGAAAAAAAAATAACACTTGTCATTTGAGAGCTGCAGCTGTTAGTCTGTTGAGACACAGAGGGGATGGGGCATATATTGAATTATTCATGAAGGCTACTGCTATAGTTGACAGAAGTTCATCAGCTAATTCCCCCACTCCATTCTGAACTTTCTTTCAAACTCGGTCAGGCTGTAGGGGTACAAGCTGTTACTTTTAATAGTCATGGTACTAGAAGTTTCCTATGCTGTGTACATCACACAAGTTTTCTTTTTTTTTTTTTTTAAGAAAGTTATTCATTGTTCATTGGGGGGAGGGAGGAGGGGAGGGGAATAAGTGCCTAACTGCGAATACTTTAATTCACAGATAACGTTAATAATTTGACACACTTTCAAGACGTAACTGTTATATATAAAGTATTAGAAAACGCCTGTAAGTGTGCTTCATTACCTTAATTCAGTTTGATGAACCAAAAACCCCAGACGTTTTGATTGTATACATATTTAATGTTTTCATTACTTAAGAACATGAGGAGGTTTTCTGTCCTGTTACCTACATTTTACAGTTTGTAGGCTGGTTCAACGTGCACAAATCCAAGGGCATCTTGGTTTGCGTGGGCATGGGGCAATCGTGTGTATTCCCCCTGCTAAGCCTGACGCCCGCATTCAGCCAGTTATTTTGTGGGGTAGACTGCCAGATTGATGCCAAAAATATTCTATGGTTCTTTCAATGCGGTGCTGAAGTTCAAGGCTGGTTTGGCAGACCCCAGAGACATGTCATAAGGTGCCCGGCTGTAGTGGCTATGGTAGGAAGGGTGGGTATCAAAGACTTGGTCCCACTTTGAGTGACAAGGAGCGACGTGCCCCAGGGATTCTGCACGTGCAGGCAGGATTGCTGGCTACCTCTCAGCCCAAGCACTGGGTCTTACCGGTCTGTATCTCTTTATCTTTTGGTGACCCTGCTCTCTCTTTTTTTTTCCATGTCACTGCAGACTGATCTGGGGAACTGGAGTGCAGTAGGAAATTGTAGTAGAAATTCTGATGTCCAGTTCATTCCTCTCTACTCTGTGAAGATCTCTGCACTGAATGAGATTGAAAAATGTCTTTTTAGTGGTGTGCTTGATGCAGACAGTGCCCTTATTTATCCTGTGATGACCTCATAGCAGCAGCACATGCCCTCTTGATGGAGAGGATTATTGTAATTCCCTCCTAGAAAGGCTTCCAGCAGCTCAGCTCTGTCACTTGCAGCCTGTTCAGAATGCAGTGACACACTCCGTCCTGTCTTGAGCAAATACAATCATCCCTCTTGTACCTTAACTCATTTACTTTGTCTGCTATGAAGTAGCTGTTTGATTTTAAAGTTTGCTCTCTTAGTTTTGAAATCCTTAATGGTTTAGATCCTGGCTATTTTCAAGAACTCCTCCACAAATATCATCTTGACAGATATCACCACCCCCATAGCACATTTTAGGAATCTCAGCATCACATCTTAGGTTGGCAAGTTATGTCCTATGCTGTGATAGGCCTTCAGTTAAGGAACTCCCCCAGGAAATCTGTCTTGAACCATATATCCTTATCAGAAAACATTAAAATTGCATTTAACTTTTTCATACTTATTTCTTCTCCACTATTATTTTTTAGCATGATTCTTATTAAGACCGTATTTATTACGGTTGCCCTCAGTTATTGTGGCTGGAGTTGTTATTTCGGGTTTTCTTGTCTCCTAATTTGAAGAGTAACCTAAGCATGTTAGTGGTGTAGTTATCAATATTCACTTCTTAAGGATGAGTTTCATGTTGCATGGTAAGAGTACCAGCTTTTCCATGTTAACACAACACAGTACATCAATGTAATTGCTTCCTAAATGGGACACATGGGCTATTAGTACATTTAATATATTTTTGAAAGAAAAAGCATTTGAGTCTTTATTCCTCTTCCTTGCAAGGAATTACTCCTTTCTGGTTCCCATTGTGCAGTCTAAGTCACTAGGCTTCAGCTGTACAAAACCTCAGATGGAGAGGAGGAGAGGAACCCTTATCTGTGATTGCTTGTCTTGCTGTCTGTCTTGCTGTTTCTATTATAGTCCCTGTAATCATGGCGAGACGTCTACAGCTATGTTTATGCGGAGCCTAATGTTCTCCATCCATGATAAAGTCAGCCTATGTTTCATGAAGCTGAGACACGTTGCCAAATGTTGATAGCTTTGGTGGGGTCAGAGCGATCCTACACTTCTCTGCATGAGGTACATGAGGCTTTTTCCCTTTGGTGCCATGCCCCTATTTTCAGCCTAATGATTATCTGCATTTTTCACACCTGAATTGGTTAGCACACTTTTTACCAGCCTGGTCTCAATCCTGTTCTGTGCACTGGGAGCACCACCTTCCATCCAGAGTCCCTGTGTTGAGATGTGTGCAACTCCTAGGCGCCAAAGGTGCATGGACAGCATCAAGGGTTTGCTTTATGCACCTCTGACCTGCTCATTGATTTCAGATTCTCATTGGCTTGCTTCACTCATCGGGATGCGGTAACAACGCCCGTGATTTCATTCATGTTAACCGTTACATATGTACTTAATTTTAGGTACGTGAACAGTCCTGCAGCCTTCAGTGAACTATTCAAGTGTTTCAAATTAGGCATATACATTCATGCTTGTGGGTTTGGGGCTACAAGCCATCGTACTGCAAAGACTTACACATTTGTTCAAGTTTACTATTTTTGGATGTTGTACCAATGTCGCAATTATTTTCGTCTAGTGAAATACCACACACACACACACACACACATCCCCCCCTTAAGCCTTCACTTGACTGGTTGGTGGGATGGTGTGCTTTTAAATTATTTTAAATCCTTGGAATGTTAAACTATTCCACGGATGCAAGTCACTTAAATAGCCTGATTGAAATGATCGGAATCCAGGATGTTTTATAAACCGTGTGTATTGCTACAAAGTGAAAGCTGGCCTTAAGGAAAGAAAAAAGAAAAGGGGAAAAAAAAATAAATAATAAGGTTGTTGGAGGGGATTTTTTTCTTAAATCAGATTTTACAAATCAGTTATTTCCGGAAAAAGAAGGAAATGGAGGAAGTTGACACGCATACCTGAAGCTAATTGCATTATATTTAGATCTTTCTAAATTTAACTTCAGCGCAAACTCCTTGTTCTGCTAGGTCAGCTAAATAGATGGGGTTTTATCTCCTTCCCCCACCCCCTTGTTATTTTTAATAGCTTTCTGATGGATTACAGTCAGTGAGAGCACCAAGGAACTTTTTAGCCCAAATAATTCTTGAAAAAATCCAAAATCATCGCATATTATTAAGCTGGGAATTTACAAATCCTCATTACTGGATAGTCTTCAGGGTAACTTACTCTTAATCATTAGGCCTTGAACCACAATCCCAGCAGAACCTGCTGGTTTTAATAGCACCGGTTCCTGTGAGCAAATTTTATTGTGGCATCGTGGAATACCATGCATTCTTTTGCTGTGTGATTTATTCTCCCTAGATACAAAACTGTAAAAGAGATGTGTTAATCTATTTTTATTCAAAGTACAGAAATAGCTCTGCTACAGTTCAGGGATTGAATAACCAGTATGAACATACTACTCGTTCTTAGTCGTGCGGTACCTGATGCTCACAGTAGGACTATTGATCAGTTGCAGGTACAGGGTAGGCAGCCCGTTTTCCAGATTGCTGCTAAGGAATACATTCTCCTGTCCCAGACTGTTTTCCCAAAACGCTCTTGTAAATCAAAAGCATAAAATTGCTGCATTAAATAATAGATAATGTGCTTCAGTTGCTGGTTGCAGCTACGTACTAGGAAAATAACTCACAGTGAGCTGACTCAAAATTATCCTTAAAGAACTGCAATAACTTGCATGATTTTTACCTCTTGGTAGGTACTTAGGACACTGTTCTTCAGGGATTTATGCCCTACATATGTCTGGATTTATACAGCCGAAAAAGAAGAGTGTCAGAAAGCAACATTTATCTCCAAATTGAGGGAAGGCTGTTTTTCAGCCTGCAATTAGAAACCGACTGTAAGGCAGGGTGCAGGAAGGAGAACCAAGGCGGCTTAGCTCACTTGTCTGGCACTTATCAGTCCATGGCTGATAACCCAGGCTGATCCTGACCTTGGCAGCATTGCACAAGTAATCTTTGTGTAAGGATGAACTGTTCTTGAACGATTTCTCTAATACATTAGGCACACAAAAAAAGCTTTCCCTTTAAAAATGCCTTTTTTTTCTCCTTTTTTCTTCTTATCTGGAGCAAATGTATCTAAACAAGCTGCTGCCCAGGACCTTCAGTTCCCTGCTTCTCTTTGATCTGCCCTTTTTTGTAGTACCCTGGGACTTGATGGAGTGCATAAGTGAAGGTTACTTCTGGAGTCTTTTTTTTTTTAATCATTAATTTTGACAAGTTCAGAAAGTGTTGTTTAGTGACCTGAAGCTGGAATATTACATGAGAACAAAAAAGATGGCAGAGGAGACACAATTTTAGCCTGTTGATATAGGAAGAACTAAAATGATTAACTTTTCCCCATCATCAAAGGAGATGCACTACTGCAAACAGACAAGGTGGAGGTGAAAGAGGTGATGCCATGGGCATTACCATGAGTTCAGATGCTAAGATGGAGGACAGATAAGTCAGATGAAAAAATCAGAGGTCCTCCGTAGCTTAATCTTTGTGTGTTGGGTTCTAATGGAAGATTCACCTCTTCACAGCACTGCGCATAGTGTTCATTTATGCAGCAGTTTTCCTGGAAAATATACACAAAATTTGGAGCATTATTAGACATTTTCAAAGCATTTTCCTTTCCTCTTCCATTTTATGTAACTAATGCAGTTAGCGAGGCACATGTGCACGGATGCAAGAAGTCAGAGCAGACACTTCAGGCTATGATACAACCAAGGGAACCTGCTTCATAATCTCAGATTGAATCATTGACAAACAGCAAGAGATTGAAAACGAACTGATGCCGTAGTTATGTATTTTCTGAAGGGCTGAGCTACAGCAAATCTTTAAAGAAAAAAATCATTTTAGATTTGCTGAAGACAGCAAGGGCAAAAATGTTACACTACAGCATCACCAGATTTTCAGTTATAGGGAATGCACAGTCATTCTTAAAATACAAGCTCAGATAATTTTTTGTTATTATTTTTTTCCATTATTATCTAGCTGGCAGAAGGGAAAGATGGAGAATTAAATCACTTATTGTCACTGATCATTATTCCGTGAGCAGGGAAGAATTAAGAGTAGTCATAGCCACCGCAACAGGCACACGGGCACCGTTTTTACACAGTGCACGTGTTCACCCTTCACACTTCTTGCCTTTGTAATGACATGGGGTTCTACTACACAGATACAAACCCTGCAGCCACTACAGTGGGTTCTACTCCTCTGCAGTAGAACGTAAGAAGTCACACAGTTAGCCAAAAAACCCAGTTCATGTTAACATTCGACCTATAGTTTGCAAAAAATCCAAGTTTATAATGCTTGTAAAAAAGAAAAATCAGCCTCACAATAGATATTGTTTTAAATATATGCAATTACTTCCTAATGATCTTAACCTACTGAGTGTACTGTATCATATTTTTCACAGGGTGCTTTCCTACCACTGCGTCCAGGCCCGTATGATGCCCTGTTTGCACCTAATTTTAGGTCTTAGCTATATTCCACAATTATTTTTACCCTGCTGACTGGAAAGCTGCGTGCATTTCAGTTGAAATATGGCCAAAATCTGTGGGGAAAACCCCATGAAAATATAAGTAAAAGTATGACTGTGTTCTTCTGTGCAGGTTTAACAGCGAACTGAAATCTAAAAGGCCTTTCCAAAGTTTAATGATAAGTTGTTTCCTTTGAATGGGCCTTGTAGTCTGTACCTTAGAAAATGTCGGATTAATTTGTTTAATTATAGGCTGTGATTTCAGGTTTAAGAGGTATCTCATTGCTGGTAGCAAACATTAAAAGAATCTACTGTAAGTCAGTGTTGGCATTTGGCAAAAGTGGAGTGAGAATCAGTCTTGGAGAGGATATTTGCCTTTGTGGCAGGTCTAAACAGAACGCTAAGAAATTGAAGCTTGTGCTGCAGCACCTCCTTTATCTTGTTTAACTACTTTTAGTGTTTTAAACGCCTTTGAAAGAGAGCTGGTTCCTGGTCAGCCAGACAAAAGTAATGCACTAAAATGCAGTCTGCTCTAGGATGTGAAGGTTTTTCTTTTTTTAGTTCACTGCAAACTAAGTTGGTGGAGATGCTGTAATTTTTCCTCAGATTACTCTCAACTGATGCCAGTGTTGAAACTCACTGTTTCTGACTGATGTGTCTGTCCCAGAACCGCCGAGTTACAGTTCTAACCTATGGTGTATTTGAGGTCCTTCTAACCTTTTAATCCAATTCCAGGCAGAGTTTGACCACATCCAGAGCTGGCGGGGTCACCAGGTTTTGTGTCAGACATTTAAACACAAAGTAATCCTGTGGAGTTGTTCAGAGTTGTCTGATATCTTACTGATGTTGCCTTCTAAAGCCTGAGTTTATGATTAAAGCATTGCCTAACCAGAATTTAAGTCTTCAGAGTTGCTGATGACTCTCATTCTCCCTTATCAAGACTTAGTTTCCATTGTTTTCTGTCCATTCCTGTCTCAACGTGTTCCCTTGTGTAGGACTTCTCAATGTGAAACACAGTAAGAAGGAACAAATAAATCTTTTGTGGTTTCGGTTTGGTTTGGGTTGGGTTTTTTTGGGTGGTTTTTTTTTTTTTTTGCTTTTTATGATCAACGAGGCTAAAAGCCATTATTCCATGCAAGCAAATTTAATGTTGACAGAAGTTTGCCTAAATTCAGGAAGAAGGTATGCATGTGTAGAAGAAAATTCCTTCTATAGTTGTCATATGTCAGAATATGCAGGCAATTGAGTTTTCAGAATTTGCCTAAATTCAGGAAGAAGGTATGCATGTGTAGAAGAAAATTCCTTCTATAGTTGTCATATGTCAGAATATGCAGGCAATTGAGTTTTCAGAAATAGGATTTTCTCATCCTATGTAGTAAAAAGGACAATACCTAAACCACCGCATGCCCATCCCTGGCAAAATATAATCGCCATGCCGAGAATAGCTGTGCTGTATGTGACAGAATGTGTTAGGCAACACGATCTATTAGTATCAGTAATAAAAGTGCCTCCAACGCTATCATACCATAGCACATTTTAGTGTGTCTCTCTCTCTCCCCTCGTAATTAGCAACATTTCTGTGGATCGCTGATTTCTGATTCATGACTGTGAAAATGTCTTAAGTTCTTGCAGGAAGAATTGATAATGGAGATAGTTACTTACTTTGTGGATGTTTTTGGTCTCTCCATCTCAAAAGACTACAGAGAATCTGGATTTCACCTACAAAACTTAGTAACTGGTAGCATAAAAAAATTTATAAATACTTAACACTCCATCTTTGAATGGGTTAAACTGTAAACATATTTGAAAAGAAAAGGTCTTGTTCCTCTCTCCCTACATAGCCTTTTATGTGTGGAGAACTTTCTGTTCTGTCTTTTGCATGATACCAAGTCAGCAATGTAGAATGGACTTTCACGTCCTCTCTGTGTGCTTCTCATTAATGCATCCTTATGTTACTAATTTGGGGAGATTTCTGTCAAAAATTGTTTTTCTTGGTAAATTTCAATGATCTAATTTACCAGCCATACAATCAAGACCCATTCCCTGTCCCTTACCTTTCTGGCACTGGAATTCGGCCGTTCTAACAATTTTCCACCCAATACTGAGTCTTGACATTTCTAGGTTAATATGAAATTGGGGCATCCGTTGCTTAAAAAGTAAGCAGTGTGTTTGCCATGAAATATTATCTCTGCCATAACCATACTAGGATCAGAGAAAAAAAATGGGCTACTGCCCAAAAAGTCTACCAAATTTCCAAGAGATCTGCTTGAAACCACTACCACTGAAAGAATTGTTCTTAAGATACTTGTGTGCTGTGACAACTTTAAAACTGTTAGAAATGGGTTATTGAAAGCAGTAAGTATTCATACCAGGTTTTTTTTTAAATTAAAAAGAAAAAAAATGACCCTGTTTAAAAAGAATAATAATTTGTGAAGAATTACATGAATAAGGATGTCCACACCCCAGGCACCATGTCATGATTTACCTCTTGCCCTGTTTAAGACTAATTTATGTCCACCAGTTTTATCTGAATCACTCTGTTTGCAAACTAATGCAGGGATAAATATAGGCTATTACAACTTCTACAGAATGCGTGTTTTCTGCTCTTCAGATGAGAACAGCTGCCCTGAGCAAGATGAAACTGCTCTTCCTCTGATCTCTCAGTTGTTTCCACATTAACCGTGTGATAAAGGATTATCAGCCAGGTCAGGTTTATTCAGACAGCACACAGGAATTGTCATTCTTTAGGTTTAACCTGTGATTTTCTTTCATAGGATTGCTATTGTCATCCATGTGATGGCCTTGTATTGAAGAAGAGGAGACGTAGATATTAATTTAAATGGGGTTTTAGGATGGAAAGTGTTCGTGTGTTCATTAATTTGAAAGGAGGTTCTTATTTTCTTTTATATGTAAGAAGAAAAATCTTCTTTTATATATGTTACTTTTCTGGAAAAGCTGGTAAGAGAAAGACTGCTCACTGCAGACATGCTGACATTCCTATTAATGAAAATGTTTTATAAATGCCTATAGGCCTCTATACAACCCACTGAAGGTAAAATACACACAAGGAAAGTGATGAGTTCACCTTATCCTGAAAGCAGAGCCGTGATGATACACTAAGACTTCCAACATGACCAAACATCAGCAAATCTGTCTACAACAAAAGGCAAAGAATGCTTTCTTCGGCTGCATTAGAGTTTATATGGGGAGAATGATGATCCAAGATGGAATTTGGCCAGGTCATTAAACATATTTCATTCTGTATGGATCGTAATGAAAACTTTTATGTTCTCAGTAATCAAGAACTTGGTTTTATCATTTATTTGTAACGTGCTCCTTCCTGTAAGCATAGTACCTCCAAAACATCACTGATTGAAACCTCTCTAACTTCATATATATACCTGTGCATCTTTGGAAAGTCTTTGTTAGCAGGTTAAATATTTAAGGGAGCTCAGTCATACCCTGATGTTCCTGTTACAGCTGAAGGCCCATTATTTTACTTGATATTTCTTGTACCACTGCAGCTTATAGGAAAAGACTGTCCCTGTCCTAAAGAATTTGCAGTACATGGATCTGACCCGGCTTGACCCTGATTAGCTTGTGAGAGTCAACAGGATCACAGCACATGCTGGTTTGGCTGCCGAGACTCAAGGAAACGTCTCTGTTCCTTGACCATATGCCATCCAGGTTAAGAGTAGTTGACACCTCTTTAATTGAGGGTGACAAGTCTTTAAAAAGATGAATATCTAATCTCACCCTCTTGTATGGTGAAAGGGCATGGCACTGATTTACAGGGTTGAGGAAACAGGGCAGACAGTGCTACTCCTCCATGTACATGTCTGTCTTGAGATGGAATATGCTTTGTCCGTGGCAGGTGCTTATTTTTGAAGGAACCCCTAGGCTCTGGCTCCATGTAGTGCCAGCCTCTCTACTTTTGCTGCTCTTCTGCTTTTTCATCAGACAAGCAGAAGTCAAGCAGGGTGGATGGTCCTAAACCCCCTGTCCTTCTAACAGCCGCCATTCATGGGCATGCTGCTGAGCATCACAGCCAGCATACTTTTTTAAGGGATGAAGGGAAACGAGTGATGCAGTGGCTTAACCAAAATAGCGAAAGAATGCAGGGTGTCATGTTTCCAAGTTTTTTTATCCTTTGGCCTAAAATTGTACTGTAAAACTGACAGCCACCAGTCTCCAAGCACCTGAATCCAGACCACAGGTAATTTTATTTTAATGGGGATTTTTTTGCATGCATCTTGTCAGTGGTTATCTCTAGAGAACCACTCATCAGCGCGGTTTCCAGAAACAATTCCATGTAGATTTGGTACGGGCTTTCTTCATCCCTGCAAGAGGTTTCAGCAGGAGCTACAGGCTTACTAACGCATGGCTCTCGTCTGAAGAAATGGCTCTGGGAACTGGAACAAATTATCTGGGAATCTGACATCAGAGGTTCAACAGACAACAAAATAAATATAAAAATAAAGATTCTGGCCTAAAAAAAAGCCCCAAAACCACACTCAGTTAAAAAACCCAGCAAGAGAGTTCCTTCCATCTACTGGAGCCAAGGAAAAAAAAATATTATAATTGAGCAGCAAGCTTCTCTAGCATGGGACATAAATCAGTTTGTTCTTGTCTTGGGCTGCTGGTGTTGAAAACTAAATCCATGAGCTGGTATGGGAAAATCTTGGATGATTAAAATTTCTTGAAAGTATTCCTTTAAGTTTTCAGTAACTTAGATATCTCTTTTAACAACAAAAGCCGTGGTTATGCAGCTTTTATTTTTATTCTTGAGCATATTCAACATATTCTATAGCTGTTTGATGCGAAGCAGGAAAACGTGGTCCTTGATTCCCCGGCAATCATCTCTAAGTAACATACAGAGCTAACATATTTGTACAAACATTATTTTTACAGGATCTATTATTGTTATTGCCATTATTATCATCACTATCATTATTATTTACCATGGGAATTTTATGCTGCATTTCTGCGATGCTTTGTGACTGTATACCACTGCAGTAGACTACACGGATTCTAGAGCCTTCCACATCGTGGTAACTCACCTCTCCTCTCCAGAACCACCCAGTGGACTCTTCAGAGAGACTGAGCAGCACCAGCATGCTTTTTCTTTATTAAAACAGGATGATGCCATAGAGGTGTGTGGGTAAGACCAGATAGCGCCTACGGCTTTGATACTGGAGCGGTCTTGGACATGTAATACAGTATCCACAACTTTTTCTCCCCATCATCTCAGTGGTGCTATTGTTACAGTAGATAGAAAAATTCCCACTAACTTCCGTATGCACGGAAGCAATCAGAAAGAGGGATACTGTTCTCAGGGACTCTCTTTCCAAGCTCCATAACAAAATTTTTTAAATAGCTGTAAAAAAACACCCTTTAATATCTTCAATTAGGTTATGATGCGCTGACGACATTTCTATTTAGTAGAAGCTGTTGCTGACTCAGATGATTTTCACTTGTGAAGCACAACGTGGATAGATAGGAGGATGAGCATTTTTTTAAAGTATTCCATCACTCATAGTTTGTTAAACCTGAAGTTAAAAAAAAAAATGCTGGGCATTTCTTAGACATATTGCGATAAGTAAACAGCAGATCAATTTGATGATTATGCTTGGAAAAAACAGCTGTGGACAGATAATTACTTGTCATTTATGCATGATCTAATTGTAAAATTATCTGATTTTACCTATGAAGAGAGGAAATTTAGGTTTACAGAAGAGGAGATCATTGTATGTCCTTCTATGAAGAACTTGCTTTCTGTTACTTTGGTGTTACTGTTAGGAGGAGGGTTTTTTAAGTGGATCTATTATCAGGAATAAACAGCAAATTTGAATATGGCTTACCCAAAACATGTAGTTTTATTTAACAAAACCAAAACCAAAACACCAAAAAAACCCAAAACATTATGAGGAAAAAAAAATGCAGTTCCCCTCTGACCCTTGTTCATTGTATTGTTTGTTAAGTGCTGCCTGTTTTGAACCTTGAATTTTATCATTCCTATCTCAAACTGGCTCTAGGGCCAAAAGTGTATTTTCTGTAATAGACATAACAATGTAGTTGATGTGGAATGGATTCTGTCCAGTCTTTTCATCTGTTCATTGCAAAATGGAAATTAATCTCTTTAGCTTGAGGCTGCATAGTTTACTGTCATTAGTTGGGGACAGTCAAAGACGTGAAGTTTCGATAGTAGAGAAGCTTTGGGATTTTCAGCTATTTCTGAGATCTTAATCAAAAATGTTACTGATTGCTTGGGAATCAATGAACACACTCCTGAGGAAAAAAAAAAAAAAAAGAAGGCAGCATAACCTTAATGTTATTCACAGTGTTTTGTTAAAAGGGACAGTGATTCATAATTATTATTTTTTTTCATCTTAATATAAGGAAGCAGAGAGTATTAAAGAGCATCAGGAATTCTTGTTCTATGTACGTGGGTCGGAAATGTTCAATGCTTTTGATCTGAGGCAGACTTACACACACACAAGTAGCTTTAAATACTTAAGAGTTTTCCTTTTGACCTTTTTGGCGTATTAAGTTTTAGCGTATTCAAAGGTCCGTGCTTGTTCAGGGCTTTTAAAACCATAGCTTTAAGGTAGACAGCTGCTTCAGTACCAATACAGTAAGTGCTGTTTTAGGAGAATTAACTTTGTGCTGATGACACAAACTACAGCATCTGGCATTAATGGAAACAGTTCATTTCTGAATCGTTGAAAGCATTCAGTAGGGAGGAAGGACCCTTAAACATCATCATATCCCACTTCGGGAGAATGCTATATCCATTATATTGCTCTCTGTTAGTACCGATTAAAGTTTGTCCCAGCTTCTATCCATCAACATAAAACTACATCTCACTGAATAGGAGTTAATGTATTTTTAAAAATACGTTGACCGAAGTCCAGTCAGGCAACTGAGGCTTCAAAACTTTTGTTTTTCTTGGGTCTCTTTCAAACAGAAAAGAGGAAGCACTTCCTTTTACAACGCGATGTCAAGACAAGGACAAACACACTCGCAGTCGCACACACATACAAACAAGGTACTATTCAAACGGCCCCAAGAGTCTCACCGGCCGACACAGAGGATCCTAAATGATAGCATTGCGGGGGGGGGGAAAGGATGCACGATGCCCATAAAAAAACCAGCAGCTTAATTATGTGGTGTTGAAAATAACTGAAAATACCACTGCACAAAATGTGAGGTGCGTGAGGGTAGGAACTGGGTTGATACAGCAACAGGCTTCGTTTTCTAGGCGTATCTATAGGAAAGCTATTTTTATTCGGGGTGTTTATTTAAAGGGACGGTTGCAGCCTGCCTTCAGGTCTGGTTTTTGCCAGTAAATAATGGAACTGGCCGCAGAGCGGTTTCACTCGCGGCCCTGCGTTTTGAGTAGCTCGGGTCTCAGCGCTGACCTTGGGGCCACACCATTTTACGGTACCGGTATTTTCCGCAGCACTAAGGATGTGCTGTGCCTTGACAACAAAGTCATGGCATCCACGAAGGCCTCTCAGGGAAGGGGGGAGGCCTGCCTTTTAAAATAGTACCAAAACAAAGTAAGAGTTGTGTTTTGGCAAGAGTCTCAACTATTTAGAGCACAACAGGCAGAACAGTAAATAGTGCTTCAGTACCCAGATCTCCCCGAGCTGTAACTCCAAACCTGGTAGAAATACTATAATTAGGGGCGCTTTTCTCTGTAGCTTTTAAAAATATAGTATCCATTATCGATGTAAACATTCAGAAAGCAAGACTGATACTTCTTTTTAAATGTGGGATTTTGATTTGTGACAGCTGCATTGGATCTTTAATCATATATTATCTTTATGGGAGCTTTTTTTTCTAACATATGTTAATTGGCTGTTTTCTGTGACAAATTATGAGCTCTTACTTTGATGAGGTTCAATTGCAATCATGTTGGAGTTGAGTATGTAGAGTTTCCAGCCCCCGCTGGCTCCTTAAACCACTACAAACATCTGCACGTCACTGCAGTGCTGAGTAATGGCAGGATTTGAGTTGATCTGATTTCTGTACAGATTTTTTTTTTTTTTCCACAGGATATTTTCAGCTCTTTGCACTAAATCTGTAACAGGGTTTGCTGTTTTTAGCAAAAGAATGATCTAAATTTAACGTCTTGTATGGGATTGTTAGAATACAATGGGAAATAATTTGCAGCACAGTGTACTGAAATCTTTTTTTCTAATCTTCAGAAATTTCATCGCACTATTAGAAACCCCCTATCAGCTGTTACTGCATGCTACAGTTCAAATTTACCAGGGCCATAGCATTTCTGGGAGTAAAACTGTTGCCTGCCTTTTTAAGTCAATATTTTTTAAAATTCCTAAAGCTAACATTTGCAAGTTCTGTAAAAATAATTTTTTGGAGGTTTTTTTTGAGAAGAGGTTGGCATCGCTTTAATTTTTTTTTTTAAGTTTTTACAAAGAAAATTATCTTTCCCAGATGGACGGGAAATGTGTCTAATTATGTTTTACATAAACTTGCACATCTTCCTGCTAGTAAAGAAGATTTTTTGCACTGAAATTTAATGTCTTTCTATCTCTTTTTGTGTGTGTGTTTAAGGAATATTGTGCTTACATTTGCTAACTATGTAAATTAGAGAAATACAGAAACATTCACAATAGAATTAGTATTGCTTTGAGCTTTTTCTTTTTTTTTTTTACTTGTTACTTACTCTCTTGATGATAATTGTGCATATAATCCTATCTAGTACAGCAATTCATTAGAAATATTGAGATAGAGAATGTGTGCTGTGTTCTAATATGTTGTTACTCAAAGCCACACTTAAAGTGAGGGTGCAGAAATACAAAACCCTGCTTATTTTAACGCAGAGTACTGAGAGCAGCCTGGTCATAAAATGGATGGAGCATCATCTTTTCAAAAACTGTGTCAAACAATATCAATTACATCGCAATTAATTTAGCGGAACACCACGCAGCTCAGCTTTGACCTAAACCAAATGGCAGCAGATAAATCTGTCCCATTTGTTCTTCAGAGAAAAGATGGGGGTGGGGGTAGGGGGGGTGGTTAAATTTCCAGGCAGGTGTTAGAGTTTAGAATAAGAAGAGCCAGATGTGTGTGGAAGCTACTTCGGTCTCACGAGGCTGGTTTTAATTCAGCTATTTCCCTGGAGTACCACACAATCAATGAGTTCCAAATCCTGGGGCTACCTGCCTTTACGTGAAATCATGGGAACGTTTCTTCATGGCATACCACTGAACAAGTGTGGAAAAATTAGAGCAGAAATTAAAGGGTTTTGGTGGGGTTTTGTGGGGGTTTTTTTAAAGAAAAAAGGTTAACCTCAGAAGTTGCACGAGTGTCACATTCCTTTTTGGATTTCGGGAACGACGGGACGGTGAGCGGCTGGAAATCCTTACAGAAAGAGATGTATTGCTGTAAGGAGAATTGTCAGCAGCGCAAAACTCGCGCCGCGGATATGTGATGCATTTCTCTAATCACTGCTCGTTGCAGGCAGTGCTCTAAAAGTCAGCATATGTAGGTCATGTGCAGCACAGTGAGAGGCATTAGAGCTAGGTGAATTGAATCGCGGAGGGGTTTCGGAAGGATGATTTTGAGCGTGTTGCCCCTACCTCGCTGTGTCCGTAAAAGTAAATTGACGCATTGTATCTTGAATTAGTCTACACAATGGCACTCAGTTCCACTTGATAAGATGAGCTTAATTGGCTTTAAGAAAATAAAGCAAGGTAAAGGAAGATGTACAAGTGAAAGAGAGGGCTTGGCACTTTATTGGATTTTTGAGGCCTGTGAGCCATGTGTCTTAATTGGGGCCAGTTGGGATCATTTAATAATTGCTGTCAGAAGATCAAATTTAATTCTCTTTATAAAAAGACCACAGTGGGATACAGTTAAACAAATTGTCATCTGAGGTTTCAAATGAACGAAGCTTTAATTAGGTTGATTAGGATGCTGTAAGAGGGAGAGGGTAGGAAACGGGAAATTGATGAATCTGCTGTGTACCGTGTTGGACCTTATATGACAGTACTGTCAAATATCTTTATTTCAAGAAGATATACATTAGCATAAAGGGCTATGGTGAGAGAACAACATGTGTATATAAATGCTTTAGATATACCAGATAATCGCAACTTTTTGAAATCGGTGATTTTAGGCACAGATATTAGTATTTTTATAATCACAGTCTTGCCTTTAACATCACTTTCATACATTTTTACCTCTGCCAAGTGACCTTCTCTGTTTATTTCCATACTCACTGACTATGCTGGATGAGAATTCTCAGATACTTACTGAAAGCCCTGAGAATTTCTCTATTTTTTTTTAATAAACTGGAACTCAGAACATTTGCATGGATGAATCCCCAGGTTTCCGACAGAGAAACTGGAGGCGGCATGAAGTGGTTTGGGCAGAAAAAGAAGAAGGTCTCAGCCATGTTTGCATCCTATCCTTAGATTCTTTTTTCTATTCTGCCTGCAACTTTTGCTGCAGCTGTCTGTTTCTAAGAATACTTTTTGTCAGAAATCACCTTGCATATCAATAGAGCTCGAAAAGTGCCATTTCTGAGAAAACATAATGTACATTCAAGGCCACAAAAAGATTTAGCTAATGTATCTCTGTATTGATTATGTTTTGGTTTTTCAGCATGCTTCTAGGACAATAATAAAATGAGCAATGCTGGCAATGATCCGTTTAGGGGAAAAAAATCTCATTCAAGATAGAACAGAGGCTATCAAGCAAATTGCACTGTATTTCCCTCTGCAAATTAAGCACATTCTGTATGTCTGTTTTCTTCTGGTATTTGTCAAGGATGTTGACTTTTTGCATTGGCTACTGCCCAATGCAATGTGTTTTGTATGTGTAAAGAATTAAATAAATCCAGCTGCATGTGCTAATGGAGTGGTTACAGCTGAGGTTCAGTAGGCAGGGTGTGAAGCTCACTTGTGGCTTGTGTAGTTGTAGGCAGCAGTAGGTGTACCTCCATGGGTAAACACCTTCCCTTTCAGCAGAAAATTCGCTTTTACAGGTCTTGAAGTGGTGAGAGCTGCTCGACTCCAGTTCTGTGAAAAATCAGAACAAATCCTCATGTAGAAAGTATGAATTAGTTACCTAACACAGTTTTCAAAAGCTGAATGTGAACTATGATGTGGTTGAACAGCACGCTAAATTAGATGGGGTTGTTTATGTCTTTGTAACTGACTCAAGATGAACCTTTATGATCTCATGTGCAGCTCTTCAATCTCTTTATCATATCAAAAACATAACTCCACAGTGAGCTGTATACCTTACATCTCTCCATCCTTTCTCTCTTTTCATGTAAATATTGTTCACACAAATATATCTATCAAAAAGAATCTGTAGAATATCCCACTAAGGAGGAATGATGGAAAATTCCTTCCTCACCAGGCATCGTAAGTCCATTGCTTCGGTCACCTTGCCCATTTTTTCTCCCACAAGGCATCTTTATCTGTTTTCTCCTTCATAGCAAATTCTATTTTCTTTCCTGTCTTGTAGCCATGTCTGTTTATGCTTTTTTCTTTCTAGTTCCAAACAAGTGTGAATGCAGTTTTGATCTTCCCATGTAGAGAGATGACTCTTGTCCAGATAGAGCCAGGAAACAGAAAACAAGTAGCTTCAGACCATCACAGAACCCCAGACTGGTTTGGGTTGGAAGGGAACTCAAAACTCATCTAGTTCCAACCCCCTGCCATGGGCAGGAAAACCCTCTACTAGCCCAAGTCTACTAGAAGTAACAGGTATGGCCACATGTTTTATTTACTGGCAGTCAGAACCTTCCATTTCTCTAACAGACGCCTCATCCTGAACGTGCAAAATTCTAGACGCGAGGCACCAGACAATATTTGTGTCAGGGTTTATTTTCTATCTTGTGTCTTACAAGAGGTATCAGATCTTTGCAATCACAATATGTGCTTCTTTGCTGTCCTTTTCTTTCTTTTCACTTTTTTTTTTTGTAAAGATGTATTCTGATTTCATGTGTTTCTGCTTTAATTGTGTATTTTTTATATTCAAAACCTGTCCTAATTTATAAGCTTTGCCATTAGAAAAAGACATATATTACACAGACAGAGGCAGTTCTTCACCCCTATTCAGTGAAATGAAGGTGTTTTCTTTTTTTTTTTTTTTTTCATTAGCCTTATTATGTACCTGACATACATTTCATCTCCTTTTGTCCTTGGGAAAAAATGTCTGAGTGGGATTGGTAGCATTAATGTAGACTTTTCAGCTGTCATGGTCATTGGGAAGATTGATATATTTCCCTTGCCTTCTTTTTTTTTTTTTTCCCTTTCTTTCTTTCCTACTTCCATCTCATTTTAAGCCTGCAGCTGTCTCTGGGCAAGAGGTTGAATCCAGGGAGTGTCATAGTTTTTATACTTATATTTATCATATTAACATTTACACAGAATGAATGAGCAGTTAGCAGCTCAGCAACTCTCCACCATGTTGTGCAGTCTACCTTACATTTCAGAACTATATTTAATTCTTAACATTTCTGGGAAGGTCAGGAATTAAAGGGAGAAGAGTGTGTTTCTAGAACTGGGTATACAAATGAGAAATGCAGTACATCTCAATATCTAATCATTGCTCTCAAATTAACTGACAGATGAGGGATGTACCGATCTTAGGTTGTTTTAGAAAACTAATAAAGGTACTTAATATGAAAGTTACGTGTTTAGGTCTGTGTTGTAGGGAAAAACAGCTTTCTGTTTCATTAGTAATATACTTGTAGGTCTAATACCACAAATATGAAACAATTTGTAGGCAGTAGTAATATATTTCATTAGACCGACTTCTGTAGTTGGGAAAAAAAGGATGAATTTTGGGTACGTTGAGGATCCAAAGAAGGGGTTGTACACTGTAAAGACAATGCTTTTTTTTCCTACTAGGTTAATCTGTGTTAAATGCTAACTCTTCTTACAAAGCATGTCCAACTATCTTTCAGTACTTGTGATGGATCTGTTCTCATGCTTGCATTAGTATAGAGGAATAGGTGCACAGAAATCAGTTATCTGGATATAAAATTGTATCTGCCTGAGATTTGGGCCATCTTGAGAAGTCAGCAATTGTTTGGGGCAACTCATTCAATCATAAAAGAGAAATTGGTGGAAAATGCACACACGCCTACATAAAGTCTAAGGCACTAGTCCATCCACACAGAATCAAACTTTTTCAAGCCCGAAGAGGGTAACAGCAAACTACTGGATATTCAGCTTGAGAGACTGACACATACAGCTTCCATGGATATCTCAAGATCCGGTCAGAATTTGAGGAATTTCTGTGGCTCAGGGACATCTACCTGAAGTCTTTCACATTGGATTGCTTCAGTTCTCTGGTAGGAAGACAAATCACGTTAGGGAATATGCTTAAGAGACATTGTCCCCTTTGTCTTGAGTACCTAGCCAAATTCAGGGTACTACAGGTTGTTTCCATTAGGGCAGGGAAACTGACAAGTGATTAAAATTTTTCCTTGATCCTCTTTGTTTACAGAGATTTTTTTAATATCTCTAAATGTAGCAAGACTCAAGAATTAATGTCCATTATCAAGTATTAATGTTTGAGTTCCCTTTCCCATCAGCGGTAACTCCAAAGCCACTTCTCTGTGTCCATTTCAACTTCAGGGCTCTACTCCCTGTATTTTCTATATCTGAGCTTTCTCCCAACAACTCTCACTTTTCAGCTTCTTTTCATGGTCACGAATCACAGACTTCCATGAAATAATAGCTAACAAAGTTCTTTGCTGCCTTTTATTCAAGTGTCCAGGTCTGTAAGATCATGGAAGTTATGCTAAGCAGCAGTAATCCTATCCCTTCTACCTTCTTTCCTCTCCCAGCCATTACTCAAATCCCTCTTTAAATGGCAATGCCAAGAGCAACGTTTTCCTAGCCAGAAAATGTTATACCACCTTAACATATTTATACACTTTTTCCTGTCAAGTTGTTTCCCACTGCTAACCTGAAACAGTTTTACTCTCATTCAGGCTTTACCTTGACAATTTTCATCACTCCCTTTGGTCATGTTGGAAAGGATTCCATTTATTAACCTTTTCACATTATTTGAATAGGGCCTGTTGTCTGGCTGAGTTACGTGTTTTCTTTTAATGAGGGACTCCTTCAAATTCACTTAATTTTGTCCCCATTCCACCTCATTAGATGATCCTTCCTAATTTTCAGCTTAGTCTTTGATACCAATGTGGTGTTCATTTATTTGCTCAGGACTTTAAAGAGACTTTGGGTTCTTACTGTGTTTTGTTCTGTTTGTTCATGCCACAGAACAGTTTAGAATTCCTGTTTCTTGAAAGCTTTCTCTTTCCTCCAAAAACTTACTGAAAATTTTCATAAGTTTAAGATGCTCCTTTTCAAAATACCTTTATTAGGTTTCTAAAAGCCAGATCTTTGTTCCTCCTCACAGAAGGTGAAGCAGTGGTGTAGTGTAAAACTAAAATAGCAGAACTTGGCTTGTGTTCAACACCGATAGGCATGATCACAGTGCCCTTTGAGTGAGAAAAGGGAAGATACTGGGTCAGAGTATATAAAATTCCTCTGGATCTTGTTGGATGAAAAGGGAGGAGACCAGATCTGTGTAGGTCTGAAGAAACCCACATGTTTTACCCAAAATTTAACTCCTATCTCTATCTACTTTGTCTGTTGCCTCAAGACTGATCAATGGCCATAGTTCAGACACTGCTGTCTCCACCTCTCTTGTGTAAGCGTACATACCAAGCTTTCTTGCATCACTGCCATTCAGCAAATTATAAGCGGAGAGTAATCAAAAATATTTTCTGGTAACAAAGAATCCTTTTGAGAATCAATCCTTACTTTCTTCAATATAAGGCAATCTAAAATTTTCTGCCACTGGTATTGGCATTACCAAGCACTTGTGCCTGAGTTCAGACTGTGATTTGATACTGCAGTACCGAGCTTTTCCCAATAATACCTGGAATTGTCCCCTGATTCTTAAAAGCCGTTGTGGGCATTTATGTGCCTCACCACAGACTTCCTCACATACAAGCACTAGTAACAAAATCTGTAAATCTAGATCTAACCACATCCAGAGACTGCTTTCAGGTGGTGCAGTGACTTAACTCTAGAGATCTTAGACTTTTCCTGTAATAAGCCAACGCTCTCCAAAGTCCTTTGTGTGTAAGACTGTTCCCAGCCTGCAACCACTGATATATTACCTGGTACTAATAGATAGGTAGACCAAGGCCAAAGTACTTCCAAGACACCTTTTTAACATGCAAGGTGCTAAATAATACTCTAGTGACCACTGAAATGCTTCCTCTTCTCCTCCAACTCATTAAATGAGAGACTGAATTTGCAAAACACCTCTTCTGACATTTATTGCACATCCATTACCTATAATGCAATCCAATCAAATTATTAGCTCAAAGCTATCGAGACTCCTAACTGAAATTGCAGCAGTCCAATCTCCCTGTTCCAATGTCGGACAGGTTCCCATTCCCAGTCACTGTCTCCATTTCAGACCAATTAGGTGATTCAGTTTTCGGTCCTTTATTTTTTCCCCTTGTATTATTAGGTTGTCTGATTCAATAAACTGTGCTTGAGCCAGTCTCCCAAGCACTTTCAAGGATCCTGTTCCATATTTATTGGTCAGACTCTCATTATGTTTGTCTAGTTGCCAAAGGTACGACATAAGCCTAATCAGAAACCTATAAACTTTTTCTTCAAACCATTTGCGCTCCATTTTTCTCCTCAGCTGAGTGATGGGTAGACACTGAAATATCACCTCTGAGTCACTGTAGATTTAAAATCAACTTTTCACGTTTTTTTAGTATACTAGCATTTCACTTAATTGCTTTCCTTAAAATATGCATTAGTGTCTGCATTCTTTGCTTCACAAATCAAATATTCCTCTTCATCTACTCTTCAAAATGTTGTAAATTAGCCAAGTCTTCCTTTCTTCATCAAGCGTGGCAGGCACATATCTCTCTTGCTGGGCTGCAGGCAATCAGTTTTCATCTAGATTGCCAATGGGTGCTTCCTCTTTTGGTGCACCACTGCAAGGAATGACTCACCATCTGTGGCAGATTCCACGTTCACTTGGAAAGCCTCTGGCCTCCTATTGTGGATCTTTATCAGCCTGTCCAGGTCTGGTATAACGTGTATGTACTATTCAGAAAAACCCTCCTTCACTCTGCCTGATGGCCAGCTCAGCACATCCCCTGGAAGGTCAGCTGAAGACATCACTCCTTTCCTTTCCATATAGGCATGTGTCAGCTGACATTGATAGGTGGCTACAGACTAGGTATTGAGTGTCTGGATCACTCAGTCTTTTGAAAAGCAGGGTCTGTGGAATAATGAAGTAGCACTACCATTGCAAAGTAACATCTTCTCTACTATTTTGGCAACAATGCTTAATTTGCCCAGAAAAAACAAACAAACAAAAAACCCACAAAAATCCCACAAAAATACTTTTCAGGACAACTTTGCAAAACAATAGCAGATGAAACCCTTGTCCACATTGCTTAAGTTGTTGCTCTGTGAGATAAATTGATTAGGTATTTGAGTTGTAAGCTACAGTGGCCACAGTTGTCTCATTCAAGGGAGATGAAGTATCCTTACAAGTATTTTTCGAAGTGTTTAACTCCAAATCATAGAATCATAGAATCATAGAATCATAGAATGGCATGGGTTGGAAGGGACCTCAAGGATCATAGAGCTTCAACCCCCCTGCCACAGGCAGGGCCACCAAATGCAAAAAATATTCATAGTGCTAGATATTCCCATGCCTCTTCCTCCTAGGAAGACAAGCAATAGTATTGGTTATAAGAGAGCAACTTGGGTGAAAGAGAGGAATTTTCTGCAGTTCATTGGCACATTGTCAGTGTCATAGGAATACATTCAAATATAAATGTGAGAAGCAAATGAGGCATATCTCCTTAAGCTCAGACTGAAAAATAAGCAGGTTCTGCTATCATTTACAAACAAACAAATAAATAAATGTATCAGTTGGAATAGAGAACCTTACGAATTCAGCAGATATATAATCAGTAATAAAATTAGTGAAATATTTATTGAGATCAAATTACTCGAGTTTTCTAAAACCGATTCGATAAGTTGAGTGTCATTGTAGTTCACAAGTTTAGGAACACTTTGCTCCTACCTTGATGCAGAACATCATTGCCCTCTAATTGTTCTCAATTATAAATTCAACTCATGTCATACATCAGGAATCAGTGCGGATAAATTAAAAGATTAATAAGCTTTGGTAGTTAAAGATTACAAATATTTTCTTTACATACTATTATTTTTCAGTTTGATGTAGTCTGATAGCATGTCGTGTAAGGACTTTATGTCCATTATAGCTGAAATGTTTGGCTTGCCCTACCTGTAGCAAAATGCATGATCTCTTGAGAGCTAAATTTAGTAGCTTAAAATGAACTCCCTTCCAACCTTTTTATGTGGCAGCCTGACCATAAGATCAAAACACAAAAATGTAGGCTATGTTTAAATTCTGGATCAGGGTGTTGCAGGCAGATGTTCAAAGCCTTAAGATGACTCAGATTCATTTGTTGCATGGCTTTCTGCCCGGATAACCATACCATAGATCATGCCACGTCTGTATTGCCGCAGTGATGACGTGTAATTTTATCATCGTCTCTCTGCTAATGGCCCAACCTGTGTCTTCTGTAATGACTATGCAACCAAACCACATTGAATGTGAAGGGCCACTTCTGTCTTTCATGTCAGCTGATCCCCGCCCGGTGACATGAAAGATGATCATTACTTTCACCCTTTTCTGCATTCCTTTCAACTTTATCCGGCTCGAGGTGACAGACCCAAAGTGGTTCATGTTGCCATTTGGTGTGGGATGCCCAGCTGGTTCTGCACTGTGTGGCTTTTATTGTCCGTGCACACAACATAGTCATCTATGGCTTTTACAGAGAACATTTCAGTGACCATTTTATTTGAATACGTGTTCCTTGCAGGCTTTGCAGCTAATTTTCAATCGGAAAAGTGGCTGGTGTATTCTAACTCAGTACTTTTTCATTTAGAATCTGATTCAAAACCCCTTTGAGTAAACAGTGAGGCTTGCATGAAGAGGTGTCATGGGTCTTTGAAGTTACTCATTTATCAAGACAGGAATGGCAAGAGAATGGGGACAGAATTTTGTTGTTGTTGTTGTTTGCGTCTTTACATCGGAATATTTAAAAAATTTGGTTCTTTTTTAACCTGATTAACCCACTCAGAATGCAAGCTCTTTAATGGAACAGGGACATCGTTATGGCAAGTTTGTTTCTTTTGTAAAGCAACCATGAAAATGTGAAACCCTGGCACATTTTAACTTCAGTATTCTCTGGCCTCCTTCTTGTTTATAAATTAAATATTTTTACTCTCCTGTTTTGATACTCCTTATTGCCCCTGGTGTGACTGTTCAAAGAACTCTCTGTCTGGGGTGTTGCAGCAGAGCAGATTCAGACAGTTCTGCTCGGAGAAGGAAGTGGAGAGTTTTGGTTCCCATTTTGCACTTCTGGAACAGTTTAGGGAAGGAAGCACCTTTACACCTTTTATTGTTCGTGGTTGCTGACATCATATCCTTCCCTGACCGCTCTGTGCGTGTTTCCTGCCATTCTAATCAAGATTCTTCTGTGCTGCAGAGAAGGGACAGTGGGTGTGCATGTGTGTGTGTGTGTGTGCCTGTGCCTGTGCGTGCATATGTCTGCGTGTGTGAGGGTACGACAGAGAGAACAGGGGCGGCCAAGTGATCCGCTGCGTTTGTCCATTAGCTCTTTTCCCTTCTCAAGGCTCAGATCAATCTTCTGTCAGCTACCGCTGCCTCTGCCAAATCATATAGTGAACAGGAGCCCGCCAAAAATGAAGTTCCTCTTTTTGTAAGCAGTCTGATTATTTATTTTTTTAATTTTTTTTTTTTAATGTTTGGGTTTGCAAAAAAAAAAAAAAAAAAAAGAAAAAAATGCTGAAGGCTGTAGTACCATAGCTTGTAACTATGTGTCTCTTTAAGTGCAGTTTGTTTGCGTGTAACCATGTCATTAACTTGGAAGTTTTCTTTCATGTGGAGAGTTACTTCAACAAAGCTCCTAGAATTATTTTAAAGTTCCTTTTTTAAGATTCTCTTGGATAATTGAAAGCCTGCAGTACTATTTGGGTTTTGTAGCGCCGTCCACTTTTCTAGCTAGTCTTAGGGAAATACAGTGTGTCGGTTAACGGGAACTTTAAATACTTTATACATTACCCTTAATCCTTCAAGAATTGTCAAGAAGTGTTGAGAACGCTGGTGGAGTCCTAAAGCAGCCTTGGGCATCTGTTGGTCTTCAAAGTTCTTTACGTTCTGTTTGACTCAGAAGTCACCGGCCTTTCAAGGTTATAGCCCTTGAATCAGAGCTCTTGGTTAGCTTATCTGGATGCAACTGATTTGGAATCAATCCTGCTATCTGCTTTATATATGTATATGTGTAAATGTGTACACTGATCAGTTGAACTGTGAGCAGACATGTAGTAAAAATGGCACTTGAAGCAGTAAGTGTTGATACCTATATGCGTGTAAAAGAGTAAGATGGGTACAGAGAAGACTGCAGCATACCCAATTTGTCTCTAGTAGCAGTAAAAATAAAAAATTATTGTGAGGGGGGTGGGGAGGAGAAAAAAGGGAATAAATTTGCCAGAAAAAGATGAAAAGCTTTTATTTTAAATTAGACTAGTAGGCAAGAAGCAAACAGGGGAGAGAATTTTTTCGTCAGGGGAAGAAAATTGAAGCAAAATTGTATTTCTTTGCAAATTGTCTGCTTGATACAAATGGCCTAACAGGTTCTCTCTTCTCCTTCAGGTTGTCTCAGTTTGTATGATAATATTTAATAACCAAACCATCCTTGCTCCCCTTGAACTTCCCCCCCCCCCCCCCCCGCACATCCATATTTCCTCTTAAAATAAAACTAGAGTACTTAGTGGATTGCTGCAGGTAATGTAGAACAAAATTCTGCTCATCGAGTGTTGCATGAATTACTCTGGGATAATTCTATGTGGATCATAGGAATTTTGAGCATTCTGACTTTAAACTGTCTATAAAAGCTTTTGTTGTTTGGAGACTGGTCTTAAATGTGGAACTGATAAGTGTGTGGGAGGGACTCGACACACTGCTCCTCCACTTAGATTTTTGTCCTTCCTGGTAGATTTTCTCAGTGATTCAAGTGATTTTTCTGAACTCACTTGGCACCGGCATCTTGATCTACCCCAGCAACTCTCATCCTGTGCTAACCTGTTCACCGCAGCTCAAATCTGTCCACCCTGACCTTCCAGTGAATAAGAGCTTAGGCAGGCGTAGCGCCGTAAGCCGATAGTGCCACCGCCTTCAGCTGAATGAAAGGAGAGGAAATTGTTCCATATGCATTTGCTGTGGATTAGCGTATTGGTTTACTGTTACAGAGAAAGCCTGTTAGGCTCCTTTGGCTCCTGCATGTGCATGGGAAACACCATTCTAACTTGCTCTTTGTACTGGAGGTAAGACTATAGGAAAAACAGGAAAGAAACCCAGTCCGAGGAAATTTAAAACGGTTTCTAAAAATAGACTGGGTTTGTTTGTCAACACTGAATATCAGATAAGACTGTCTCCTAGCTTTGTTTGGGAAAGAGAAAAAAAAAAAGTTTTATAAATACATTTTTAATCAACTTATTTCAAAGTTTCGGACTTCTGGGTTTGTTTTTTCTTTGTTGTTGTAAATACGATCAAGCACCTTTGTGCCTTTTTAAGAAGTTGAACTGTTTTCAAACAAGTAGAAAGCAGCAGCAAAAAAACAAAAAAAGAAAAAAAAAATTCGCAGCCTTACACTTTATTATCTTTGCAATGTGAATTTTTCCATGTTCTGCACTGTGATAATGATTTAGGCATATCTAAAGATGCCTAGCAAGTAATATTAAAAGGTATTTTATAGGTAGTAAGTATTATACTTGAAGTAGTAAGTATTATACTTTAAAAATTCTTTTGCCCAGCAGATTACTTATATTTTATAGGTAGTAAGTATTACTATCTAAAGTAGTAAATATTATACTTGAAAACTTATTTTGCCCAGCAGATTAGTTATATCAGAGGGGCTAGTTAGAAAACTCAGACCGAATGCTTAGTTGTTACCTTTTTTTTTTTTTCCTTCCTAGAGCAATAAAACACTTGAGCAGCTTAAAGTTTAATGTATGCAAAGAAAATCAAGAGAGAATTGAAGATCAGAAGAGTGAGGTCTAGCTTTTCTACCTCAGTAGCTTTGAATCGGAGCCAAATAATGGATTAAATGGCCAGGACATCGGCTTAGTGTTACGTAACATATTGTGAGAATTTATCAGGTTGGCTGTGAAACTACGAGCTTAAAATAAATAAGGAAACATCAGCCTCTGTTTTAAAAATACAAAATTTCTATTTCCAAGGCAATATTTTTAATGAACTATGGACCTAATGTGAAAACTGTAAAAAAAAAACCAACACTTTAAATGAACCCTGTTCAGATTTATTTTTTTCTCTTCTGTATTCTGGATTCTCCATGCTGTTCTGGTCGGAATATCTAAATGTAAAAATACAGTAAATGAAGGTTAAGAAGGGGAAAAAATTGCATCATTTAGTACTACACTGAACATCATTTGCATGCCTTCTTATATTTCTATAAAGTCTTCTATATACCTTCTATATGACAGAAGTTAAGGTCCTGATTTATGACATTTTGTGAAACACAGAGTGTGCACTGCGTTGTGTTATTCTTTTTTATATATTGCATCTAGTTATCCTTAGTTTTGCAACTGAACCAGTATCGTGAAGTTCAGGGAGCTAGCATCAGTGCATTACTGAACCTGTGAAACCATTTTTCAAAATGTTCCTATTGTCCTGTGCTATACAGTTTGTCTCTTGGTGCAAGAATTTTTGTAGGAGAATATATACATGTTTTCTAGTTATAAATTATCTGTCCGAGCGTCTTAGAATTTACAGTGAAATGGAGTGAGGGAAAACACACCACGGTTCTCTTCAAGTATCTTGAGTAATACTTGCACTAATCTATATTCTTTAAAGAAGAAGGTTAAAAATTTTGGATTTAAAGTACCTGACATCTCTCATATATCAAGTAACACTTTAATAAAGGTCCATCCTATTTGCATAATGAGGGACATTATCACCTCTGCTGTCAAAACACAAGATTGTTTTCCCTTCAGAAATGAATTAGCTGGCCTACTTAGCATACATAGGTACAGAAAGGTTCATTAACTCTCTGATTTAGGTAATTTTTCATATTAGAGCAGTGAGTGATATTTAAAACTAGAGACACCTAATTCTGTTAAAGTTTTGGCAATGTGTATTTCAGTCTTTTTCTTCATTTCTTGGTATATTGGTGTGTTTGTTCATAAAAAAAAAAAAGGAGCAGCCTTTAAGTTAAGTTACTATTTTTCTGTGCATTGCTTACTTTATAAGTGCAGTAAATTTTTATTGTCATTTACTTGTACACTAAATTGCAAATGAGGATGCTTGGCAAGCTCTGTATAATAACTCTAATCTAATTATCAATTTTGTAATAACACTTGATTTCCTTTCTGTGTTCAGCAGGAACGGATGCAGGGGACTGTGAACTGAGTAGTGCAAGTGTTGAAGAAGGAGGTTTGTTTTGAGGAAACGGGAAAGAGGAAGAAAAGAGAAGGGAAAAATACATAATTTTAAGGAAGAAGGAGAGAAAAAAAAACGGGGACTATGGGGAGAAAAAAGATTCAGATTACAAGGATTATGGATGAACGTAACAGACAGGTGAGTAGCAAAAATACCATATTTAACATCATATTATATTTCTAAGGTGGCTTACTGTCATCGGTGTTTTAAAAGTTGATAACTTTGTGTCCACATAGATATACCTACATATATGTATACATATGCACAACATGTGGAAGACTGTCAAAGAAAAATGTAGCTTTGGAAACATCCACAAACCTCATAGACAGTTTTTTCAAGTTTAGTAACACATGTAGTTTGGAATTGATTACCCAAAGCCTTGGTTCTGCAAAGATTGATGTGTACGCTCTACGCTGGGCTCCCTCTCCCTACCTTTGACTTCAACATGTAATATGCATGGTTAAACACACCTGAAGTTGTCACAGGAAGCAGGCTTACAGCCTTGTATCTCGTGAACTATTATGATAGGAGTTTATTTGCAGGAGGAGTTACATTTCAATGCATAGGTGCTAATGATTTGTGTTTCTCCATGTTTGCAGTGGGTTTATTTTTTATGTCCTGCGTATAAAAATGACACTACTTCATTACAAAAATCTCATATTTTCTCTAGGAAAAGAATTTGAGTAGCCTAGCACATTCTAAAACACACATACGATGATACTGGCGTGTTACAGTTAGGAAACAAAATGCTGTTACTGATGCTATGCCTAAATAGGTCCAGCAGGACTGATTAATTAATTACCCCTGCTTCAGATAAAATGGCTGAGTAATTGTCACATATTATCAACACTATCTCTGCTAGTTAAAATATGGTCATAAATTAGAGAAACTTCTTTTCTGTTTTCAGAATAATTAAATTAAACAATTGGCATCTTAAAATAAAATCAGTGAAAACCTGCTGCTGTTTACATTTGATGTAAACGGGTGGATGTTTTGTTGAAACTGGGGATTCACACGTGTGAGAAACTCTCCATAAAATTATTTGAAACTGTGATTAGTGATCTTCATACATGTGGCTGTGATTTAGGAGTAATCTTGCAATATGAGCTAGGCAGCCTGCTTTGGCAGGGTGGTTGGACCCGATGATCTCTTGAGGTCCCTTCCGACCCCTACAACTCTGTGATTCTGTCATCGTCAGTGGCTGTTTTTTTAAGAGCTTGATACCGAGTTCCTATTAATACATTAGTTCTGTTCATTTGATCTACAGGTTTCTACATCTATTCAGTTTTGGTTTTAAGAAATTATGTTGTTAGCCTTCTAGGATTCCATGAAGCCATCAAAACCTCAGCCTAGGCATACCAACAAATTATAATCGTTAATTATGGTTTCCAAGAATTTTTGCATTTTCTAGTTTTAGTAGTCATTTGCGTTCCCCGGGGCAGAAAACGATGTAGAAAAGCAAAATTATATTTTTTGTGGATGCATCTTGTCTTTTCCCTAAAGGTTGCCTTTTGCTGTTGGCCAAGTCAAAAAGAAATAATTCTATCAATATAACAGCACCACCGTATTTATTTTAATTTGTTTATAGTTTGGATTTGAAATTGGATTTTAAATATTGAACTGAATTTATCACTAAACACTAAGAGACTAGCTGCTTGTTGTTTTCCCGTACCACTGTGGTTTCTTTTTGAAGTGGACCTGAATTATTTTTAAATGATGCTACAGAATTTTGCTATTAGTAACATTAGTTCATACAATAGCTTTACTGTTAACTTGCTTACTCAAATACAGGATTTGCAGAGAACTTAATCCCAAGTCTTGCCAAAGAGGTATCTTACAAAAGGCTAAATTTACTTTAAGAAATTAAGACAACTAGTCTTTCAAGTCATTCACAGTAGAGTTTCACAACTTCTAACACCAGCTTCCAGAGTTAATAATTATGAGTAAAACTGTAACACTAGAATGCTAACAACTGCAGTGTTACTGCTTGGAAGTGTTTATCTTGCTAGCATTTGATAATATCTGTCATGCTGGTTAGTCACTGTGAGGCTGAAGGTATAGATTATCATTACTTTACTCTCCAGTAATTGGCTCGATTCTGCTTCTCATTCCTACTAATATACTGAAAAATAATTTAGAAAGTCTTTTTACTGGTTTTTATCCTCTTTGCCTTTTGTGCCCTGAATTAAATCTCAGCGAAGCAAATGAATAGATTTCCATTGATTCATTTGGACTGTGGGATCGGGGCTTTCAGTTGTAGCGATATATATGTGATTAAATACAACTGGATTTCCACTAATAGCCAATTGATCTTTTACCAACCATATGAGAAGTACTCTTCCATGAGCCTTACTGTTTCATAAGATGTAATGTATTCCATGAGCTGTTGCTGCTTCAGTGAAGCTGCATCACTATGTTTATTTTCTAACCTACACACTTCCAGTAACCTTAAAATAGCAACTGCTTTATATTCTTTCTTTTTCTTTCTTTCTTTTTTTTTTTTTTAACTTGATGACAAATATATTTGGATTCACAGAAAAGCTTAAAAAGCTGCACCAGAAAAACAAACAAACAAACATTAAAAAAAAGGTTAAAAGTTTTTGATTAGTAACATTAAGATACCAGCTGATGAACGGTTCCACGAAGCAACTTATTTGTAGTACCATTTACAATGATATGGATAGAGGCTGTTTTCTTTCTCCCTACCTCACTGAAAGATGTTTGCAAGAAGAGCAGCGAGTCTCTTGACTTCAAACTGCTTTCCTGTTGCTTACAGCCAAACTCAATGTGGTTTCACAACACAAGGCATGTTAGGTGGGAATATGGTATACATGGATAGTGCATCCTCACCTGTTGTGAGCGCATGAATTCTCTGCAGGGCAGCACATGAAGGGTAAAATAGGTGGAACACATATGGAATGTGGGGATGTAGCAACTGTTTGATTCTTCTGCCCTTCCCCAACACAATGGTGAATCCCTTTCCTTTAAGTTGTTAAGGCTTTAAGTTGTTATAAGGCCTGTGGAAGGCAGTTTCTGTCCTTGCTTTTCCACTCATTTGCCCATCGTCATGACCAGCTCTTTACGTTCACCATTGAATTGAGTTCTTGTTTTGTTATCGGTATTAACAGCAGTTTTCTTCCATGCTGCTCTCTGCTGTGACAGCACACGCCGGTGCTGTTCAAAGTGCCTGAATGAGTAGATTGCAAAGGACAGAAATAGTGCTGACCTCCCTCCAAGAGGACTTCCGAACAAGTCTAGTTGGTGGGATTTGTGTACTTTAGTGACTACATTGGTAATACAGTTGAAATGATAATACAGTTCAACTGGTAATACAGTTGAAACTGTCCAGAGCCAGATGTCTGCCTTGCAATGCCATAGAAATGTGCAATATAGGGATATGATCTGCACTTTTGGGATCAGTTAAACTACTGCAACCTGGACATTAGAGTCCTTCTACTCTGGGCTGCGTAAGAGTTCTGTCATTGGCTTAAGTGAGTGAAGAATTCAGGCTTAAAACTAGGAGGAGCCATTAATTTGATGTTGTTTCATGCGTTCTGCCATTGGCTGTATTTTCCTGGCCCTCATAATTACCGTGTGGTGACAAAGGTGGCAAGGATGCTTGAATATTCTGTGAGTGATCATAAATTCTCTTAGGTTGTGAAAGTTTCAGAAAAGCCCATATGAAAAATTTCCTTTCACTTTGCTTTTAGCCACAGGGAGAAGGAGTGTGAGTAACTGCATAGTTTAGTTACCATCATGATATTAAATGAAAATAAAAACTCTCAAGAGCATCCTGTTATAAGCAGCCCATATGACCAGAGACTTTATTATTGCACTGGATAACGTAGTGTCCATAAGTGTGGAATGAATAGTTAGTGATGCTTCGACTCGTCAGGTCATGGCAGCCTTGTCAACAGCTCATTCCAGTAGACTGCATCCATGATATTGCTTGCACCAACAACAGAACCGATTGCCAAAAGTATTACCACTGGATATCTGATGTTGGCTCCTGCAAGTTCTTTGTGCTGGTCAGACTGGAGAAGGCTGTTCTGAAGTATTCTGGGTTGCTCAAAAGAAGAAGAAAAAAAGAAAAGAAAAAGAGGAAGGGCATTTACAGAATCATGGGTCAACTCTATTTTCATGTGTTTTCTCAATTGAAAGAAACAATTCATTTAGCTCTGTTATGGTCAACATGTGAAGGGAAAATTGCACTCATCCTCCTCAGAAAAGTCCTTTTGTATTTTTTTATTTGTTTTTCATGAGTTTGAAATATTTTGTTAGTTTTAATGAGGGCCTATTGTGGTCTGCTGCAAACTGGAATCATCTGAAAATCTTTTTGCAACAGTTCAATCAGGGCTGCCCAAGCCTAAAATAAATAGGTGCAGTGACGCAAATGATATTGTATTACCGTTATACAAGTTCACTTACAAAATAACTCATTAAATCCATGGTCTGCAAGCTAAATCCAGAGTTACACTGACCCTGGGATGAAGGTATATTGGGCCAAAGACATCCTGGTATCAGGTCTGGAACACCCTTTTCCTTTTAGCCCACTGATTTTTTCCCAGTTAATATTTAAAAATAGTGGATCGCCATAAAAGACGTGGTATTTCTTACTCCTCTGGCCATCTTTGCTCATTATTTCTGCTTTTTTTTTCTGCCTGCTTGTGAAGCATGCTGTTGTCAGACCCACACTTAGAACCACCACGTTGATCTTAGCTAATGATTCTCTATGCTGTTTAAAACATTTCCTTCAATTTGTAGCCAGCTGCTGGGAGCTCAAGTGTTATTAAATACCATAGGAAGTGTACACTTCAGTACTAAGGTGCTTAAATAGTAAGACACCCTTTTTAAAGTGTCATGTCCCTGTAACTCTGGGGGTAGGGGGGGGAGGTACGACAGTACCACTCGCTGTTTGACTTTTTCATGGGTAGACTTTTGTATCATTCTTTGATTCCAGCAAATCTGTAAAGCTATAAACCACGACTTACTGCAGTTATCAGCTCAATAGAGAACAAATTAAAGCAGATAAGTAAAGTGAGGTTATGGGGCAGGGGAAGAATATCCTGGAGGGAAATGACCGTTTGCAGGAAGACCTAGATTTGTTCCACTGACTTCGATACCTAATGCTGTTAGTTTCAAAACTAATTTCATCCTCGTGTGTCTATTTTTATCTGTGTTTCAGCTCTATTTAAAAGGAAAGGGTAGAAGAGTTTCGTCTGAATCAGAAACTCCCCTGTAGAAAGAGAGAAAAGCTTTGCATACTAGGGCTAACATAAGTTAGACAGAAAACTTTTTTCCACTGATTTCCTGGTATTTGCAGCCTTCCCTCATGGGGTGCCTTCATTTTATCCAAGATCTAAGATTCTGAGATACTTTTTTTCTTCTTTTTCTTCCCTCAGGGAAATGTTTTCCTGCAAAAACATAACTGCTTAACTATGCAACTAGACATCGTCCTGTTCAATGAACCTTTGTCTTAAACATCACATGCTTTTTATCTTCTACATAATTCCATTCCTTCCCTTGCTTACATTAAGTTGCATACAATATGATATATAGTTAGAAGATAGCATTACAGTTAGCCCTTGGTCCTGGGTTGGTTTTTTTTCAGAGGTAAAGTGAGGTTTCTGTAAGCAAAGAGCACACACCCCGAGTTTTCCTGGCTTCTAAATTGTAGTGATCTGTGCAAGTCTGGCAGCACCCTTCACGTTCTGCCAGACTACTTGAGGAGCAAAGACTTAAAAGAGAGCTGCTGAACTGAACCGTGAATTTCTGGGACGTGTTATATTTAAGGTTAAGTGTGCTTGTGTTACAAATGTATGTTCTGAGCATAATTTAGAGTGAATTAGCATAAGGTAAATATTTAGGTCAAATTACTTTTAATTTGAAGTGTGAGCAAGATGCCTAAATAAAGAGAGTGCAGTGGTGAATGAGGCATCTGCCAACGCAGCAGAGCTGGAAACCAGCACGGACACAGGCACGGCCTTGCTGTCTTGCAAGGAATGGTTTGGAAGGCCCTGGGGGAGAAAGAGCTGGAGGTGGGAAGCAGAACTGAAGCCATTGTGGAGAGGAAGAAGTTACACTCTTCCTGTTATGACAGGAAATGCAGACAAATGTGCTTCCTGACCATTTGCTCAGCAGGGAATGAAATATTCTTTGACCTTTACCTTATGAACATTTTAGCAGCACAGAACTAGTAAACATGTTTTTTACCCTAAACATCTATTTGTACCTGCCAGGGTTGGTGATAGCATACTGAAAAAAAAAAAAAAAATCCTTCTTGTATATTGTATCAGCTACTCTGTTTTTCATAGAGATTATGGGTTTTTTGCTTAAAATACGTGCACAACTGTGCATCTGTGTTATAATGGAATTAATGTTATCTCTCCAATGCAACAGAAGGAAGCAAAGTGTCAGAGATTACCTTTATTACTCTTCCTTCCTTGCTTTTTAGACTTTAATTTCCAAGTTAAAGAGGGAGGCATATTGATACTGCCTAACCTACTAATTTCTGAGTTGCTATATCATCTGTTAATTAACACATCTTCCAATTATCCCTCCTCTCTTAACTTACAAAGAAAAAAAAGATTCGGATGAGATATCCACCACCACATGTTGGATTTGGGCAGACTGAATAGTATCACTATTCCAAGTATTTGATCTGTTATTCATGTACTAATACACTAAAAATGGGGTGTAACACACAAGTACAAAACCTTCCTTTTTATACGGATTCATCATGAACATTTTATTTGTTATAGCTATAATTTTAGGGCATCCTGCCTAGAACTCCTCTTTATCTGGACTATTCAGCAAGAAGTAGCTCAATATGCTTGAGGCTCTCTCGGACAATAGCTCTTTTACTCACATAAATCACTGCTGTCTCATCCCTGTAAGTTACGCTGGAGGGTTATAAGGACGTGGAAGCAGGCTGCTGAAGGTCCTTCGCTGCTCTTTAAAGGGTCTTTCATTTCATACGGCATGCCCAGCTAAACGCATAAAGGAAGGTTTCTCTAGGGCGAATCCTGCACTGGTGCTGCTTCCCAGTCCCACGAAGTGTTACAGCGAACGTTGTTGCAGCCAGGCCTCTCTGTATGTCAAACAGATCTAAACAAAAATCAAACAGGAGAAAGAGGAAGAGAGAATATGGCAAGAGCTTGTTGCCTCTCGGGTTGTTATTTGGAGTTTTGACATACAACGGGATTAGCGACATTTTAGTCAAGAGTCCCTTGGTTTACACATGGCCAACTTGGTGTTTGAAGTTGGGTGACTTGCTGGTGGAGTACCTCCAATTTGTCACATGCATTGCATCCACCATCCTTTCCCTAATCCTGGAAATTTAGACATTCCTGATGAAGTAAGAACAAAGAGAACAATATTTCTTCTTGACCAGGCAGTGCATACACCAGGATACCTCTGTGTATCGGGGCTCCCTGATTTTCACTAGGCATGTTTAATGGCAGGAAATGCATATGGGAAGGAGTATGTGCAAATTCCCTGTTTCCCTCATTTTCCTATGTCAGCAGCTATATATCTTTATAATCAGGATAGGAAGGGGCAATGGGAACACTGATACTTTGCCACTGGCTGGGCTGCATCGCGGGAAGGATCACAGGACTGCTAGTTTCAAACCATAAAATGTTAGCACATATGCTGTGGCAGTGAGTGATAAATACAGACTGCTGCTATGCCTCAGCCTCTCATAGTGCATGAGGTTTTGGAAAAAGTCCTAGAAGGACCCAATAAAGCTAAAGGGACCTGATAAAACAATAACCCAAACCAAATGACATCAAGAAATACAGAAAAACAAGGATTACACTGCAACAAAATAACTTTCATGTCCCTAAGGCTGTGTTCATTAAATGGGAGTGTATATGGCTTCTTCCACTCCTCTGCTGATGTGTTAACATCTACAAGAAGCTTATAACTGCTGTCACAAAAGTAGCTAAATGAAGGCTATTACCACTGGCCAATAATACCATTTGCACACACACGACACACGCATTTAAATTGCAGCGTGTGAAAGAATTTATACTCACAACCAAGTCAGATAACCTTTTGGGTGATTAAACAAGGAAATCCTCCCTGGGCCAAATTACCCTCTGAATGGACCGTATCACGGTGTGTGATATGCATACTTGAATTCAAGAAGTCTACTGCCCCTCTTACAGTCATTGCGATGACTAGTTCATGAGCGACTTCAGAAGACTGTTGCATCTTTATACATGAAGTGCTAGTTGAGACCTGTTTCCATGGTATTGTAGAAGAGCCAGAGCCAAAGGAGGAGAACATCCTTTTAACTATCCTCTTATATCAATGCCTTTATTTTAGCACATGCAGTGGATTTCACCTTTAGTCAGAATTTCATCCAAAAATGCATAAAATAGCTCACCTTGGAAGTTGTGAGGTTCAGACTTCACTGATGTATTGGGTTCAGGTTGTTTGGGGCTTTTTTTAGTTTTCCCAATACTTAAAAGCAGCACCTGGCTTCCTTATAGCCCATACAGTCATCAGCATTTATGCTTCTTCATACACAAAACCACTGCAAGCTTTAGTAGTGTACCATCTCAGTACAGCCATTCCTGTTACAAGGGCAGTTTGACTCTTAAATTTTTAAAAATAACCCTTAAATAAGTAAAATAACCACAGTGCTAAGACAAATAGTAATAGACTAGTAGATATTCATTTAATATGAAGGGATGGAATTGGGTTGGTTTATGTTTCAGAGGTAAACGTGTTACTCTCCACACACCGCTCTTTTTGCAATGCATATAAAAATATGCATAAAAGCACCTCATGACAGTATTGAGAAGCTGTCGGTGTTTCAAACCTCATGTTTTATATACACATGTTTAAAAAGGCTTTAAAGACAGTTGAATGCTGGCCTCTTATCTGTTCCACTTCCTCCCTCCACTCCACTTTCATTCTGCCCAATTCTCACACTGTCACTATAAAATACTGCATCCCGAAAAGAGAAGGACTTCCTAAATTGCCCACAGTTCTCCTTAAAAGGAGAAAAAATGTTAACTGAAAAACACCTTCAAATTAATGGTGGTTTAGACATCAGGGATAATTCATCTTATGTTGACTAATATTGTCAGGAAAGAAAGTGTAGTGATTTTTGCTGCTGTAAAAAAAAAAAAAAATTTAAAAAGATACTGAAATGCAAACACTTTCTTAGATGTTATTTTTTAAATATGTTGGAGGGTTGTCCCACTGTATGTGTTGTTTTCTTTCAGTCTGTCTACTGTTCTTTACATCAGATGACAAACATTCCATTGTCCATTGGGATACGTTGCTGTCATGACCAAGAACTTTGAATGCAGTATGCGACAGGGAGATTGTGTGACTGCCCAGGTTCTTTGGTGCTGTAGGTTCAGCTATGGAAAACCTTGTGTTCATATGGGCTCTGTGTGTGTGTGTGTGTGATGCTCGTTTTCAGCACTGAGCCACTTTTTCTATACCCAAAGCATCATAGGTGTAGGTCACACACTGCTTTCTAATTAGACAAGAGTGACCAAAAGTTTTAAATAACTTATGGTAATTTTTACCCTCAGCAAAATACCTATGATACTAGAATGCGATCCATTATCTTCCACAATATTCATTAGATACTTTTAATTTGGTTAACACAACAAATAGTGAAAAACCCAAAAAGAAGTTACATAATAAAGATGCTGTCTACTTAGAGCGCTCACAAAAATATTTTCGCCTATGGAAAAGAAGTATATTCATCTTCCTCATGTAGCCATGCAGAACAAGCCATGAAAAAAAGATTTTTAAAGCTTTAAAAGGCTTGAAGACCAATCTTATTCTTTCCTGAAGTTACTGGCCTTTCACCATACATTTGAAAACACAAGTTCATGTCTACTATAAACTGTTGTAAAAGCATAATAAATGTACATATATATATATATATGTTATATATGTAAGGATAACTGCAATGAATGGCATATTTAGAAATAAAAGTAATATTGCAAATCACTGTAGAAACAGCAGTAGATAGACTTTTTTAATGCATTTATCAGCAGTGACACCATTATCTGATAGAGGAAGAAAACATTAGAAAGATCAAGGGGTTAAATCAAATTCAGAGCACCTACAGTTCTATTTTATAGGGAAAAAAACCCAAACAAACAAACAAATAGCCAAACCAAAAGCTAGCTGATTTGTTCTTTTTTTTTTCACTTTCCACAAAAAGGAACTCTAACCAGTATCATTCTGGTGATAAGTATTACGAAATAAGTATGTGCTGTGCAGCACAGCTGTGTGGTTATTCTAAATGTTCAGGAGCACCTAACAGTAAACACAAACAGTGGCTTTAAAGATATTTCTGTGCTGGAGCGAACTTTGATGGTAAGAAGCTGTAACATGCTGAATTCTGAGGTTTCTGTTGCACAGAAACCATACTGTACAGACACACTCCACCTACAGCACTGTGGTCAAAACGTTGATTGAAAGGCATTTTAGATGCATACAAATATGTTGAGTTGGTACATTTCATTTTCTGTATGTTTGGCTTTTTTTCTAAAACGTGCTTTTATATATATATATATACATATATATATGTATGTATATACATTTCAACAAATGTAATCTTCTGTAATCAGAGAAGACATTAAGTGAATATTTGAAAGTCTAGCGGTTTCTTTCAGAATCTGAATGAAGTTTTGTTATCCATCTTGTTATTCATTCAAAAGCCATCGAGACAGACAAATTTAGAAGGACCTTACCATCAATTATGTCTACTTGAGACCAGTGCCATGGAAAGTGTGTTTTAAACATGCAGTAATAGTTTTATTTAATGGAAATCCTTTTTTTCTTAGCGGTGTGTCGACAAGAGGCTAAAGAGATTGAAATGACAATAAGAGGAATAACGTTCAGTATACATTTGGGAGAATGTTCATAGTATTGGCACAGAGCCTCATCGTTCTGAGACAGACTAGCAAACAGGGATTAGCAATACTTAAAGGTCACGTTTTCCATGGCCTGACACGCTGGGATTTTAAGGTAGTTTGGGGTCGCGGTTAGCATTAGCTTGCATTAGGAGCGTGACAAGATAAAACAGCAGCCATATGAACCACATACAGATGAATCTTCTTGCCTCAGCATTAGAGTGCAGAGGTGCGACTGCTTACGGGTAGCAACAAGTGCAGGAACAGGCCTGCCTGCCCTTGACACGTCAAATACCTTGACTGCGTGTTAAATTTGATTCATAACAGGCTTAAGCCCTATTTTCATCTGTAAAATTCTTGAGACTGAACGTTATTGGAGGAAAATAAAAATGGGTGTAAAAAATCCACAGTCATCGCATACACTTAACGGAGGTTGCATATATGAGGAAATAGAAGAAGGAGAAAAATTCAACCATGCGATTAGCTTAAACAGTTTCTTATTCTGAGTCACATTTCTTACTGGAACTCATAAGCTAGTGCAGAAAAGAAGAGAGAGGGGAAAAAAATTACTTGATGTGCAGGTCTTTTGTTGTCAAATTACGTGGAAATTTCTGGTTTTGTACAGAGTAGCGAAGTTTTTTCATAGCGCCTGAGTTTTGCCTGATGTCAGGGCATTAGCTGGCCTACTGACAGCTTGTAAGCACATCCCTAGTTTTTCCTATATATAATATGACCCAAAAGTCCTTTCTACTAAAAAAATGCCAGTTCAAATTTCTAAGCATCTAACTTGAAATGAAATAAAGTATGCTACATCTGTGTTCAGAAAAGGCCTTTTTCTCAAAGGTGGAATTAGTTGCCTGCCAAATGTTGTTTGGCTTTCATTCATGCTTTGTATTTTTCATTTCTCACACAAGCATTTGAATTTTTAACACTACCTATTTCTTCAAAACTTTTGTGAGTGCATTTATAGAACCGATGTGTTTATTTCATGTGACTCAAGTTCTGCATGAAATAATCTCTTCCACGAAAAATCTAACAGGACTTGGGAAGGGGAAGGGGGGAGTGGAATCGAATTCAATCACTATCAAAAAATAAGAATTAACTCCATGTGTTCAGCCTATTTACAGCTGCGGGTCTGAGGTGCAGCTTTAAAATACTGATGGGAAATGTATGTGCAATATATAAAGAGTTTGCAAGTTAAGAGAGAAAGAAGCGGTATCAACAGTTCATCATACTACTTAATGAAAATGTTCCGTGCTCTTTACCTGTACTTCGTGTCAGAATTAAGCATATTTACTTAACTTGCATAGCACACATACACACACGCTCTATTTTAGAACGGCATTTATATCTGTGCATTTGCCTTTTGTTCAATTCAAAGACCACAGCAGTCACATATTCTATTTCCAAAAAAAGAAGGGCTACAAAGACCATCTTGGGGATTTTTGACGGACCTTTTTTTTTTTTTTCTTCTTCTTCTTTCTTTCTTTCTTTCCAGGTGACATTTACGAAGAGGAAATTTGGGTTAATGAAGAAGGCTTACGAGCTGAGTGTCCTGTGCGACTGCGAGATTGCTCTGATCATCTTCAACAGCACCAACAAACTGTTCCAGTATGCCAGCACTGATATGGACAAGGTGCTGCTGAAATATACCGAGTACAATGAGCCGCATGAGAGTCGAACGAATTCGGATATAGTTGAGGTAAGGTTTTGTGTCCTGTGAGGATGCTTTTCTTTGCTTAGCTCTGAGATGGGGGCACGCAAAATGAGAGAGATTGGCCTGACACCTTTCTCAAAGGTCATGGAGCGTGCCCCGTAGGTGGCACAGCAGCAGGAGAGCGGAATAGGGGCAGAGTATTGGATTGGGGGTTGGAGGTCGTGCAGCAGAGACCGGAAGGAATCCCATCTTTTGTGAGCTTTTCCAACTTTTATCCCACCAAGCCTCTCATGCTCAGCAGAAATTCCAGCGATAGGATCCCTGGCTCCCTGTTGTCCAGCTTTCTGTGCTGCTTTGTCCCATCAGTCCCCCTCCATGCCGCGACAAGTACCTTCGGGCTAAATATCCCCCTTGTCCCTAAGTCTCTCCCGGTGACACGCTCTCCAAGAAACATTGTGTGCCTTGTCTCCTGGCTGCAAAAGTTGCAGTGTCCTCTGTCCAGGAGGAACTAAAAAACACAATGTAAAGTTGTGGGAGAAAAAGATTTAAGAGTCACTGCTTTGAGGCATTTGAGCGACTTCTTTAGCTTTTTGATTATTTGCAGAGGAAGGAGGTTTCATAAAATGCAAGAAAAGTTTACTTGTGAGGTGCACATTCACAGATGTTTGCAGCTACTCCCCACAGAATGCTGGCCACCATAATATAGTAGCAACAGTATCAAAGAAATGGTATCAGAATGCTAGAGACACCTCATAATTATCTTTTTTAATATATATGTGTCAGGTTTTACTTAATATTTATGAAAAAGAATAATTAAAACTTAAGATTTTCAATTTTAAGCTCCTAATATTTGCAGAAAAGTCAGCTTACTTTATAATTACATTAGGATTCAACCCATGCAAAATAAATTAGGCTTTCAATTATTTTGTTGCAATAGCAAAACACTTTGAGTGATATAAAAAAAATTGCTTGTGTGACTTGGGCAATTCCTATTTTCAAAGCACCTAGGTTAGTGGGCATCTACTGGTATAATGTCAAAAAAGCAGATCTCTTTAAAGGCGTTAGTTTCATATTTTTGAATTAACTGGCTGTTGTTTAAAAATGGGGCTTTGGTGCATTTGGCAACAAAAAATACATGACTTTGGGTTTAGTCATGTATTTGAGACTAGAAATGGAGGAAAATAAGTGTGTGAATTACATATAAACTCTTTTTTGATGGAGAGAAAAATACTGTGTAGTAGGCATCGTTACACGTGTCACACAACATCGCAGTCACACTGCCATAGATTGGTGAACGCTGCAACCCAGGAATATACTTTGCATTCCCATCTGTCCTTATGTCAGCATACAGGATGATGCTGGTTTGCTTCCTTTGTGATCTCCTAGCAGATTTGCTGCCCTGTTAGGAGAGGATGAGATTCTGACAGCAGAAAAACTTGTAAGCTAAGTCTTAGAGGAATGTACATAATGTCTTCCCTCACCTCTTTTCCCCTCTTATTTCACATCTCCTGTGTCGATATGAAGCCTTTCCTGTCACCTAGTTCTGGTAAGCCCATGTCCTGTCCAGCAGAATTCAGATTCTGTCCCTGAAATAATGCCCTGTCCTCTTTCAGTGGCAAAAAGCCAGAATCTTCTTAGCAGGAAAAGTTTCCTGTCATATCTCTACTTCTTCCTGCAGGTTTTCTTGAGGGAATAGGTGAGTAAGCCAGTAGCTAGGGATTTATTGCTTGCTTCACAATGAATGAATGCTTTTGATCATGACGACTGTGTTTATTCAGGAAACTTGAGTGAAAATGTGAAATTTAAAATAATGTCAATTTTTCTGTAACTTTGGGAGTTTCAGAAGGCCCACACCAGAAAAACCTCTTTCCTCTAAAAACAGCGAGGGCGTTTGGATATGCCCATAGGCGATTCTGTATGTAGACATGCAACGTTCCACCTACACCAAAAATGTCATGGGTACCCTTTTCCTATCCTCTTAAAGGAGCCAATACAAAGTAGGTAATTGAAATAAGCACTGTGTAAATTGAGTGGTCTAACAATAGGAAGGAAAGGCCAAATGAAGTGTGTGCTCATAGTTTTTTACCTGTGTTCTGTCAGCTCTGAATGCAGTTGAGCATTTAAACTATTTGCATTTAAACTCCTCAGTAGTTCTGCCAGACCGCCCCAACGCCAGCACTGTTCCAGTATCAAAGGAGTACTCATGCAGGCAGGCTGTAGGTTCTGAACAAGGGTTTCATATTACCATGCCTTTGCTTGATAATTAACATCACAGTTACGAGTATGGTAGGGGAACAGAGCCCTTGAAAGTACGCAGCCTGAGAAATGGCTTGACTCGCATAGTTTAGGCATATTTTTAGGTACAGGATATAAATCTGCCACACATTTAAATATTTAAATTGATCATTTAAACTGGCTACATTACACATATTTTCCTTGTACGGAGTCCATTTTTTTTTTCTCTTTCAGACAGCTAGATTTCACACTTACAGGTTTTTAATCTTGTTCTTCCAGAGCAATCAACAGCAGCTGAGAATCAGACAGTATTATTAAATCTGATCATTTTCAACTAAATGACTGTTCAATAACTATATTTCATCAGAAGAAAAGGGCATCACTGTGCTCACAGATTTCTGCACAGTATTACAGAAAGAAAACTTTTTTAGGTAGACTTATGAAAATTTGAAATATAACTGTCAACCGTATAAAAGTCTTTAAATTAGAATCCAATTTCTGTTCACATTCAGCATAATATTAACTCCTTAGTTACTTTGTGTCTTTGGCAGAACTGTGCTATCAGCCATTAGGATGTGGCATAGCTTCTTTGAACAATCTGTATTCAAAGAAAATCAAAGATCGGGTCTCTAATATGTAGTTAATTACTTTTAAGTTGAACCACTGCTATTCAATTGGAAAAATTACATTAATTTTCATGTAGGCCTGGCTAAAGCTGTTAATTTTATGAGATGGTTTACAGTTTAATTACTGGGATTAATTATGTTTAGCATTTCTGAAGGAGTGAGACTTCAGGCCATCGTTTGTTACCTGAAGTATCAGAAGACACCAGGTGTCATGTATCAACAAACACTAGGCTGATTTTCAAAAGAAAAAGTCTTTACATTAATTTTAATACTTAAAAATATGTGAAAGTGCTTTCTTTACTGTGAATCAAGCAATATGTTGCTGCCCAGCTTACAGGTATACGATCTGATTCCATCTGTCATGATGTAAAATGGAGTGACTAATATTGAGAGAATCATAAAGTTCAGTTACTGCCATTCTCTGAGCTCTTCTGGCTTCGTGATTTAAACAAGTCGCTGATACTTTCTTTGCATGTATAGTCATTTTATTTAGAGGTAATAACTATAACTGAGATGGCTTTTTCCAGTTGCTTCTTTCAAAGTGGAGTTGATTAACATGCAATTTGGTGTGTAGCTGGGTTCCTCCGATCACAAAAGATTATCTAGCAGCTGAATGTGTTTCAGTTGCTCCCCAGTAAATATACTTTACAACGTAAAGAATCAATGTGTATTCACAAAGGAGAAAATACTGCATTCAGCACTTAAGTTTATCCATTTTAAGCAACAGTGGAGATTATTGTCAGTCTTACCAAAATCTGTGTGGAGGTTTTATGGTATGCATTAGTTCTGGGGGAAAAACAACAAAAACAGAGAAAGAAAAAAAAGAAAAGAAAAAAAAAAGAAAAAAATGTTCATTCTGAGACTTCTGTTTAGAATTAACAGGATTCTTAAAACTGCAGCCTTTATGTCCTCGCCCGCCAAACCACTCACACCACAGCCCTTCTTTCAATTTTGCTTCAGTTAAAAAGTGAGTGTTGGTTGCTGGATAGAGTAACTTATTTTAAGGAATAGCAGAACCTGTGCAGGGTTCCTTCAGCACTGAGGAAAAAGAGATTAATTTCATCTTTAAGCTAACTTCCAAGTGCCGTATGTAAATACCAACAACGACACATTCAGCAGCTGTCATTTAATATCCTGCGATATAATTACTAGGAGATTTGTGGTTCTTTAAAAATGGGATTACATTTCTCTCATTAAAAAAATCCTGCGGCATTTGGTACACAGTCTTTGGTACAGAAGTAGTGTTTTTACAACGAGAGTTGCAATCTGTCCTCTGAAGTTTGTCAATACATCCAGTTACTCTCTGCTCCATCAAAGAAGGCTTACCTTATGGGTTTGTTGTTTAACGTTATCAACACAGTCGCAGAGGGCTAGGCAAGCATTTTCTTTACGGCGATGAGGAAATGAGGGAAGAGTAAATGTCAGAGTTTTACAACAGACAAGTTCATGCATTATGCATTTCTTGCTTTTTTTTTTTTTTTTTAAATTTATTTTAAATGAGGCCAGATCCTTCCCTTGTTTCTGTAAAACAGAAGTGGGTTCAGCACAACTTATTTCCATGGTATTTTGCTGCCACATTATCCGAGTAATGAGAACCCAGCGCCAAAGCACCCTCAGCCCACTGCTTAGGAGCTCGGAAAGGACGCTGCCCTTTGATTGTAGGGGGGCGAATTTCCGAGCAGCAATGCGGGGTTCCCACATATTGGCTGCAAATGCAAATACAGCCCTCACCATGTTACATAAATCTGCTGCTGTTTCTTCAGCTAAGCCACCAAGCCTTTGCTGATTTAAGGCGAAACTTCCTGCCTGTTTGCCCTCTCACTGTCCCTTCTCTCTTGTCACTTCTTTCATGTCAAAGTATCAGCTACTGCCTCAGCTTTAGCAGACCTCTAACGAGTTTTTACTAAGTCTTGATCCCGACTCTTAGGTGCTGAGTCTAACATGCTGATCCTTGCTCTGTGTGGGCGTAAATCACTCCTCCACAAACCACTGGTCACTTCATCTCAAAAGCTCTTTTGAAAAGCCTTCAAACTATCAATTTCTTTGACCCTGCCACTCTTATCATCTGTCTTTCTCCAACCGACTTCTATTCCTCTGCTGATTCACTGGTCACTGCCTTCAACTCAAGTTCTCCTACGAGGTCATCCCTTTCAAATTCATCTCGTTAACCATATCTTCCGTTTTCTGGCCAACATAAATCCACCTCCTCAGTTCCCCTCTGCCATACCACTAATCACTGGTAGAGAGAAAACAGGAACACAAACTTCCTCCATTTTCCTCTTTGCTAACTGAGATTCTGTATTATCAGTGCTGGTCACCCATGAGATCTTCTCTGAATTTTGTGAAGTTCACTACTTAGAACTGCTGCTTTGCATGCCTGCACACACATTCGTCTGATCTTTGCAGCTGTCCTTTATCTTACAAGAAACTCTTCCACGACCCCAATGTCTTTTCCTTTCTGAAATATCTCACTTGGTATCTACCTTTGACTCTATCTTTCACTAGCATCTGGCTTCTACTACTCATTTTTTCACTCTTCTTTTTTTTTCTTTTTTTTTTTTACACTTGGGAGTTCTGGGTCCTCAACTTAGGCTTACAAATATAGGAAGATGCCATCTCCTGCAATACTGTCATATCCTCCTGCTTCAATAAAACTGTATCCTAGTTTAACTTCTCAGCTATATGTTGTTTTACTTTGGAGATGGGTGGGGTGGGTGTCATCTGAATATTTACCAAGCATACTATGCCCTTCAGCCACCTCTCCACACCTGCAATTTTGCTGTATTCTAATGCACACTAACAGGTCCCATCTCAATGTATTTACAGCCCCAACTCGGATATGGCACAGTAGAAATAGGTAGCAGGATAACATAATGACACAGTAGCACCATTCTCCCATGTACATTAATTCTGTTTCCATGAAACAGAATTTTTACTTAAAACAGAATTTATACCTTTGGTACCAAGGAGCACCTTTTGACCATTTCTGAGGGTGTCCTCATCTTCAACTCATCCTCAATTTCATCCTTCTTACAATCTTGCCAATTATCTAGTTCTTTTTCTTTCTCTTCCTGTCCCTGAGAGTGTCATTAGGTTGTTCTCTCCTTTGCCTCTTGTATCACCAGTTGCTCCTTCAGTCTACTGAAGGATCACTTCCCCATGACATTTGATGTCCCTCCATTGCCTTTTCCCTCTTCTTTCTCATTGAAATATGTTATGTTTGGAGAAACTTTCCTTGGCTAAAGTCTTGATTTTAGTGATACTGAGAGGCTTCATCAAGAATTAGCCTGAGTTATTCTCTGAGACTTTAATTATCCTAGGGCTATTGTGATGGAGTTGCTGGTTAGCCATGGGGAGAAAAAAAAGTAGTTGTAATTTGCAATAATATTTTAAAGAATTTTCAAATTATAGATTCTTTTTCATAATCATCTAGCATTGTCTTTCTAATTTGTTTTGCATATGTCTACATTGCTTTAGTAACTGCTGATGAACTGACCTTTTTCAGTGTTTTTTCTTCCCCAGTGGACTCGCGGTTTTGGTGAGGGAGAATGAACTGAACGTAGCAGGAGGGATAAGTGCCATTTGCAGCAGCATTTTCCCCCCAAGCAGGGGAGAAGTGAGCTCGTGGACGTGTGAAATTCTGACTGCAGATTGCACATCCTTTGAGTTTAACCACACACAGACACCTTTACAGACCTTAATGTTAGGACTGTAAAGGAATAAGGTCATACCAAGTCCTGTAGGGTAGTAGAATTCAGAATGTTGCTTTTGTGTGTAACTGCTTGTTCAGAAAAAAATGTGGTTTGCTCTAAAATAATGTGTATAACAAAAACATGCAGTTATGTTAGATAAGACTGAATACTTGTAGAAGAACTAGCTGGAATTGAAAATCCAACCCGTTTTAACATGACCAGCAGCAGAGTGCTAATCAGCATAAATTACTGATTCAGTACTCAATCCACAGGCTTAAAGGACTTGAGACTTAAAACATAGTACACCTGAAGCATGTTGGAAGGTTGGAGTTGATGAGGATGGCACTCACCATGGGCCTGGAACAGGCTGCCCAGGGAAGTGGTTGAGTCATCATCCCTGGATGTGTTTAACAGATGAGAAGATGAGGTGCTCAGGGAGATGGTTTAGCACAGGACAGGAACGGTTGGACTCAAGGTATCTTAAAGGTCTTTTCCAACCTTGTGATTCTGTGATTCAAGACAGTAAAAGGTAGTGTGACATGCCACATGGGCACTACATTGTGTCTGAGAGGAATCATAATCTGGTTTGGAAGGGACCCCAAGGATCAGAGAGTTCCAAACCCCCTGCCACATGCCACGGTCCTGCTCCGCTGATGGACTTACTGCATATTACCCCGTCAATTCTCACACCTATGCTGTGGGCCCTGTGGCACGTGTAGGATTAGTCACTTGGTGTGGATGTTCTGAATGAGACGAAGAGGAAAAAAATTCCTTCTGTCAATTATTTCTAAAGGTCACAGAGCTAATGACTAGCTGGGAGGTTAATTAGATTCTGAAAGCCTCTTCATATCAATTAAGACTCTTATCTGTATATTTGTAGTAAATAAGCCCATATAACTCTCTGAATGTGCTCTTTCTTAGGAAAAGTAAGGTGACTGTTGCAGCTTGTTTAATGCAGTAAGTGTATTTTCCTCTCTTGTCATCATAACATAACACTGCATATAAACAAGCTGTGAAATATATATCAAGTCAGCTCTTCGGCTGTTGAAATCAGGGGAATTATTTCAGCTACCATGGGCAGAAGATCTGGGACAGTATAGAAAGTAAGCCTGTATGTAAGAAAGGTTATTCAGGGTGATCTAAAGACAGTACAGTCTATTGGATACTGCCCTGGACTAGGACTCATGAGACTTGGATTTTATTAATAGCTTTGCCAAATACTGTTGTGTGACCTTGGACAAGTCACATTTCCTCCTAATGTTTCAGTTTCCCTATCTGTAAAATGGGGATAGCATTATTGATTTCCTTTGCAAATTGGTTGAAGAGCAGCTTGTTTAAACACAAAAAAAAAAAACCCAACCCAAAACCAAAAAAAAAAAAAAGCTACTGTTACCAGTTTCTACAGGGCAGATGATTGGACAGGGTCAACTGGCCAAAGAATTTCCTTTGGATGATGATTTAGGCTTTTTAAATGCTTACTTCTTGTTTCATTTTTAGTAAGTATGAGCCAAACCATTACTGCAAACCTCATGTATGTCAAAATCATGGGATTGGCTTCAAGATCTTCAGCATTTTTGTAATATTCCTTTGGTCTTTTTTTTTGTTTGTTTGTTTGTTTGCTTTCTGAGTTTTCAGGTTTTGGAAAATGTAATCTAATATCCTCCTGTGAGGGGTTTTTTTACCTTTTTCCTAACCATGAATAGTTAAAAAAAAAAACCTTGGAGGAGAAAACGTCCCATTTTCAAAAATATTAAAAAACTCTCCACTTCATCAATCTTAAGTTCATTTTTTCAAGCAATTCATTTAGAAATACATATTTCTTAACCAAAAGCTGAATTTCTCACCTAATCTCATTATTCCACCAATTTGGGTTTTATGCAAATATTAGCTATTATGGGACCATGAGCAAACATCAAAGCTGGAAAAGTCTGGAAGGCAATTCTGTTCTGTCCCAAGTAGTAACTCAATGGGACTGCTACTCCAGCTGGGAGGGACTGTCCACATTAGTCCCTCTACTAAACCCAATACATGGCAATTTATGCCCTTCCTCCCACTCATCCACATGAGATCTTTGACTCTTTATCTTTCCATCCACAGGCTATTATTTAAACTTCCCTTTGTAACTTTTCAGCATCCTGTTGCTGTGCATCTAATGAGTGGCAGACTTTTGATGCTTGCAGTGTAGAAAAAGAAAGGTAGAGGGTCAAGTGTTGACACTGTTATTTTCTTTCTAATATATTTCAAATTAATTCAGTATGTGAAAAATGCAGCTAAGGCAAAGTTGCATAATGAATTATTTTGTTTTGCTTTCTCAAAAAAACCCCACAAACAAACAAAAACAAAAAACCCCAAACAAACAAAAAAAACCCAAAAGAAATCTTTTCCACTATGGATTTATTTGCAACAAGGATTTGGTGGACATGAAAAAAAGCTTGTAATGCTGACGTGTCTCAAATGAAAATGAAATTGCTCACCTGATAGTTTGTATTTCCATGCCCAAAAAAAGAGAATAGGGATAGAGAAAACGAATCTGTTTGCAAAGTTGGTTACTCTGAAACATGTGGTAGAGCAAAAGCTATTTTTGAGTATATTTTGAGGGAGCTCTGCACCTCCTAATTTTTATTTATTAAGGATAAGTTCTTGACCTCAGCCATGTCCCTACATTATTTTTCTTTTATTCTTTTGTTCTTACTGATAATTTTTTTTAATATTTTAAAAACTTAGCTAATATAGTGGAAAGATTGTTGAAAAAAATGCTGTGATGACAAAGATGAAAAATACATGCACAATATAAATGTGCTTTAAATGCTGTTCATAGCTCCTTTCTTTGTCAAACTGGGGACTCAGATCTTTATGTCTTAGAGCAATGCCTATTCCACAGACCTCTGTTTCCTTCTCCAATACATGATATATCTGGCTGAGAAGCTGGAAAAATCTTACATGTCTCTGTAACATTCTTATAACTTAATAGCTCCAAAGTTTTATCCCAATCTAGTCATTGGATAATGTTCTTTGTTTTTGTAGTCACTGTTTCACATAGTAACAGCTTGTTGTATTTTGGTCTGTTTGCCAGAGGGTAGGTTTATTTTTAAATCCCTGAACTCTGAATTTTCTTTATTTTTCCAAGATTGGAAGCAGCTGAAACGCCTGGAGTTACAGGTTGAAGGGCTTGCTTCACAATACAAGATGGGAAGCTTCCATCCCCTCCCCTTTTTGTGTTTTTCTTTTTTTTTTTCCTTTTCTTTTTTTTTTTTTTGAATTTTTTCCTAACAAATGTCTCTTAACTGATATTTGTCTAAAAATAGAAAACTGCCTGGCTAAAAATAGCTTGGCTCTCAGTCTTGCCAAGGAAAATGGAGAGGAATAGGCGTGGAATAGAAGGCTGAGTAATCCAGCTCTATTCATTCACAGATCCCTTTGAGAATGCAGGCGATGATAAAGTGCCCTCAAAAAACCACAGGCCTGACTTGCTCTCTTCAGACTCCTAGGTGCCAATAAACATTTTAGCCCAAGGATATTTTTTTTTTTTTTCTCATAGATCGTAAACACTTTCTGAAAGACAAGGCTTTGTTTCACAGAAGCTAACTTACTGTCAAAAATAGCTGACTTTCCTAAGGTCCTTTTTTTTTTTTCTTCGACTTTCCACATGTTTTTTAATTTATTTTCAGATGAGCAATGACTGCAGTGTTCTGTCAAGAATTACCATGAAATGTCACATATCTAGTGTGAATGAATGAAAAAAAATAGATGCTTTTCATTGATTTCATGCTTTAAATCATGCCCTCAAAACTTCACGTATCAATAAGGAAGAAAAAATGTACTGCACAGATTCTTAGCAGTAAACATGAATGAATAGACAGCTGATTTATTTCACTGAGAAATCAAACTTTAGCTGCAGAGCACTTCTGCATATACATAAGTGATTTTTATTTGCAGTTCTCAATTGACCTAAAACTCAGATTCCTCCAAGAGAGCAGAGGAGACGGGAATGGCAAGGGGAAGGATCTAATCAACTTAAAAATAAACCTGTGGAGAACCCCACAAAGGAGGAACTTTTCATTTTAAATGCTGCTGTAGTAAAGAAAGTCACTCTTGTTTTGTGTTACAGAGGTTTTTTACTTCACGTCGCCATTGTGGCATTGCAGTGAGAGGTATCAGTGATACTAGAGAGCAGAAAAGATACCAGGAAGGGTTGAGCATGCTATTTAACACAGGAATGTTTGTTGCTGTTCTGTATGGAGTTTTTGGGGGTTTTATTGTGGGGGATTTGTGTTTTGTTTTTATGGTTGGGGTTTTTTGGTTTTTTGTTGGTTTTGTGGGGTTTTTTTAAATCTGAATAACCTGGTCAAACACAGCAACAGGGTGTGGAAATGTCAGCACGGTTCACAGGGTTATTTGAACCCTGAGTATTGTTTTGCTCAGTTCCTGTAATGCTGCTTGTGATAAGACTCTGGAGACAAAGGACGATAATTGATGGAAAGGGACTTAAATCACTCCAAAAAAGAATCAAGGTCCTTGTATTTGGGTACATCAACTCTTCTGGTCTCCTTCCTCCTTGTAAAGCATTTTGTCTTCTTGCGTGTTGGCCCCCTACTGCTCTTTGTAATGGAAGCAGACCACAAGTGATTCCTTTATGCAGTACACAGGGTGTAATTGTGTCTGTGTGGTGTATTAGTAATTGCCAAGGCTGAATTCCCGTATTGTATCTTCACTGCAAGCATGGAAAAATAGGACACACTACCCTGCATTACCATTTTCAACCTAGATAGTGAGCTACTTATAGCTGTGTTCCAGACACAAAGGCTTTTGTGAGCAAACCCATTTTTCATTTTCATCATTGAGACATCCCTGCTTTGTAAGGTAGATACAAAATGTGGTTATTTACCTGGGTTCTTACACAGTAGTAATAATCACAAATGTAGAAGTACCACATCTTCTCTTATCTCACGACTATCTTTAATGCACAAGTGCTGACCTTGCCCCCTTTTCCCTCAAGACTTCTTGTTTTATTGAGCTCCCATAAGCTGTCAACTGTTCTTTGTCAAACTGGTGTTGAAGATTATTATGCAGCTCTGAGTTTCTGGCAAAATGAGCAAGCGATGCACAGTTCTTCATATGCCTACACGCCAGCAAAGATGTTTTTTCTTTAGTTCGTGTTTCCAGATGTGGGCCCCTTGCCACTGCTAATAATTGCATTGGGTAAAAAAAGCCCTACGCTATCAAAAGCCAAAAAAATCTAATACGTAAAGTCCACCATTCAGGTTTAGACCCCTGATTCAAAGCCTGAAGTGGTTGATGGGAGCCTTTGGACTACCTTCAAAACTCACTGGTTATAGGTCCTAGCACAGATGCCAATTTCTACATCTTCTGATACCTTATACTTTTCCAGTACCAATTCTGTCAAATTATGTCACGAGCAATACTAGGATAGGTCTTTTTTTTTTACAGACAGAGTGGTGAGGGGCTGGAACAGGCTGCCCAGAGAGGTGGTGGATGCTCTGTCCCTGGATGTGTTCCAGGCCAGGTTGGATGGGGCCCTGAGGAACCTTGTGTAGCTCCAGGCCTGAGGTTGGTGTCCCTGCCTGTGGCAGGGGGTTTGGAACTCTGTGATTCTTGGGGTTCCTTCCAACCCAGACCATTCTGTGATTCTGTAGGTCTTATTTCTGCAGAGATCCATAGAAGTGCTTTTTCAGACAGTGGAACCATTCACAAGAAGAATAAGGCCACAGGCAGGACCAGAGCACATCACCCTTTTGCTTCACATGAAGCACAATCCCTCTGTACCTCCCCTTCCCTGGACTGCACACAGATAACTCTCCCTATGCTTGAGATGTCTTTCCTCAGTTTTCATAGTTCTGGCCAAAGTTCTGTTAAACTTCAAAACATGCTGACTTTCCTTCCTCCTTACAGTAAGAAGGTATAGATTAATTATTTATTTGTGTACTATAAAATTTGCATCCATCCTTTATGTATTATGTAGTTCATATTGATTAGACTCCATTTGCCCTGAATTCAGGGAGGCCTCCGTGTGTTTGTTTGTATGGGAGACGATTGAAAGTAATGCAAGTTACCAAATTTGCAGGGCTATAAAACCTCAAACACATATGCTTTATTGTTCTACATTTTTAATAATCACAAGTCTAGCGGTCAGCTGTGAATTAATGTTCGTAGTTCAGAGATGTTGAATGTAGTTAAATCTTAAATAGCCATTGTTGTTTGAATTAAAAAACAGCCCTTAAGACAGAGTTTCAATCAACATTTTATTTATGTGGTAATTTATACACCCACAATCTTAGGTTGTTGTGTTTTTCCTATTTAATTTTGGTATGGGTGTTTTTATACATGGTTAGCTTTTAATGGAAGAATAAATACTTCTATTAAAAGAAGTTGCATCATCTGTGTCCTAAACGGTTTATTAATGCTTTTGCATGGTAGACAGTGGTGTTAAAAGGACAAATACATGATACATTGGGTAGGCTCGCACTGAAAAAAAATCTCAAACCCATTTACTTATATCGTCCTGCGTGATCTATAGACAACTATAACTCCATTTTATTGTGCAGAGTTATAAAAATGTGCATGCACTTTGGGTTGTTAAAGTGTACGTTTATTTCTTTGATCAAATGTTACAGCACGCAGGCTGTTCAAAGAAAGCAAATTACAGAAGAGTCAATAAGAGTACTTTAAACAACACACAGCTGCTATAGATTGATTCAAAAGAGATCAAAATCTTCACAAAGAAGCAGATCCTAATGGTGTTTAAAGTATATTTAGCATACTACAATAGAATCATGTCTACATCTTGAAAAACACGGAATTTTTCATTCATTATAATCCAAGGCTTGGTCATTCCATACTTGTAGCATGTTCAGACACATAAGGTTAAAATGGAAGCTTTGCCCCTTTGTCTCCAGCAGTATGTGCCTTACCATTTAATCTGTATTTTTGTACCCTACATGAAAAGAAGCTTGCCTTCTCAGATGTAAATGTTCGCACAACCCACATATATTGTTTAACTCGTGAATAAAAATTCATAATTATGCTCAGTACTTTCCATTCTGTAGCTGAAAGTGTCTCACAGAAATGACTAAACACAAACTTTAAAATATGGTAGCTAAGGTCCTTTATCTAAAAAACCTCACCTAAAGGCACAAAACCTTGTCAGAGACCTCATTATTTGATCTTGAAGGTTTGTAGAGGTCTGTAATTACCCAGTCTGGGCCAAACTGGAAAGGCTTTTCCCAGTTTAAGCCCCAAAAAATCTAGGAATTGTCAGTACTCCATAAACAAAATATCCCTGCAGGAAATTCCTAATGTAATGCACAGGTACAGGGTCAAACTTTTCACAAAACAGAATCAGAAAATATTGCTGGTGTTAGAGCACTATCAAGGGAACAGAGTCTTTGGTTTTTCATTCCTTTCTTAAAGGGTTGTGGGTTTTTTTTTTCCCTTCATTTTATTATTGAGTCTGTTGAACGTAAAATCTTTTGGAGTCTGATTTCAGCAGGCTCTTCCCTCAGATGAAAACAAGCCACTGAGCCCTGTCCTCTGTTGAGTTCTATTTCTCTGACCCAACAAAGGTTGCATTTGTTAAGGCACCAAAGCAAAAAACTCCAGGGAAGTGCAGAGGTTTAACCAATCTAAACTGAGCAAAGCATGGGGAGATGGGTAAATCCTATCAGGGATACAGGAGGCAGAACATTTGAGCCCATTCAGACCAAAGGAGGGACAGAACTTATGTTTCCAGCTTGGTAGCATGTTTCTAACCACTCCTTGTTAGAGACAACCTGCACAGTGGCCTTTTCTTCAAAGAGAAGAGTGATTCTTCTCAGGTCTTTGAAAGACTATCGGGAGGAGGCGGCAGCATGCCCGAGTCAGTGCCTGCTTTGTGGGTGAAGGTGTCTCAGCAGCATAACTTCTGATGAGGGATAGGATTTCCAAAACCCCCTGGGCTTGGTCTGGGTCACTCACAGCTTCATGACACGCTGCTAGGTTTGGATCCTGCTCTGCAACACCAAAGTCTTCCTGTGCCCTGCATAGAAAGCCTCAGATCCTAACACAGTGTGAATTCCACTCTGGAGGTCAGGTGCCTAAGTATTGCCAGATCTAGCGTTCTGTGTCCCTAAATCCCTTACTGGACCTGTTCCATAACCCTTTCCTGTCACAATGCCCTTCCTTGCAACAAGGGAATTGCAGCAGGGTGTGGACTTCTCTTCACGGCTTCAGCGTAAGCTCAAAGCAATGTGGCTGAGAGGTTAACACTCCTCATTGACCATTTCCTATCTTGCCACTTGAAAAAAATGCCTGTATTCCAAAGGATGCTGAGAAAGATGTGCGCTGGAGATGTCTTCATTTACAGCTTTCAAAGCTGTCGGGTTCACCTCAGTGGCAGAACCCTTTGAACTGTTAGGACTATGGATTATGTTTGACCATTCCAACTTGACTGGCATCAATAGTAGGGAGTTTGTTTAGTTGGACTAACCTGATAGTAATGCCCATGAGGGTTTCACAGCTGTAGCCCAAAGAGAAGTAAGATGCTTCTAGGCTTGGACTTGAGGTGAAACACTGGATTCCCAAGGGTTATAGAAGCCTCTCGTCTCTCCCACAGACTAAATTTTTCATTCGCTTCCCGTTAAGGAGTCTGAGAAATCCTCCTACTCCTTCTGTACAGTCTTTTTCATGGGAGAAATGTTCTTAATTCCACCTCCTCCTTCATGGAGAGTGATGGAGCAAAAGAGCTGACTAAACATTATGCAGTTAAGTCTGCTTCCTTCTGATCTCCATGACCAATTCAGTGGCAGGAATAAAAGAAGTACTCATCCATTCCTGCTACTGCTATTTTATTCTGGGGTCTTGTGATCTAGCATACCCCAGGCAGAATCAGGAATCCTGCCAAACTTTGGCATCCATGTAAGTAAGCTTTGCTGCAGCTTATTTGAAAGTTTCACACTGCTGAGAAACTGCAGGCGAACCTCAGGACTGTGAACCTCTCTGCCAGTACTAGGAACAAAATCGTGCGCTTCTGAACTGGGGAAAATTCTTATGTGCTCATTGCTTACATGCCCACTGTCCTCTTCATGGAAAGGACCTTGTAACATTACTGATTTTCACTGAAATTCTGGTTATCTGGGACATCTCTGGCCCCTTTTGCTACCGTAAGTGCTGTGTGAAAGCCTGGGATCTCTATGTCAGATTTTGATTTCAATGTATCTTTAGCAAGGGGCAAAGACACACACAGTTTTGAGGTGATCCCATCTCGAATCTTATCACAGGCTCTGATTTCTTTGGCACAGACAGCTGCTGATTGATTTTTTAAATGAATTTTCATACTCAAATGTAGCACAAATGTTAGAAGACATGAAATATTCCTTTATCATCCCATGCAATACTCGTTACCTTTCGTCTAGGTTGTCTTACTGCATTGTAAAAGCTCTGCAGAGCTTGCTGCCGTGGCAGCAGGCTGATAGCTGCAAGCAGCTTAGAAGATAGCCAAGATAATGCAGTAAGTAAATGAGCTCGGTTTACTTGCCACAATAATGCCAATAGGAAATAGTAGGGTTCCATCTCCTGGCATAGTGGTTTGGATTTGCTCTGTACTTGGTCTGAGTGTCTCCATCACAGCTAGACTTTGGGACTGGGAGTAGTACTTGTGCACTTGTGGATTTCACCTCTTGGTTCTGTCAGGATTCAGAATGGTTCTTCCCTATATGCTAGCTGACCATGTTTGGAAAAAAAGTTGGAATGGACTTCTGAACATTTTTCTTGAATAACAAGATTTACTTTTTTCTCAGGAACATCGTCCTGAGAGTATTACCTGTGTCCATGTTGTGAAACGCTGTGAAGTGATAGGAGGCCAAGTTCTTTCAGACCAGGACAGTCCCTTCAGGCTGTTTGGGGTTTAGGATTCTTACTAATTTTTCACAGTGAGGGTGACAGAGCACTAGGACAGGCTGCCCAGGGGGTTTGTGGAGTCTCCTTCTCTGGAGATATTCAAGACCCATATGGACACTGACCTGTGCGGCCTGTCCTAGGGACCCTGCTTTGGCAGGGGGATTGGACCCGATGATCTCTTGAGGTCCCCTTCTAACCCCTATGATTCTGAGATTCTGTGATTCCTGAACAGAAAAGTTCCCTTTCTTACCAGTAACATGGCCATGTGCGACTGACTGGGGCTATCTGCGGAAGCGGCTGTGTTGTCTGGAGACATGAGTACCCCCCAAGCTATTTATTGCCTTTCCTCCATTTGAGAGGTTGCCACCTTCACAGCAGCGTCAGAGGAAGGGAATGCATGCCCACTGCCTGCCTGCTCCACCTCCGCAGCTCTGCTACAAGGGTGATTAATCCCCGATAGCAAGGCAGAGCAGGCAGCTCCCTGCCGGGATTTATATGGCAGCTGAGAAGCCACCAAAGCTGGTCAGAGCCCCACGGCTCAGTCTTTGCAGAGTGAGGCAGTACCGGCCATGCACGTGTTCACACTGCCCTCCAGTCCCTTTCTTGGAAGAAATTAAATAGGCTGAAGGCTTGCTCTCTTTGTCCAAGACTCCTGTAGAACTAGGGGGACCTAAGCAGAAGTGTCTTTTGTAGCCCAAATTCTCTGTGTGGGAATGCTGTATGATTAAAGGTTGGATGATTTCAGATGGTGGGGCTTTGGCAGGCCAGTATACCAATTCTTCTTTACGAAACTGTAATTTTGTCCAAAAAAAGAAATCC